>OZ012739.1:278450980-278990431 GCA_963859935.3 Lathyrus sativus
CTCTTTTCAGTAGCTTAGCTTTAACGAAGCTAAGTGGTGTCTTCAGATCTCTGACGTCAGTCAACACATCCAAGTTCTCGTCTTCCATAATAGCATTTACCCCACCTCCCCTATGATTCGGCATAGGGTTCTTCATGATGTTTGGCACATTATCCGAGAAGTTGATGATCTTGGCATCCACCATGTCCTGCACCTTATGCTTGAAGGCTTTGCAATTCTCTATTGTGTGCCAGGTGCCCTTGAGTGAAACTCACAAGTTGCATTCGCGTCATAACCTGGCGGAGGCGCCCCTGTCAAGGGAGCCAAGGTTCTCTTCTGGATCAACTGTAGCTGAAGCAAAGTCTGCAATAGTTGAGCGTAAGACATGGGCGGTGTCTCGAGGTGACGGCTCGACAGAGGTGCCCGATTCTGATACTTTTTGTACCCCTGTTGATTCTGTTGCTGCTGCTGCTGTGGCTGTTGAACTGTCGGGATAATTATACTGGCCACCTGTTGGTGAGGGCCTTTACCCTTCCTTTGAGCGTTGGTTACGGCGCTCGTTTCTCCTTCCCGTCTTTTGCCACCATAAGGTTTCTTGCCTCCTCCAGCTGAGGATGAATCACCTTGAATTTTCCCGAGTTTGATCCCATTTTCGATGTGCTCACTCGTGATAATGAGATCTGAGAAGGTTCCAGACATACCGCTGACTAACTTCTCATAATAAACCCCTGGGAGGGTAGCTACGAACATCTGCACAAGCTCACGTTCAACCATCGGCGGCTGAACCCGGGCTGCCAACTCACGCCACCGCTGGGCGTATTCTTTAAACCCTTCGTTGTTCCTTTGCGACAGATTCTGCAGTTGGACTCGGTTCGGGGCCAAGTCACTGTTGTATTGGTAGTGGTGCACAAATGCTTCAGCAAGGTCTTTCCACGTGCGCACACTGGTAGGCTCCAGACTCATGTACCATTCAAGGGAAGGCCCGGACAGACTGTCCTAAAAGAAGTGCATCAGCAACTTCTCGTCATCAGAATGAGCTGACATTTTCCGGTAATATGATCTCAGGTGGACGCGAGGGCAAGTGGTGCCCTTATACTTTTCAAAGTCAGGTACCTTGAACTTGGGAGGTACCTTGAAATCAGCAATCAGTCCCAACTTGGACATATCAACGCCCAGGGTGTTCTGGTTCTCGATATTTCTCATCTTATCCTCGAGTGCCTTGAACCTAAGCCGTGCTTCAGCAGTCAGCTCCCCTTCAGCACCTCTCTGAGAGAACACATCGTATTGACGGTCTTCTAACCACGTTTGAGGCCCAAACAGATTTCCAGCACCTGCATTGCCATTGCCCAGCCCAGTATTGACATTAGCTTCAAAATCCCCATTACCGACGCCCGTCGTATTACCATTGAGTCCCGTGTTAGCTATCACATTGCCGTTGGCACTGCCATTCCCCCCGGTCACGGGGACGCCATTCTGAGGAGTTTCAATTGGTGGAGGGGTTGGCACGGTCCCACCATGGAGTACGCCATTGCTATCAACCCTTGAAATCAGAGGCTGAACCAAGGTTCTGAGCTGATCTTGGCCATTGGCGACCGCTTGCATGAGCTCCATGAAACGGTCCATTCTTTCGCGGAGTTCTTGAACATCAGTTTGCACTTGCTCCATGATTCTAGTTTGATTTGCTCTGGTCGGATAGCGGTGGATAGGTCTCTGATCAATCCTGGCACAACCTGAAAACACAAAAGGGTTAGGAAAAAACGACAAAGTGCTCGTTATGCAAATGCTTCATGCGAATGCAAACGTGTGTCTGTGCGTTAGGGAGATTTTCCCCGATCCTAGTGCCTAAGTACCAGTGATGATAATAAGAAGTCTGAGTCTAGTCATGGAAATAACGTCTCATATATACGAAGAAAGCCCATCAAGGCAGTACACAACGTCAGTGAGTACAAGATGAATCAATAGCGTGACCTCAGCCAACAAGCCTGGTGATGGTTAGCATACAACAATGATCAAAACCAAAGGAATACAAATAGTCAAGCACGGCCACGGGCGCGAATTTCTTCTAACAAATTCCTCGTTTCTGGATGATCAGGCCGAGTGAGTAACCCTTCGACGAGTAGCTCCCTCTGCATAATGGTGTATTGAAGACCTTCGACCGAATCTTCCCATGCTCCTTCGCCGAAACAATCTTCTAGCTTCCGTTTCTTGGATTCAAACGTCAGTTTGCGCTCCTTCAGGTTAGCGAGAGCCCTGTTGAGCTGGTCTTCGGCGGCATATCTGCGAGCGGTTTCTTCATCAAACCTCTTCTCACTAGCCTTCACCCGGGCTTTCAGCTTGGAGATCTGTTGCATCAGCTTGTCCTCCCGCTCTTTCCTGTTGGCCAGGGAGGCCTTCCAGTGCTGGTTAAACTTAGATATCCTCCGATACGCTTCGTCCAAGTGCTGCTTCTTCGTGGCCAGTACATCATTGACAGCTTTGAAGTCTCGACCCATGCGTTCACGCTCGGCTATCTGCTTAGTCAAATTTGTACCTAGCTGGTTCACCAGTTCTGTCTGCCTCTTGAAGGAATGAATGGCTTCGTTTCTCTCGCTTCTGAGTTGTGCCAATTCTTTCTCCAATTCTTCATTTGCCTTTTTCAAGTCATCTCGCTCAGCTAACACCTGATTATGCTGCTGAATGAGCATGGTGGTAGGCTCTTCAATCACTGGAGGGCTTTCTGGCTTGGCAGGAAGAAACGACATCCCTATAGCATCTGCTCTGGCTCTGATCCATGCCACATACGGAGGGTAGGCTTGACTATTGCTTCTCCCCAGCAATGGTTTTCCCCTCTTACTGATACCATTCCAAGCGCGCTGAAGCTTAGATAACATATCCCCTTCTAGAAGACCAGTGAGGTACAGAGATTCCCGTACTTCTTCATCCTTCAGCGGAGCTCTCAAAGCATATGCAAACTGTCGGACCAGCAAAGACGGATTATAGTTTATACAGCCCTTCCTTCCTATCAAAGGCACGTTCGGAAACCCGCTGCAGTTGAAGATAATCTCGGTACCCAACCTATCCCTGTCAAACCAGTCAATATCCTCTGCAGATATACCCATCAAACGCTCGGACCACTCAGATGTGGCTGCAGACGAAACAAAGGGACCCCTCTTGGGTAGATGACTATCAAGCCATTTATAAAGCAGGGGTACGCAGCATGAGACATTCTTGCCCCTTCTGTTCTTGTTTTTGTAGTGGACGGAATGGTAGACATCTCCTATCAAGGTAGGGACTGGATTCCCTGAAGCAAAGATGCGAAAGGCGTCGAAGTCTACAAAATCGGGCATATTGGGGAACAGAATGATGCCATATATGCACAGAGCGAGGATGGCGTTGAACACGACTCAACATTCGTCTTTGGCGCACTGCTGAGCCTTTTCCACCAAGAACTGCAAGGAGAAACTGGGAACCTTGTTCCAACTAGACAATACCAACTCGGAGGCATCCAGGTGAAGTGACGGAGCTAGGCCATCCAGATTAGGCTCAACATCCATATGAACAAAAGGCATCTGCCTCTTGATAGGCACACCTAACAAATCAGCGTATTCCTCCAGCGTGGGTGCGAGAACAAAATCCTGGAAAGTAAAGCATCTCAACGGAGGATCGTAGAACTGCAGGAGGGCGTGCAACCCATTCAACTCGAACGCAGAAGGTTTACGAACCAAACTGAGCAATTTGCCGTAAGATTTTCTGAACTCATCTTTCACAGAATCATCTGACAAAGCAATCAAATCAGTCAACTGAACCACATCAGGGGCAGGGAGCTTGTAAGCCACGGTCTTCCTCAGAGAACCCATAACAATACAGTAGGAGGCAAGAAATCCCGGATCGGGGAAAACGGTACCTGCAACACAGACACACGTTAATGAAATGCAAATGGGTATGCAAAGCAATGTAAAATGCAATCATGCAGCAGGAGATCAAGGCAACTGTGCTGTGGAGATTCTGTATCAACAAAACCATAATCCTGCTCTATCAAGAACAACCACTATCTCTGATAAGAAGAAAACCCTGGTATCGGACCACAAATCTGCTCTGTCAAGAACACACACACATAGGACCATAAGTCTGCTTTGTCAAGAACAACCATCTGATAAAAAGGACCCCTGATACAGGACCAAAACTCTGCTATGTCAAGAACAAACATCTAATAATGAGGACCTCTGATCCCAATTAAAACCAGCTCTATCAAGAGCAAATACACATCTCTGAATATAAGGTCCTCTGATACAGGACTAAAGCTCTGCTCTGTCAAGAACAAACATCTGATAATGAGGACCTCTGATCCCAACAACACTGATTCACTATCTAGAAAACCAGGTAGTCTGAAGGTCAAGGTTTCCTGCAACAAACCCAACCCTGCTCACAGGTATGGACCTAAACTGACTCAAGTTCGGCATCCTATGCGGTCATCAGCGTCACAGACATTCAAGAGGGGTGATACGATACCCAGAAGGTGTGGCATCACCAGCTCATGAAGCGGCCTCACTCGGCTGAATCCCAAATGATCGGTCCCTAGAGTCGACGATCCTCCAAACCAACAACCCCCTCAACCCAAACGGTTGAAAAAGAAGTCAACCGGGAGAACCTCGTCTGAGCGTGGATTTCATGAGACACTAGTGCATGCCAAGCAAGCACGCGCCCACTAATTTCCACAACTACTGCTAAGTTCACTCAAGCCTGGGTCTGGCTTCTCACTCATCAGAATGCCCCTCCCACAACAGCATAGATAATCATATCATACTGAAAATAAAGTGCGGGAAATAAAATGCGACAAATAAACACAACCCAACAAGTAATCATACAAGCGCTAGGATTGACTCGCATAGGGAACCGGAGAACCAGAGATTCTGGGTTCGATCCCCAGCAGAGTCGCCAGCTGTCGCTTCCGCGAAAATAAGGTGTCGGCAAAACAGAAGAGTCGCCACCTTTCGTTATTTATCCCTCAGAACGGGAAAGGAAACGATCGGAAAAACCTGACGAAAAGGTATAAGACAAGGTCATCGCAACCGTTGTCTGGGTTCGGGAGTCGGTTACGCAAGGGGAAGGTATTAGCACCTCTCACGTCCATCGTACTCGATGGGATCCACGCTTGTTGTGTTTACTGGACGAGTTGGTTTATCTATCTACCTATCAAGGTTGGCCTGAAGCGAAAAGAAAATGACTCGGCAAAGCGTCGCACTTTATGCCTACGTATTCCCATCAGAGAATGAGAAATCAAAGTCAACGTAGTTCGACTAACTACGGGGTGGTGGGGGAAGGTGGCTCGCCAATACGTCAGTATTGTGCCTACGTACTCTCAACAGGTATGAGAGATCAAAGCTTACGTAGTTCGGGATAATACGGATTACGGGAATTCAAATTCGTCTATTTTATCGAGTAGGGTTAAACAGCAGTTCCAGCAGTTAGGGACAAAGCCTGTTTGCGGTGGCGCTGAAGTTTAACGACACTCTTTTCTTCAGAAAAGCTTTCCTTTGAATTATGGGCCCACGGGGCAAAAAGGTTTGAAGTTTGTTTTCTGTCTTTTACGGAAGAAGTGTTTTTTATTGTGTTTGCAATTTCAATCGCACTAGAGACTATGACCTAAGAGTGAATGCGTCGCATGTCACCCAAAGGGTGCCATACTAAACATCCAGACTGTTGAAAAGAAACTCTCCAACAATCCTTTCTCATATAGCTTAAGGCTCGTAACGTAAGAAAGAAATCATTCATGATTACTGTGTCTTAAGCTGTTTTGAGATGAGAAGAGAACAGGCTCAACTAAAGGGAGACTATCAAGTCCTACTGTTGTCATGCCAAGGATTCATCCTACAGTCGAGGTTTGAAATAGAGAACTCCTAGAAGTTATCATGCATAGGTTTCAACCTAAAGTTCTATCATCACTTCCTTATCAAATGGAGTGAGATTCCTAAGGGATCATGTCAATGATAAACAGAAACAGATAAAGCATCAGCTTAAACAGTAAACAGATATACAGTAAAATGCATGCAATGCAAGTGAGGGAGGAAATGTGTATGGGGCAGCAGCCTCCACAAGCTCATCTCAACCTCAAGCCAGCTATGAATCACAGTAATCATACAGAAGAAATAATATGCCATCAAGCAAAATAGAATAACAACTGCAATCATACAAAAGACATAACATGCTATCAAGAAAAATAAACCACATGGGCAAGGGAGTTGGGCTCTACCGAATACCCGCAAGCAAAGCCAAACAGTAAAAATACAAGCAGAGGGAGCAACTCAACCTCTAGTGCAATCATGCTCCTAGCTTAAAAGAATCTAAATATGAACTTATTCTAATGCGTCAAGCAAATCAAACAAGGCACATCAATACAGAAAAGAAAACACACAAGAAAAGAAAGCAGATCAACCCCTCTTTTGCTTCTCCAAGCTTCAGCTCTTCTAACAGCAGCCCAGTCTTCAGACTTCAATTACCCTTCAAGGCTATCAACTTCACTGGCCAGTATCAATTTGCTTCTCCAGGTTTCAACCCATCAAACATAAGCTTCAACTTATTCTCTCTTCTTCAAGCTTCAGCTCTTCAGTCAATTCCACCTTCAGGCTTTACTCCTAACTGCAAGTATCAACTTGATTCCTTCAGACTCTCAATGTATCCTTTATTCCTCAATCCTCAGCTCTTCACTCAATCTCAATTGAATCCTCTTCATAAGTATCAACTTAGTCTTCAAGCTTCAGCTCTCTCTGCTTTACCAGTATCAACTTGGTCTTCTTCTCCTACAAGCTTCAGCTTCTCAGAGTAGTCTTCAATCACCTGGAAGTGTCAACTTCATCCTTCAATTCTTTTTCAAGCCTCAGCTCTTCATGCAATCTCCACTGGGTCTTCAAGTATCAACTTTTTCTTCTTGTTCTTCAAGCTTCAGCTGTAATGGCAATGCTCAAGGAATCATCCTCTTCCACACTCTTCAATCTTTCAAGATACTCAAACCAGAAGACAATTGATTTAACAGGATAAATGGGAATGATAAACAGCTTACTGACAACCAAAGGAAGCCTGTAAGGGTTCATCATTATGAGAGACTGGTTCCCTCAAAGTTCTACTTCTCAGATAAAGCCACTCATCCCTCCAAAGGAGGGATGTGAATATCTTAGAAGGACTTTTAGTCATTGGGAGGAATGGAAGCACAAGATGCTTTCCATATTTGTGAAAGAAATCATTCTAGTCATAAGGCTCTCCCTAGGTCTCCTACCTCCTAAACCTTCATCAGACACCTTCAGGCATAAGCAAATCCAAGCTCCAAGCAACTTCAAGCAACTTCAAGCATCCTCACCATGTCTTCAACTTGTCTTCAATATCAACCAAAGGCAAACCAAGCAAAAACCCTAATCTAAGGGGACTAAAGGAGTTAAACTAGTTGAGTAGTGCCTTAGAATCATCTAAAACTAGCACCTAAACTAAAAATCAATCAAAAATAGAAAACTATCTTATTAATTTCTACAAAAATTCCAAGGGAACCTAGGTCAATCATGACTCTACCATATTAATTTCAGAGATCCAATCATCAAATAAGACCTAGAAATAAATTCTACATGATGAGGTACTAAACCTAATACCCTAAAATGAAGCATCTAAATATCAACCTAGAAAGCACACCTATTTTCAACACAAAAATGTGAGAAAAATTCTATGGGAGCATACATGTCTAACCTAATCACACACAAAAAATTAGGATCAAAATCATCACCACATGATCACACAAAATTCCACAAAATTATGTATCAAACATAACCATTTTAATATCAATTAAAATGTAAAATTCCCATTAAATCATAAAATACATGAAATTAAAATATTTTTTCTCTAAAAAATACTAGACTCAATCATGAGTAAAATTCAATAAGAATGGGATTAATTGGATTAATTTTCAATTTTATATGATTTTTACAAGAACCATGAATAAAATGAAAAAAATAAAGAAAATCCAAATAAAAGAATAAAGGCACGGTGTGGATAGTAACCAGAATCAGTACAAATTATGGATTGGGCCATGGGGGGGGGGGTGTGAATATTAGCCAATTCACTAAGCCCAGCATCAGCTATTAAATGAAACGATGCATTTCATAAATTCAGATCCTTCACAAAGGGAAATTAAAACGTGGCCATTGGATCATGCTCCCAGTCAAAGGTCCAACCAAGATCCAAGGGTGCTAACATCATCTTCTACCTTTTGAATGCCTGAACTTCGCGCCCAGCTCCGGCCACCACCGGTGGTGCTCCGGTCACCATCCCCAACCCTAGTTCTCTCTAGGATCCTCCATTGCAAATGGTCAAGACATGAAACTTATCCCAAATCTTATCACGAGTTCAACCGTACCCTTTATTCAACCTAAATCCTCAAGATTCACCATATCCAAATCTCAACCGAAAATGGTAATGCACCTATTTTGTCACTAATTCTCAAATTAACTATCTGAAATCCATCCTACACCGTTCTACAATGCATCTAACACCTTAATTCATCTTGATTCTACCTAAATCACGCTAGAGGAAGAAAGTTACCAACCTGAAAATCTTGGATGAACAGATGCACTAAACCTCCAATTCAAGCTTCACAATCTTTCAGACACGATCAATGAACCCTCTCCTTGCTTCGGTATGCAAAAGAACCGGTTGAAAGCTCCTAAATCTTGAAACCCGATGGTGAGTTGCAGGTGGAAAAATTCACTTGCTCATACACTATTCAGCCACGAATTCTCTTGGATTATGATCTGGAATCACTCCTTAGCATCCATGGAAGAAGTTTCAATCAAGAAAATGGATGGAAAGTGAAGAATTTGGTGAAACCGAATCCAATTGCAAGCCAAGAAATCTCAATCTCAATCTATGCTCTCTCCTTCAATCATCACCAACCTTTGCATTGGATCATCTCTACTCAATATATAGATGAGGTTTGGATGATCTAGAACCCTCTAGATCCTTCTAATGAGAGTTTCCACTTCTCATGTCATGAGATTTTCAATCACATACCATGCCATGCATAATTTTGTTTTGCAACTTCAAACCAATCTCATTCTATTTCAATTTCTCCCCTAGTGACATTTTGAAAGTGTTTAGCTTGCAAAGTTCCTTGCTCATGCCTTGATTCTATGTTTTGCACATGTTACTTAATATGCAAGTAATCACTTTTCAAAGCAAGTCCACAAATTGAATCTCAACTCAAAAATGTGGCTAAACCAATGTTCTTAAAATGTTTTCTAGAGTCAAAATGATATATTACATGCCATGGTTTGGATGTGTAGGTTGAAAATTTCAATTTCCAACTTTGATTCATTTAACTTATACCCTTATTTTAGGTCATTTTTGCAACTTTGAGCTACAAGACTTTCCAACATCTCATGACCTCCCTACTAGCCTTAAAACATCATTTTGAACAAGTTTGATGTTGAACATGTTTCCATTTGAAGCTTGGAAATAGGAGTTATGGCTTTATACTTGAAATGACCTGTAATCTCCAAATGACCAAAATACCCTTGACTTGTCAAAGCCATAACTTGAGTTCTAAAAATCCTATCAAGGACTTCTAGTACTCTCTAGAAATATAATAGGATAAGGAACAACATTCATGTTGACCAAAAGTTCATAGGAATCATCCTTCTTGGGCAAAAGCTTGATGCAAGTTGGGTAACTTTCAAGCCCCAGATTCACATACCTCAGATGACCTGTAACTTGCCAAAGTCATCACTTGAGTTCTACAAATCCTATCAAGGACTTCTAGCACTCAAATTAAAGCTAAGATCAATCTCTACAACATTCATGTTGGGGGTAAGATGAGATGACAATCACATCTTGGGCTAAACTGCCTTGAGGATATGAGTCAAACTAGGGGATTTTACACTGTCAAGCCTTAGAAACCCTAGCTTGAAACTTCTCAAACTCTTCAATCAAGATGAATTGACCTTGGAATCATCCTTATAGCATCTCAATGCATCAATACATGATCACATGGCTCTTGGATTAGGTCTCAACCTTCTCCAAATCATCAGTTGACCTAGGGTTGACCCAATCAAACCCTAACTGCACCACTCATGGCTGAGGCTTCTTAATCTTGTACAATGACCTGTCTAGGCTCCATGATGGCTTTCAAGACATCTCATGAGCTCTCTCAAGGCTTCAAGTCCACATTCTTGGCTTCAGAATCATCTAAGGGTCTTCCCCATAACTCTCAAGTTAGGAGGCACACAACTCTTGGTTTCAACCATTCTCTCTGAGGATCTTCTCACTTCTCTGACAAGGATATCAACCCTTGAACACTTGAATAACCTTCTTAGCTAGCTTCAAACTCTTGTGTAGCCCTTGATTGGTAATCATACCTCTTGATCTCCTGCATACATGCAATGAAATGCAAATGATAATGCTAATGTGAATGAAATGAAACACAAGCTAGGTAAAGAAATGTTGGTCAAATTTTGGGGTGCAACAGGTACCATACTAAACATCCAGACTGTTGAAAAGAAACTCTCCAACAATCCTTTCTCAGATAGCTTAAGGCTCGTAACGTACGAAAAAAATCATTCATGATTACTGTATCTTAAGCTGTTTTGAGATGAGAAGAGAACAGGCTCAACTACGGGGAGACTATCAAGTCCTAATGTTGTCATGCCAAGGATTCATCCTATGGTTGAAGTTTGAAACAGGGAACTCCTAGAAGTTATCATGCATAAGTTTCAACCTAAAGTTCTATCATCATTTCCTTATCAAAGGAAGTTTGATTCCTAGAGGATCATGTTAATGATAAACAGAAACAGGTAAAGCATCAGCTTAAACAGTAAACAGTAAACGACTGTAAAATGCATGCAATGCAAGTGAGGGAGGAAATGTGTGTGAGGCAGCAGCCTCCACAAGCTCATCTCAACCTCAAGCCAGATATGAATAACTGCAATCATACAGGAAATAAACTGCTATCAAGCAAACATATAAGTGACTGTAATCGTACAGAAGAAGTAAATTGCCATCAAGCAAACACAAACCACATAGGCAAGGGAGCAGGGCTCTACCGAATACCCGCAAGCAAAGCCATACAGTAAAAATACAAGCAGAGGGAGCACCTCAACCTCTAGTGCAATCATGCTCCTAGCTTAAATTCAGTCTAGATATGAGCTTATTCTAATGCATCAAGCAAATCAAACAAGGCACATCAATACAGAAAAAAAACAGATAAGGAAGAAAGCAGATCAACAACTCCCTCTTTCAATTTCAAGCTTCAGCTCTTCTGGCAGCAATCCAGTCTTCAGACTTCAATCATCCTTCATGACAAGTATCAACTTGCTTCTCCAAGGTTTCAACACATCCAAAATAAGTATCAACTTATTCTCTCTTGCTCAAGCCTCAGCTTTACAGTAAATTCCACCTTCAGGCTTCACTCCTAATTGCAAGTATCAACTTGATTCCTTCTTCTCCAAGCTTTAATGCAAGTGTCAACTTATCCTTTATTCCTCAAGCCTCAGCTCTTCACTCAATCTCAATTGAATCCTCTTCACAAGTATCAACTTGATCTTCAAGCTTCAGCTCTCTTTGCTTCACCAGTATCAACTAGCCTTCCTCTTCATCTATAAGCTTCAGCTTCTCAGAGTAGTCTTCAATCCCATGGAAGTATCAACTACATCCTCCAATATTCTTCAAGCAAGGAACTTCATCCTCTAATCAAGGGAGAAAGATGCATCCATCAAGAGCAAAGTTTGGATGATTGGTAGCAGGGTGAAGACCAAAGGTCACCACTAAGCATCCTGTCATCAGAGAAAGGGACCCTCAAAGGTTCTACCAATTTGCAAAGAGCCACACATCCTACCAAAGGAGTGATGAGGCCTTTACAAGGGACCTTAAATCATAGGGAATAATGGAATTGATCAACATATTCCATGTTTATGAAGGAAGAGAACTATCTAGAAGCTCTGCCTACAAAAACCCTAATCTTAACCTAATCAAAACTACACCACAAGAAGGGAAGATCTTCAAATCCAAGCCTCTTCAAGCAATCCAATGCATCTTCATCTTGTCTTCATCCTCCTCCAAGAACAAGCAAAGCACAACCCTAATCTAAGGGAACTAAAGATGTTAATCTAGTTGAGTTAGTGCCTTAGAATCATCTAAAACTAGCACCTAAACTAAAATCAATCAAAAATAGGAAACTATCTTGTAAATTTCTACAAAAATTCCTAAGGGATCCTAATTCAATTAAAAATGCCTCATACAAAAACCAGGGACTAAATCATCTATTAAGTCCTAAGATTAAGTCCTAAATCCAAAGGTATCAACCATAAACCCTAAAAATGGAGCTTCTAAAGGTTTCAACCTAAACTACCACCTATGTTCATCACAAAAATGTGAGAAAATTCTATGGGGAGCATGCATATCAATTCTAACTACTCACAAAAAATTAGGATCAAAATCATCATCACATGATCACACAAAATTCCACAAAATCAAGTATCAAACATAACTATTTTAATATCAATTAAAATGTAAAAATTCCCATAAAATCATAAAATGCATGAAATAAAAATATTTTTTATCTAAAAAATACTAGATTCAATCATGAATATAATGCAAAAAGAATGGGATTAATTGGATCATTTTTCAATTTATTATGAATTAATCACTAACCATGAAAAAATAAAGAAAATCAAAATAAAATAACAAATGCGTGGTGTGGATAGTAATGAAAATCAGTTCATATCCAAGACTGGGCCAGAAAGGGGGTGTGGGTAGCAGAGTTTCAACTAAGCCCAAAACCAGCTGATTAATGAAACGCTGCGTTTCATAATCAGAACTCCTCTTCACAAATTTCATGCACGCGTGGCCGTTGGATGAAGTCTTTGGTCCAAGTCAAACCCCAGATCCAATGGCAACCAACCCATCTTCTTCCTTTTGAATGTTGGAGGGAAAGAAGCCATGGAAGTTCAGAGCTTCAGCTCCATCTTCCCTAAATCGTACTTCATCAATACTCCATCAAAACTCTCACATGAATACACTAATCCACTCCATTTTTCACCCTGATTCTAACCCTAGCCTCAGAATTTATTGAATCAACCTCTAACCTCAAACACGATCAAGAATCAAAATTATGCTCAGACCTCAATTATCACCATTCTTCAAATAGTTTGGTCTAAAATGTTCACCACATTACCCTGACCAGTTCTTGCTATAATACTCACATTATCTCTCAATATCCAGCATGTTCTTGATCCAAACAGAAACTGTGTCATCTCATTGATCATCATGAAATCCTCTCTAAGTTTCCAGAAACGATCTCCTAACCACATACTACTAATCTAACCTAACAAATTAACTTAATTCTTCTTAAATTAAGGTGAGGGATGAAAGTTTCAAACCTATGAATTCTTGAGTAACAGATGTAGCAATTCTTCAATTCAACCCTTCTACTGCTCTGGAATCATTCAATGTACCAAGTTCTTGCTTCTGTATGCAAGAGAATTGCTTGCAAATGCTTGGAACTCCAAACCCGATGGTGACTTGCAGGTGTTGAAATTCAATTGCTCATACACGATCCTTCAAGGTTTTGGCTATGGAATTGATCAGGAATCATTCAGTATCCTCCATAGAAGTTGTTGAGATCAAAAGAAAGATAAAAAATGGTGTAGAACACAGAAACCGATTTCAATTTGCAATGAACAATGTGAAGTTGCAAACTCTCTTCTCTCCCTCAATTCTCACCAACCTTGCACTTGGACCCCTTCTAATCAATATATAGATGATGTTGGACCTCTCTAGAATCTTCTGGAATCATCCAAGGAGATGTTGAATTTCTCATGTCATCCAAAATACCATCTCATGCCATACTCACCCCAATTCTGGTTTCACTTGTTGCAGCAGCTTGTTATGATTCCAAAATCTCTCCAAATGAGATATTAGATGTGTTGCAAGGCCTTGGAAGCTTGTGCATTGATCTCTCATGTGTTTTGCAAATGTTACTTAAGATGTAAGTAACTACTTTTCAAAGCAAGTCCACAAATTAGACCTCAAATAAAAATTGTGGCTAAACCAATGTTCTTGAAATGTTTTTTAGAGTCAAAATGATATATGACATGCCTTGGTTTGGATGTGTAGATCAGAAATATCAATTTCCAACTTTGGTTTATTTAACTTATACCCTTATTTTAGGTCATTTTTGCAACTTTGAGATAAAATCCTTTTCAACATATCATGACCTCCTTAATAGCCTTAAAACATCATTTTGAACAAGTTTTATGTTGAACATTTTTCCATTTGAAGCTTGGAAATAAGAGTTATGGCTTTATACTTGAAATGACCTGTAATCTCCAAATGACCAAAATACCCTTGACTTGTCAAAGCCATAACTTGAGTTCTACAAATCCTATCAAGGACTTCTAGTATTCTCTAGAAAGCTAAGAGGATAAGGAACAACATTCATGTTGACCAAAAGTTCATAGGAATCATCCTTCTAGGGAAAACTTTTCATGCAAGTTGGATAACTTTCAAGCCCCCAAATTCACATACCTCAGATGACCTGTAACTTGTCAAAGTCATAACTTGAGTTCTACAAATCCTATCAAGGACTTCTAATACTCAAATTAAAGCTAAGAGCAAGCTCTACAACATTCATGTTAGGGGAAAGATTATATGACAATCACATCTTGAGCTAAACTGCCTTGAAGATAGGGGTCAAACTAGGGGATTTTACACTATCAAGCCTTATAAACCCTAGCTTGAAACTTCTCAAACTCTTCAATCATGATGAGTTGACCTTGGAATCATCCTTATAACATCTCAATGCATCAATCCATGATCACATGGCTCTTGGATTAGGTCTCAACCCTCTCCAAATCATCAGTTGACCTAGGGTTGACCCAGTCAAACCCTAATTGCATCAATCATGGATGAGTCTTCTTAATCTTGCACACTGACCTATCTAGGCCTCATGATGGCTTTCAAAACATCTCATAAGCTCTCTCAAAGCTTCAAGTCCACATTCCTGGCTTCAGAATCATCTGAGGAGCTCCCACAACTCTCAAGTTAGGAGGTACGCAACCTTGGTTTCAACCACTCACTATGAGAATCCTTTAACCTCTCTGACAAGGATATCAACCCTTGAACACTTGAATAACCTTCTTAGCTAAATTCATAGTCTTGTGTAGCCCTTGATTGGTAATCATACCTCTTGATCTCCTGCATACATGTCAATGAAATACAAATGATAATGCTAATGTGAATGAAATGAAACATAAGCTAGGTAAAGAAATGTTGGGCAAATTTTGGGGTGCAACAATACTCATTGCATGACCGGTATTTTTGAATCTGTATCTTATTTCCTGCATCTCACAGGTTTCAGGATTGACAACCCGAGAACGCATCGTTATTCTACCAGGAACAACTGCAAGAGAATCATGGATCAAGTTCAAGTCGAGATGCAGGAAATTCGTGAGAAGTTGGCACTTTTCATGCAAGCCATGGAAACTGTGGTCAAGGGCCAGGAGAATCTCCAGACTCTGGTGCAACCGCTGCTGGTGCGGGCGAATGGAAATATTGATTATCACTCTATTGGAACTCCTCACAGGGAGGATGGGATACCTACAGTGGTCGTTCCCACAAGTGGTGGAGTTGGTGTCGGTGATGGCAATGACAATGGAAATACTGGCCCTGGTGCTGGTAATGGTAACACTGGTATTGGTAACACTGGTACTAGAAACGCTGGAAATGGTGATGGGAATGTTGTTAACAATACTGGCAATGCTGGAGATGCTAATCAAGGGTTAGGTGACAACACTGGTTTTGGAAACAATAACCAAGGGTTTGGCACTGGTAATCATGATGGTAATTTGGTTTCAACAATAAAGGCTTTGGCTACGATGGCTATGGTAACAACAATCAAGGGTATGGATACGGTGATGTTGGCTTTGGTAACATGAACAACAACGGTGCTGGGATGGTGCCTTTCAACACTGATTATGGACTAGGCGGGGTCAACCAAGGATTCGGTAACAGAGGACGGGGTCCTATTTTCAATCAACAGGGATATGGCCGTAACGCTGGTTACGAGGGATATGGCAATGAGAATCTGAACTGGGGCGAGGATCGTCAGGAAGATGCCTTCTCTAGGCAAGGCGTGGGATTTGAAAGGCCTAATGATAATGATAAAAGGTTCAAAATGCTGGAAGAGCAGATCAAAGGGATAGCCAATCAGAACTTTGCTGGGTTAGATATGACTACCATGGGACTAGTGCCTGGGCTGAGGGTGCCTTTGAAATTCAAAGCTCCAACATTTGATAAGTATAAGGGGGATACATGCCCTAGAGTTCATGTACGTTCTTATTACAGAAGAATGTCTGCATACTCTGACGACGAGAAAATGCTTATGCATTTCTTTCAAGACAGTTTATCGGGACCATCGTTGGAATGGTACATGGGACTGGAGCCCACCCAAATTAGAAGCTGGAAAGAATTGGATGATGCTTTTGTTAAACATTACCAGTATAATAGTGACTTGGCGCCAAACAAGGTCCAGTTGCAGAGTTTGTCTCAGAAGAATGGTGAGAGCTTCAAGGAGTATGCGCAGCGCTGGCGTGATATTGCGGCTAGGGTGCATCCTCCTTTGGTTGAAAGAGAGTTGATTGATATGTTTATTAGAACATTCTCTGGAATGTATTACGAAAAATTGCTCAATGTCTCGATGGGTAGTTTCTCCGACATGATTCTCATGGGAGAACAGATTGAAAACGGAATTAAGATTGGGAAGATTCAGGCAGGTGAATCCACCTCAGCTGGAGGTGCAAGGAAAGCCTTTGGTGGAAGGAGACAAGGCGACGCCAGTGCGGTATATGGTGGTTGAGGTCGTGGAAGAGGTAGGAATCTGTATCATCCATAGCAAGTTGCTAGTGTTACTATCCCGATACCTCAGCAAAAACAACAACAACAACAACATCAACAATAGCAACGACAACAACAGCCGCAGCAACAGAGAATGCACCCTGCTCAGCGTAGAATTCAAGAGGGTAGGCCGAAGAGAGTATTTGAAGCACCCCCTTCAACTTATGCTGAACTTCTTCAAACGCTGTTGGGTCTGAATTTGGTTGAAAAGAGAATGATGGCCCCGATGACAGGCACTCCTCCATTTGGTTTTGACGCTGGTAAATAGTGTGATTTTCATTCCGGGGCGCCCGGACATGATATTGAAGGTTGCCATGCTTTCAAACATAAGGTTCAAGATCTGCTTGATAGTAAGGCCATTAACTTTGGTCAGGATGGTCCCAATATTGTACAACAACCCATGCCGAATCATGGAGTAAATGCTATCATAACGGAAGAGAATTTGAATTTGGTTATGGATGTGAATGAATTGAAGACACCATTGAGTTGTGTTAAAAGCAGATTGTTGAAAGGGGGTGTATTCCCCGGATGTGACGAATATTGTCTGGATTGCTGGACCCAACCAGAGGGTTGCGCTGATTTGAAAAGAGGTATCCAAGCCATGATGGATGAGGGGATTTTGCAATTTGATCGGACTACTGTTGAGAAGCCTGTTGAGGCATTGTTTGAAAAGCAGGATGAGATTGCAACTGTTACAATCCCAAGGAAGACTATTACGATATCGGCGCCCGCCAAGCAGTCGACTATCACAATAACAAAAGCAGGACCTGTTCCTTTTGAGAGTACAAAAGCTGTTCCATGGACATATGGGTTAGAAGCGTACTGTAATGGAGAAAAGATTGAGGTGAATAGCCGGCCGACAGGGGCAGTTGACAATGTTGTTGGAACGGGAGGCATGACCCGTAGTGGAAGAATATTCACCGCACCTAAAGTTGAAGCAGAGAGGATTGCTAAAGGCAAGGCTAAGGTGAATGAAAGTGGACCATCCTAGTTGAAAGAGAAAGACACGTCGCTCAAGGACGTAGAAGAGTTCATGAGGGTAATTCGCAAGAGCGATTATAAGATTGTTGAGCACTTACAACAGACACCCTTAAAAATTTCAATCCTATCTTTGTTGATTTGTTCTGAGGCTCATCGAAACGCTTTGTTGAAGATATTGGACACGTCATTTGTACCTCAGGAGGTTTCTGTCAACTAGCTAGAGGGGGTACTGGCGCATGTCAATGATGGACATAGTTTGGGTTTCACTGATTTTGATCTAACACCCAGAGGCCGAGAGCATAATATGGCTTTGCACATATTGGTGGAATGCCGGGGCACCATAATGTCGCACGTTCTTGTGGATACCGGATCATCTCTGAATGTATTGCCTAAGAAGGCTATGATGAAGTTGGATATTCGGGGAATTATTTGCACGCCAAGTGACTTGGTTGTGAGGGCGTTTGATGGAACGAGAAGGTCGGTGTTTGGATCGATAACATTGCCGTTGTAGGTTGGGCCGGAAATATTCGACACTGAATTTTATATCATGGATATTCATCCAGCTTATAGCTGTTTACTTGGGCGTCCATGGATACACTCTGCAGGGGCTGTGACGTCCATGCTGCATCAGAAGCTTAAGTTTGAAGCCGGTGGTGGCATCGTTACTATTTGTGGGGAAGAGGACATCTTGGTCAGTCATCTCTCATCATTCAAGTACGTTGAAGTGGATGGAGAAATCCATGAAACGCCCTGCCAAGCCTTCGAAGGGTTGCAAATCAAAGACAAGTCTAGTGTTCCCAGCAAAGTGCCAGAGGTTGTCGTGGCTTCGTACAAAGACGCTCAAGCGTTGGTTCAGACTGGTGATACCAAGGGTTGGGGTCAAATGCTGGAAATTCCTGTCAAGATGGACAAGTTTGGACTAGGGTATCGCCCAACATCAGCATCTTCTTCACAGAAAACACCAAAGTTCAAAGGACCGGTGATGATTACTCCAAAGGGAGTCTGCTTTGAGACGGTTAATGCTGTTTCTGACTCTGAAGACGGAGATAGTGATTGCGACATGGATGCGTGGATCAAGCCTAGCGTGCCAGGACAAAGTCTCTGCAACTGGTCCATCCGGGAAATTGTCTTAGTGACTACAAAACAGTAATGATTTGTTTTCTTGATTATTGTATAATCCTGTGTCCTACCCGGGGCATAGTGATTTTGTTTTAGGGCCACTTGCTTATGTGTGTGCACTATTTAATCATTGAATAAAGGCGTTTTTCTCATACAAATTTTGTGTTCCCTGTTTTTATTTTAACAATAAATGGCAATGTGGTTATGAGCTTCGTTTGCACTCATTTGAAGCATTTAACCATTTCCTTTGCAGGATTCATATTTCAGATGACACCGAACACGAACTTCCTATGACTCGCTTTGACTTCGAGCACCCGGTATTTCAAGCTGAGGAAGAGATTGTTGAGGATAGCGACTTGCCAGAAGAGCTGACTCGACTGTTGAAACAAGAAGAAAGAATCATTCTGCCTCATCAGGAAGAGGTTGAGATTATCAACGTGGGACCCGAGGGAGTTGTCAGGAACATCCGGATAGGGGCTGCACTGCAAAGCGACATCAAGCAAGGTCTGATTGAGATGTTGCAAGAGTACAGTGATATATTTGCTTGGTCGTATGAGGATATGCCAGGATTGGATACTGATATGGTTGTTCATCGTCTGCCATTGCAAGAAGAATGTCCGCCTGTTAAGCAGAAACTCAGAAGAACCAGACCAGATATGTCTATGAAGATTAAGGAGGAAGTTCAGAAACAGTGGGATGCTGGTTTCCTTGCTGTTACCACTTATCCATCATGGGTCGCCAATATAGTACCGGTACCAAAGAAAGACGGTAAGGTGCGGATGTGCGTAGACTATCGTGATTTGAATAAGGCGAGCCCAAAGGACGACTTTCCGCTTCCTCATATCGATGTGCTGGTCGATAACATTGCTCAATTCTCCGTGTTCTCCTTCATGGATGGCTTCTCGGGTTACAATCAGATAAAAATGGCGCCAGAAGACATGGAGAAAACAACCTTCATTACCCCATGGGGAACATTTTGCTACAAAGTGATGCCCTTTGGTTTGAAGAACGCTGGGGCAACATATCAACGTGCAATGACAACACTCTTTCATGACATGATGCATAAAGAGATCGAAGTCTATGTTGACGATATGATTGCCAAATCCCAGACGGAGGAAGAACATTTGGTTAATCTGCTGAAATTGTTCAAGAGGCTTAGGAAATTCAGGCTGAGGCTGAATCCTAACAAGTGCACCTTCGGGGTGAGATCCGGTAAACTATTGGGGTTTATTGTGAGCGAAAAAGGAATTGAGGTTGATCCTGCTAAGATAAAAGCAATACAAGAAATGCCAACGCCTAAAACAGAAAAAGAAGTGCATGGGTTTTTAGGGAGGTTGAACTACATTGCCCGGTTCATATCTCACCTAACCGCTACATGCGAGCCATTATTCAAATTGTTGAAAAAGAATCAGGCTATGACCTGGAATGAATATTGTCAAAGGGCGTTTGAAAAAATAAAAGAATATTTGCAGGAACCTCCAATATTGATACCTCCAGTAGCCGGGAGACCATTGATTATGTATTTGACGGTTCTTGAGGAAAGTATGGGTTGTGTTCTCGGTCAGCATGACGAGACTGGATGTAAAGAGCATGCGATTTACTACTTGAGTAAAAAGTTCACAGACTGTGAGTCCCGGTACTCAATGCTCGAAAAGACGTGTTGTGCGCTAGCCTGAGCTGCCAAACGTTTGAGACAGTACATGTTAAACCATACAACCATGCTAATTTCAAAGATGGATCCGATCAAATACGTATTTGAAAAGCAAGCACTCTTCGGGAGGATTGCTCGATGGTAGATGGTGCTGACAGAATATGATATTCAATATGTTTCTCAAAAGGCTATCAAAGGTAGTGTTCTGTCAGAGTACCTAGCGGAGCAGCCAATTGAAGATTATCAACCAATGAGGTTTGATTTTCCTGACGAGGATATCATGTACCTGAAAATGAAATATTGTGATGAGCCGTTGCCGGATGAAGGTCCAAAGTTGGGTTCCAAGTGGCAATTGATATTTGATGGCGCTGTTAACTCCTACGGTAGTGGAATAGGGGCAATTATCACTACTCCTCAAGGGACGCGCATTCCCTTTACTTCCAGATTGACCTTTCCAGTTACCAACAATGAGGCCGAATATGAAGCGTGCATTATGGGGCTCGAAGAAGCTATCGATCTGAGAATTAAAAATCTTGATGTGTACGGAGACTCTGCTCTAGTTGTGAACCATATCAAGGGAGAGTGGGAGACGCGACAGCCCAATCTGATACCCTATATGAATTATGCAAGGAGATTGTTGCCTTTCTATGACAAAGTATAATTGCATCATGTGCCACGAGCGGTAAATCAGATGGCTGACGCTCTTGCGACGTTGTCTTCAATGTATAAAGTTAACTTCTGGAATGAGGCTCCCAGGATTGTTATCTCTCGCCTTGATAGGCCTGCCTTCATATTCTCCATTAAAGAAACGTCCGATGGCAAACCATGGTATTTCGATATCCAGAATTTCTTGAAGAACCAAGAGTATCCGGCTGGGGCATCCAGTCGAGATCAGAAGACATTTAGAAGATTAGCTGGCAATTTTTATTTGAATCTGGATGGCGTCCTATACAAGAGAAACCACGACTTGGTGTTGTTGCAGTGTGTGGACGAGAAAGAGGCTAAGTTGCTCATGAAAGAGATCCATGAAGGTACATTTGGTACGCATGCTGGTGGACATGCAATGACGAGAAAACTGTTGCGGGCAGGTTACTATTGGCTAACGATGGAAATAGATTGTTTCAAGTTTGCGAAGCGGTGCCATGAATGTCAAATTTATGCGGACAAAATTCATGTGCCTCCGAGCCTTTTGAACGTTATGTCATCACCGTGGCCTTTCTCGATGTGGGGCATTGATATGATTGGCAAGATTGAGCCCACGACATCAAACGGACACCGGTTCATTTTGGTAGCTATTGATTACTTCACCAAATGGGTGGAAGCAGCGTCATATGCAAATGTCACCAAAAAAGTGGTATCCAGATTTATCAAAAGAGATATTATCTGCAGATATGGAATCCCAGAGCGGATTATCACCGACAACGGTTCAAACTTGAATAACAAGATGATGAAAGAGCTGTGTCAGAATTTCAAAATCGAGCATCACAACTCTTCTCCTTATCGGCCCAAGATGAATGGCACTGTCGAAGCGGCCAATAAGAACATAAAGAAGATTGTTCAGAAGATGGTTGTGACTTACAAGGACTGGCATGAGATGTTGCCTTTTGCTTTGCACAGTTATCGTACGACGGTATGCACATCAACCGGGGCAACCCCTTTCTCATTGGTGTATGGCATGGAGGCAGTGTTACCATTTGAGGTTGAGATTACTTCTTTGAGGGTTTTACGTGATGTTTAACTTGATGAGGCAGAATGGGTAAAAGATAGACTGAACCAACTTAGTTTAATGGATGAGAAGAGACTGGTTTCTCTCGCATATGGTCGGTTGTATCAGAGCCGGATGAAGAAAGCTTACGATAAGAAGGTATGCCCTTGAAGCTTTCAGACGGGCGACCTTGTGTTGAAAAAGATTCTCCCACCACAACCGGATCACAGGGGCAAATGGACTCCCAACTACGAGGGTCTATATGTCGTCAGAAAGGTTTTCTCTGGAGGAGCCTTGTTGTTATCCACCATGGATGGTGAGGACTTTATGTCTCCTGTGAATTCAGATGCAGTTAAAAAATACTTTGCTTAAAGTGACCCGCTGGACAGAAAAAAGAGAGTCCAGGCAAAAATGGGGCATCCCGGCGAACCATAAAAAAGGGAATAAAAGGTTTCGGCAAAAGTTAGGGATAAAATTGAAAAAATGTACACCCGCGAAGTTGAAAACCTGAAAAGGGCAACTTCGGAAAAAAAGGGTATCCCGGTGAACTGAAAACCCGCAAAGGGCGGTTCATGCAAAAGTTAGGGATTTGAAAAAGCAAATGACTGTGGTCCGAGTTTGATACTTCATTGCTTAGTGGTTTGGGAGTGCTTGAGGGTCGTATATCTGAAACAATATCTTCCGAAGATCGAGTACCGGGAAAGCGCCAGAGTCGGGCGAGTCATAGGAGAATCAGCTCATGGTGTTTGTCTGTACCACGTTGCTGACATGTATATCAAATTTGTTTTGTATCTTTCTCTGTGCTTCTTGTGCATATATTGTATTTTGCTAGTGCGTAACTTCCTCTTTTCAGGAGTTACATCCAGTGTACAAAGCTTTGCCTATTTACAGGCCCATTCAATAAAGCATGTTATTAAGTACTTGATACTTGTTCTTTACTGTTTTGTTTGTGAGAAACGCCGATGTTTTTGATGAACTTGCACTTGCATAAAATTGCCGGCCCTTGCCAATAATTGCTAAAACTTCGAATTGACTGAATGAATGTCACAGACATTAACTTGGATAGATTTTGTTGTGTAGATTTGTTTTGTCTCGTTTGTGTTTTGCAGGGTCCTTACCTTTGAAGCAAACGGTCAGGAATCGTATGCCCCAGCCAAAGTCTCTTGACATAAGGCCTGACTTCAGTTGATGTTGTTCCTTAGCAAGTCGTATCTTATCCCCAGAGAGTGGAGACGGCGCTTATTCCTACCAGATGCGGAATTGTCCTCCCTGAGAGAGTATTACCCGGAATGTCGCCTGAAGAGTATCCTCATGGAAGTTGTCCATAGGATATCCCTAGAAAGTCAAAATCAGTATCCCCGACAGAGTACGCCTCCCCGAAGGATGGTTATTCCCTTTCCCTGCAGGTCATTCATTCTTTCGTCAGGATGGTTATCCTCAGCAGAGTTTGTAGCTTCGAGTTTGTAGACTGTGTCTCGACAGTGTAGTTCTTCCCCCAGAAGGGTATGATCTCTCCCCAGCAGAGTTGGTTGTTGTCTCCGACATTTATTTTGCCGGAACACTTTGTGATACCCGTTCATCCCCAGCGGAGTTGGTTTTGTTCTTAGCCATTTCATACCGGAGTGTTTCTCAGCAGTTTGAGCCTGCATTAGCATTTGCATATATCATCATATTTGCATCTACCCAAACGCGTAGCATTTCCATGTCGAATGGAGCATTACACCATTGTCAAGCATATGCATTTTGAAACATAAGCCAGGTTGGTTAACCTTTTGTTTTCAAGTGTTGTTTTCCATTCAGGTGGAGGGAGCTCCTGCTCAGATTAATTACCAGATAAGCAAGGTCTCGGCGGGAGACATGTAATGACAATGTTCGTTTTGTCATTATTACCCACAGAGTTGCTTGGTTAAGTTTCCCTTACCTCTCCAGCGGAGTATTTCTTCAAAATTGTTGCTATGACAGTATCAAAAGATTTCGTGAATCAATTTTTGGAAGTTGCCGCCTATGTCGAAGTAGGTGTCTGGCAGTTTGGGTTCAGAAAATCCCCAGTAGAGTCCTTCTCAGATTTGCTGCCATGTCCGCGCTAAAAGTTTGAAGGTTGGACCAGCATTTTGTTACCTATTTGATTGATGGAGTTAGCTACTGTAAAGATAGGCAGAGAGGCTGTATTCAGATTTATTTCCCATAGTGGTGACGGAGTTATTTTCCTGTATTTGGCAGAGTTATTTTTCCTGTATTATGGACAAAGTTATTTCCCGTAGTGGTGACGAAGTTATTTTCTTGTATTTGGCAGAGTTATTTTTTCCTGTATTATGGACAGGGTTATTTCCTGTAGTGGTGACAGAGTTATTTTCCTGTATTTGGCAGAGTTATTTCCCGTAGTGGTGACGGAGTTATTTTCCTGTATTTGGCAGAGTTATTGCCCGTAGTGGTGACGGAGTTATTTTCCTGTATTGGCAGAGTTATTGCCCGTAGTGGTGACAGAGTTATTTTCCTGTATTTGGCAGAGATGTTTCCCGTAGTGGTGATGGAGTTATTTCCCTGTGTTGTTGGTAGAGTCATTTCTTATTTGTTGATAAAAATTATTTCCTCATTGGAAGTCGCCAAAGTTAGTCCCTGTGTTGTTGGCAGAGTTGTTTCCCCAGTAAAAGCGTCAGAAAAGATTGTTACCTGTAATGGACAGAGATCGCGCCTGTGTTGATAGAGATGGTTACCTGTGATTGACAGTGATTTGCACCTGTGTTGACAGTGATTGCTACCCGGGTGGACGGAGTTATTATCCGTAATCGATGGATTATCCCCAGTGGAGTTGTTACCTATGACTAATAGAGATCGTTATTCCAATTATAAACTGAATTGTACCCTTGTTGATGGAGTCCTTCCTCGTGTTGACGAAGTTTAGTCCCGTTGTGGACGAAGTTGTTTCTCGTAAAGTCAATTCGATGCCTGTGGCGTCACACAGGGAGTTAATGTTGAAATCAAAAGTTTTATTGGAAGATTGATCAGTTGTTGCCGTAACAACTGGGTTCACCACAACAGATGTTGTTCCCCAAGCAGTTTTTGCAGTGTATTTCTGCGGTTGGAAAAATTCCAGGTTTTTTGGTATTCAACCATCTTCTACCTCGATTGTTTGAAAGTCATTCGCTCTTCACCCAGTCGGGTCCAAGCCGTTTGAATAGGGGCAGCTGTTGCACCCCAAAATTTGCTCAATATCTTTTACCTGGTTTATGTTTCATTGCATTATCATTTGCATAGTTCTATCATTTGCATATCATAACATCATTCATCCAACAGGGGATCAAGTGTGTTTTTGTCAAGAGAAGCCTAGCAAGAGGTCTTAGCCAAACTTGAGAAGTCATCCAAGTCATCAGGAGGTAGTGGGTGGTCTTGATCAGCTGAGGACCATCAATGGGATGTGAAGCATGAGGTGTGAATATGAGATGTGTATAGAGCTCATGGAGTGCCTAGAGAGCCATGTTGGAGCTAAGTCAAGCCATTGTGTCAAATGCAAGAGCCACAGTTGAGGTGCAAGCAATTAAGGTTTCATCTGGATCAACCCTAGGTCAATTATGCAATTGAAAAGCATTCAAGCCTACTTTGAGGTCATAGAGTTCATGGAATGATGTGATAAGACATTTTTAGTGTTGTGCCAAGATCAAATCAAGAAGAATCAAGAATGTGGGAAGTTGCCAAATTAGGGTTTCAGTGCAAATTACCTTGTTTGGTGCCTAACTTCAAGGCCACATAAGTCAAAATACAAGTTTTAAATGGATCTTTAGCCAACATGAAACTTGTAGATCATATCAATACCTTTAATTTGAGTACTAGAAGTCCTCAAGGGGATTTATAGAACTCAAGTTATGGTCCAGACAAGTTATAGGTCCTCAGATGATTCTGAAATTTGTCTGTGAAAATCATCTGACTTCAAGGCTATTTTTGACCTAGAAGGAGGTCTCACCTGAACTTTTGGTCAACATGAAAATTGTTCCTCATGATCTTAGCTTTCTAAATTGTACTAGAAGTCTTCCATCTGATTTGTAGAACTCAAATTATGAGGTTTACAAGTCAGGGGTATTTTGGGAAAGTAAGATTATAGGTCATTTTCAAGCATGGGCCAAAATCTCCAACTTGCAAGCTTCAAATGGAAAATTGTTCAACATGAAAGTTGCTTAAAATTATGTTTTGAGTGAAACCAAGTGGTCATGAGAGTTTGTTTTGGTTCATATCAAAAAGTCATTTGAAATGGTTTGAAAAGGAAGAAATTTCAAATATGGAAAGGAGGGAAAAATGAGATTTTGAGTTAGATGACCAAAACCAAGTAAATGAGTACATTTTCTGACTGTAAATTTCATTTTGAACACTTTGACACTTTTACATTTTTGATTTGAGGCATAATTCCATGACTTTCAATGTGGTTACTTCACTTGTAAGTTACATATGCAAAATCATACACAAGGCAATTCAGGCCAATTTCTCCATCCAAACTCATTCTAAATGACATGTGCAAGGTGTTAGAAACTTCTAAAACTAATGAAAAGCTTGCCATACACGACTGATACATTGCCTTGAATGGAAAAATCAGAAAATGCAAACTACTGTTTTGGGCTTCAATTTGGATCCAAAGGCCTATGAAACTCTTCTATATATTCATTAGAGTGAGTTTAGATCAATTTTGAGCTTCATTTCGCGCCAGAGCAAGCAAGAGCAATTGAAATTTCACAACTGCAACTTGAAATCGGATTCTGAGTTTGGAGCCAATTCAAGCAAAATTGAGGTGTGCAATCTCTTTCTTGTAGATCATTGAAAGTTTCTGGAGCATTTGGAAGCAAGCCACGAGCTCTAAGTACCTCTGTCAACAGATCTAGAGCAGGTTAGTAAATCTCCATATTCTACATGATTTAGCATGATTCATTTAGTTTTGAGATTGCTTTTAGAATCAGGAAGAGATGTAGATCGTTTCTGGATAGGAATTTGGACAATTAGAGACAATGTAGGATCATGTATGAATTCTGTTGAGGCACGATTTGGCTTGATCTTGAAGAATTGACATGAATTGGATAAATGATGATGACCTAGGAAGCATGAGGAACAGTTCTGTGTATTTAGTTTAGGATTTGGTGATGATCAGAATTGAGGTGCATTTGGAGTTTGCCTTCGAATTTTAAAACCTAGCCAGATCTAGAGGATTTTGAGTGGAGATTTGGAATGTACGTGAAAAACTGAGTTGATTTGGTATATTGTTTGTCATTTTTGGTTGCCTGAAACTGGACTCTCGCCGGAGAAGACGACCAGAGTCTTCTCCGGCCACCACCAACCACCACCATGTGTCTCTACTCAGATGATCTGAAAAATGAAGAAGATAACCTCATTGTCGTTGGATTGAACTTGGACCTTTGACCACAGTCTGGATCTGATGGCCACGACTTAAAGTTTGTTTTGGAATTTCTGAAGCCAAAACGCAGCGTATCACTTAATGTGCTGACAAGCTCTGGCATGTTGGATGGATTGACTGGTCTCTTGATCCAACCATCCATGTTTAATTCTGATTTTAATTCATTTTTATTTCATTTTGTTTTATTTTAATTGCATTGTTATTTCAAAAATCATATAAATTCCAATTTTGATCACAAAATTATTTTAAAAATATCCTCATGATCCTTATGGAATTTATGATTTTCTGGGATTAACAAAATAAAATTTCATTCATTTTTCAATTTTTATTTGATTTTTCACATTTTATTTTGTTCTTTATTTTTACATAATTGGCTATCTGTTTTGTTGAATTTAGTTCTTCCAATTGGTGATGAGTTTGGCTTTGATTTTTTAATATGTGTTAGGGTAGGCATGTATGTTCCCTTATAATTTTTGGTGGATTTTTAGAACAACATTAGGTTCTTTTTTAGGTATTGATATTAGGACCCTCCCAAACTTATGGATTACCTTGACCTATCTCAATGTAGAAATTATTTAGATAAATTAGAAGTTGATTTAGGCTTCAATATTTTTACAATAGGTTATTCAAACATGTATGTTCCTCTAGGAATTTTATTAAAATTTTTCAACTTGGTTTTGTATTTTAGTTGTATTTTGGCAAGTGGCTTGTATTTGTGGTCTCCTCTCTTGAGTGCTTTGGATTGTTTGGTTTGGTTGGCTGCCTTGGAGTGGGTTTAAGCTTGAGTTCTTTTTGGTGGAGCTTCTGGTTCCATTGAATATGCTTGGGATTGAAGATTGGAGCTTGGAGTTGAAGGCTTTTCCTCTTGTGGTGCTTTTGTTTAAGAGCTTAGGAAATTAGGGTTTTAGGAAGTGCCTTAGACCTAGTTTTGATTATTTCTTCAAACATAGAGTGCATTGTTTGCCTCTATCCCATCCAATGACATAAGGTCCTCCTTGGGAAGCTTCATATCTCCTTATGAAGGATGAGTGGTATGCCCAAGTGAGTAGAACTTTGAGGATACCTTTCATTTGTAATGTTGAGTTCTTAGTAATTTCCTTTGGTTGTCATTAAGTTCATTAACATTATAACTTGATCTTGATAATTAATCCCCCTCTTGGAGTGTGCTTGTTGGAGTTTGAAGATTGATGAAGCTTGATGATAGAAGCTTGCTTGAAGATGAAACCTTTGCTATCAACTTTGCTGTTTTTTCTAACTTTGCTGTTTAAAGCTGCTGTTGCTGTTTGCTGTAAGAGTTAGTTGCTGCTGCTTGATCTGCCTCCTCTGTGTCTTTGTTTTTATCTGTATTGTTTGTTTGCTGGTGTGGATTACCTCTAGGTTTGAGGTGGAGCCTGTCTCCTCTTGCCTGTTGTCTTCTCCCTTGCCTCTCTGGTATTGCTGCATTGCATGCATTCTATTGTTTACTGTAATTGCTTGCTGTCTTTTGCTGTTTTTCCCCTAGGATCTCTGATTTCCTCTGTGCAAGAGGGAATTATGACAGACATTAGGTTTTGACCCATGCATGATAACATTAGGCTAGTTTCCCTTTCAACCATAGGCTTTTAGAGCGTCTTTCTCTTCTCATCTCAAAATAATTCAAAAACACAGTAATAAGGATAACGCTTGCTGTATGTTACGAGCCTTAAGCTATTTGAGGAAAGGTTGCTGGAGGGTCACTCTTCAGTAATCTAGTTGCTTAGTATGGTACCCTTAGGGTGACATGCGACATAGTCACTCTCAAATCACAAGTCTTTAGTGCAGTACAAGTTACAAACAGACTAAAAAAACATTTCTTTCGTAAAAAACTCAAACAAACATTCAAACTTTGCTTTTGCCCTCTTGAACCTTTAATCAGGAAAACCCTTTTCAGAAGGAGATAAAAACTGTCAGACAAGCTTGTGTCTTCCGTAGCCCGAACTACGTTTGCTCTGATCTTTCATGTTGTATAAAAGTACGTAGGCATAGGATGTGATATCCTAGCAAGCAATCTCCCTCCCCTTAACCCGTAGTTAGGCGAACTACGTTGACTCTGATTTCTCATTTCAGACGAGAATACGTAGGCATAAAGTGCGATACTTTGCCGAGTCATTTTCTTTTCTTTTTAACCCAGACCTATAGAGTAGATAGAATAATACACCCTTAGATAGAAAACAAGCGTGGATCCCGTCGAGTATGACGGACGTGAGGGGTGATAATACCTTCCCCTTGCATAACCGACTCCCGATCCAGGATTTGGTTGCGATGACCATTCCTTTCCCTCTTTGCGTTAGGTTTACTCTGAGCGTTTCCTTTCCCTCTTGTGGGATAAATAACGCACGGTGGCGACTCTCCTGTCATAGCCGGTGCTGATTTTCGCAGTAGCGACACCAGGTCCAAACAGTTTTGCTATGTCATGAACAAACATTACCAATTGAGTCCAAATCAAGCCTAAAACAATCTATGTCTTGCGTAGATCCTAACCACAGGTCTAAATCTAATCATCTCATGCTAAATCATGCTAGAAGTTGAATGTTACTAACCTGGTATAGATCTTGAAACAGAGGTACTTAGAGCTCGTGGCTTGCTTCCAAATGCTCCAGATAGCTTCAATGATCCACAAGGAAGAGATTGCACACTTCAATTTTGCTTGAATTGGCTCCAAACTCAGAATCCGATTTGAACTTGCAGTTGAGAAAATTTTCTTGCTCTTTCTTGCTCTGGCGCGAAATGAAGCTCAACCTTGATCTGAACTCATTCTAATCAATATATAGAATCATTTCATGGGATTTTGCAATGTGTTTGAAGCCCAAATCCGTGTGTCCAATTTTCTGATTTTTGCTTGCAAGTTCATACACCAGTCGTGCCATACAAGCTAGTTTCTTGTTCTAGAAGGTTCTAACACCTTGAAAATTGCATTTGGAGTGAATTTGGATTGATAGAATGGCCTGTTATGCATTGTGTGATGATTTGGTCATGTAACTTTCAAGTGAAGCAACCACATGACAACTCTCAAAATTTGGCTTAAACTCAAAATTCTGGTATTGCCAATGCTCTTAGAATGTGATTTCCAATCAGAAAATGTACTTATTTTCTTGGTTTTGGTCATATAACTCAAAAAGTCAATTTTCCCTCCTTTCCATATTTGAATTTTCTTCCTTTTCAAGCCATTTCAAATGACTTTTTGATATGAGCCAAACCAAACTCCCATGACCACTTGGTTGCACTCAAAACATTATTTTAAGCAACTTCCATATTGAACAAATTTCCATTTGAAGCTTGCAAGTTTGAGATATGGACCTATGATTGAAAATGACCTATAATCTCACTTTCCCAAAATACCCCTGACTTGTAAACCTCATAACTTGAGTTCTACAAATCAGATGAAGGACTTATAGTACAATTTAGAAAGCTAAGATCACGAGGAACAACTTTCATGTTGACCAAAAGTTCAGGTGAAACCTATTTATAGGTCAAAAATAGCTTTGAAGTCAGATGATTTTCACAAACAAATTTCAGAAGCATCTGAGGACCTGTAACTTGTCTGGGCCATAACTTGAGTTATATAAATCCAATGGAGGACTTCTAGTACTCAAATTAAAGGTATTGAGATTCTCTACAAGTTTCATGTTGTCCAAAGATCCATTTGAAACTTGTATCTTGACTTATGTGGCCTTGAAGTTAGGCACTAAACAGGGTAATTTGCACTGAAACCCTAATTTAGCAACTTCCCACATTCTTGATTCTTCTTGATTTGATCTTGGAACAATACCACAAATGTCTTATCACATCATTCCATGAACTCCATGACCTCAAAGTAGGCTTGAATGCTTTTCAATTGCATAATTGACCTAGGGTTGATCCAGATGAAACCCTAATTGTCTGCACCTCAACTGTGGTTCTTACATTTGACACAATGACTTGATTTAGCTCCAACATGGCCCTCTAGGCACTCCATGAGCTCTATACACATCTTTTATTCACACCTCATGCTTCACATCCCATTGATGGTTCTCAGCTGATCAACCTCCTGATGACTTGGATGACTTCTCAAGCTTGGATAAGATTTCTTGCTAGGCTTCTCTTGATAATAATCACACTTGATCCCCTGTTGGATGAATGATATGCCATGATATGCAAATGATAGAGCTATGCAAATGATAATTCAATGAAACATAAACCAGGTAAAAGATGTTGAGCAAATTTTAGGGTGCAACACATATCTTATTCCTCTTGCGTCAAACATTGGTCAAAAACATGTTTAGATACATATAGAAAAAGTACAAAATATGTTCCATATAGGTTTGATCATGTTGGTCTATCTTGCAATATGGTGGAGTATCTCAAAAGTAGCTAAATATATCAAAATATGCATTTTTGCATATTCTGAGTCTTTGAGTCGACTCAAAGATTGTTTCGGTCGACTCATACAAAAGTTATTTTGCATGGTCTACTTTCAAGAGGGCTCGCGTCGATCCTCCGGTCGACTCATACTGTGTTTATTTTTGTCTGTCTAAATTTGTATCCTTTGCATCGACGCATGACCTGCTCCATTCGACACAAAGATTGTTTTCTGCAAAGTGTCGACCCTTCCCTTTCTATAGGTCGATCGCTCGCACATTTTTCATCAAATTTCTGTTATGTGAAACTGTCAAAGTGTTTGTTAAGTTGGTTAATTGTTTTTTGACTTGCATATATATTGAGTTGGCTTATTCTTCAAACAACAACAAGAAAAGTGAAAATATACACTGATTTTATTCTCATCATCTTCATCCTCTTTCTTGCATTTTCTCAACAACTACACATAATCATTTTTGTTGTGCATTCTGCATTATTGAGGTGATAACGTCCAAATGTAGGATTGGTGTAATCAGGGTTGGGTTGAGAAATCAGTGGGTTTTTCTTGAATAAAACCGTTAGGGTTTTGTCCTCCAAGAATTTTGGATTTTGGGGGATTTTGAACAGATCGGTCCATTACAGGTTCAGCCGAACGAAGGTAATCGAAGAACGGGAGGTTATGTCGGTTTTGTAGCGGTAACCAGAGGATTGTGAGAGGAAGATTTGGATTCAAAGTGTTGGTGATTAAAATCAGCCAGGCAAGATTTGAAGGCCACGGGGTTGTCCAAAGGGTGTGCCGTAATCAGAGGTTTATTCATCGCGTTTGAAGGACTCGATTCAGCTTGAATCAAGGGAAGAGAAGGAATAAGCTCTGCATCAACAATTGGGTTTGATTGTTTGAATTCTATTGCTTCTCTTGTAAACATTTGCAAACAGGTTACGTATATACAGGTCTCAATTCTATTTCTAGAATTGAGGACAGATGTACCCCGAGCAAGGACGACGGGGGAACTGCCTCAACAAATTGGTGTTCTCTCTTTATTTTTCAATTGCTTAAATTCTGAGTTTGTGTGCAAACAATTTAGTTGATCAAAATTCTGATGTGTGTAGTGCTGAACCATTTTTAGAAACCTTATTACAACCCTTGAATTTAATTGAATACTATAGCACTTCACTCACATATTAAAATTCACTTGTGGTGCCTTGCATGTAACACCCCACTTCCCAAAATCAATTAAGTTAATAAACATTATAAATAAACAAAATCAGAGTTCCAATTCTCCCAAGTGGGATATCACATAAAAACAACGTTTCCTTATAAAAAGGTTTATCTCCAACTTCAGCGGAATATTAAATAATAAAATTCAATAAAAGTTTGATACGTTCACAGGGAAATAAAATATCAGTTCAACATAAAACAAATAAAAACGCCCAAGTCCCGTGCTACGTATCAGAGCATCCTAGACTCGACAATCACACCAATATCCAAGCTAGCTAAGCACCTGGATTATCTGTACTTCCGAAGAAGTACAGACCACAACAACAACAAAGGGGTGAGAAAACATGATCAAAAATATAATGGTAATGTAATACATGTAAATAAGGTAGTACAACACACCAACACACCAAGATTCACCCCTAACAACACCATATGACGAACCTACTGTTCAAATTACAATATAACATATTATAATGCAAAATGCAACTCAACACCATGCATGCGGTACCGACTCGTTGGTTCATTCAATCGAACCTGGATAGATCACTTACGCTCCTCCTGAGACATGATCTATCCCCCACCATTCTCCACAAAGGAGTACGGATGAATCACTTACGCTCCTCCTGAGACATGATTCATCCCACCAAAACACCATGATATGCACACACCAATACATAACTAATATATTTAGGCACTCAACGTGCACACGATCCTCCTGATCATATCATCATACACCAATGCACATATGTACAGATATAACATACACCAACACCATATAAATCAACCAGATAGTAAACAAGTTCATACTTTAACACCAAGATATAACATATCCCACCACTCGGGGGTACGCGATCCTACTGATCACTACATACATATACATCAACTAATTGTCCACCAGTCATTATTACGGGAAACATGCACTATCACCAAGTACACAAGTTAGTTCCCACACTCATCATTCTTACAGTGCATCAAGGCCAAACTGTACCTATCATCTCAACTCAGATCCTCAGTCTATTCTAGTACCAATCTTGCACATTACCGTAACCAATAGGCTTCTAATTCCTATTCCCAAAATCATCACCTACACACTTTATCGATACCTCAAAAGCCATACAGAATTTTCCCTAAAAACTGTAAAACACCCTATATGCCCTATATGCCAAATCAACCCAAAACACCAATTCATTAACGATTACTATATAATTAACAACAATCATCATCAATCATAACATAACAATATATATTATCATATATCGATAAATTTCCTACGGGGTTAAGGAATCCCCAACTACCCTATACATGTATAAACCATTCCCAATCAAGTTTCTCCCCCCTTACCTTGTTAATCGGTTGATCGATGAAAGAATCCTCCAAGGTTTGGCCAATTCTGATTTTCCCCTGTTCCTTCGTTCTTCGCTCCCTTTTCCGTTCCCTTTTCCGTTCTCTCCTTTCTATCGTTCTTTTTCCACTTTCTCTAACTTCTCACAATGTATCGTAAAACTACTAATCCCTCACGTTTCTATTTTAATTCTCTAATCCCAATAATAATAATAACTTAATAATAATAATAATAATAATAATAATAAAAATAATAATAATAATAATAATAATAGTAGTAATAATCCTATTATTATCTCACCAAAATAATAATAATGTTAATAACTTAATAAAATAATAATAATAATTATAGTAATAATAATCCTATTATTATCTCACCAAAATAATAATAATGTTAATAACTTAATAAAATAATAATAATAATAATAATAGTAATAATAATCCTATTATTATCTCACCAAAATAATAATAATGTTAATAACTTAATAAAATAATAATAATAATAATAATAGTAATAATAATCCTATTATTATCTCACCAAAATAATAATAATGTTAATAACTTAATAAAATAATCATAATAATAATAGTAATAATAATCCTATTATTATCTCACCAAAATAATAATAATGTTAATAACTTAATAAAATAATAATAATAATAATAATAGTAATAATAATCCTATTATTATCTCACCAAAATAATAATAATGTTAATAACAATAGTAACTATAATAAGTATAATAATAATAATAATATTCCCACCAATATCAATATTATACACTATATTATTATATTCACCAAAACACCACCAATAATCCTCCCACATTAGGGACACCCACCAAACATCACCAAATACACCCCCACCAAAGGGCACACCAACACATAATATTTAAAATAATAATAAAATGACTAAATAATTAAAATGGGTGTTACAACTCTCCCCCACTTTAATTATTTTCGTCCTCGAAAATTACCGGATGGAAATAGCTCCGGATACGCTTCTCGCATCCTGCTTTCCAACTCTCAGGTCACACTGCCTCCTGCAGCACCTCCCCAAGCTACCTTCACCAAAGGTATCTCTTTCCCTCGGAGCTGTTTCATCTTACGGTCCTCGATCCTCAACGGCATCGTCTCAACAGTAAGATTCTCCCGAATCTGAACATCATCTCTCTGAATCACATGAGATGGATCAGAAACATACTTTCGCAATTGCAACACATGAAACACATCATGTAGATTCGACAACTCAGGCGGCAACGCCACCCTATAGGCCACAGCACCAACTCTTTGCAAAATTTCATAAGGTCCAATAAACTTAGGATCCAGCTTCTTGAACTTCAATGCACGACCCACACCGGTCATCGGATTAACTCTTAGGAATACGTGATCACCTACACAAAATTCCAACTCTTTCCTCCGATTATCATGATAACTTTTCTGCCTACTCTGAGACACTTTCATTTTCTCACGAATCATCTGAATTGTCTCTGTAGTCTGCTGTATAATTTTTGGTCCAAGCACCACATTCTCACCAGTTTCATACCAACACAGAGGAGTCCTACACCTCCTCCCATACAAAGCTTCAAATGGTTCCATTCCAATACTCGAATGGTAACTGTTATTGTACGTGAACTCAATCAATGGTAATTGAGTATCCCACGCACCACCCTTTTCTAACACACAAGCTCTCAACAAATCTTCAAGCGACTGAATAGTCCTCTCCGACTGACCATCAGTTTGCGGATGATAAGCTGAACTCAATTTCAACTTAGTTCCCAAAGCTTCCTGCAAGCTCTTCCAAAATTCTGAAGTAAACCGTGGATCCCTATCCGACACAATACTGGACGGAACACCATGTAACTTCACAATTACCCGAATATAAATCTCCGCCAGCTTTGTCAACGAAAAACTAATATTGATCGGCACGAAGTGTGTAGACTTCGTCAATCGATCCACAATCACCCATATAGCATCAAAACCTCTCGCCGTATTCGGCAACCTGTCACAAAATCCATAGTAATGCAATCCCATTTCCAAACCGGAATCTCTAATGGTTGCATAAATCCAGAAGGTCTCTGGTGTTCCACCTTCGACTTCTGACATGTCAAACAGGCATACACAAATTGAGCTATGTCTCTTTTCATACCAGACCACCAAAATAATTTCTTCAAATCATGATACATTTTCGTAGCTCCCGGATGAATACTCAGGCTACTACGATGTCCTTCGCTCAAAATTGACTTTTTCAATTCTTCATCATCTGGTACACAAATCCTGCCTCTAAATCTCAACACACCTGTACTATCCAATTTAAAGTCACTATCGGAGTCACTCCCTACTCTAGGCATCAAATCTACCAATTTCACATCCAACTTCTGATTTTCTCTAATCATATCCAAGAAGTCATTATTTACCTGCAACATACCCAACATTACACTATCTGCAGTAGTCTCACAACCCATGCTCAAATCTCTAAACTGTTCAATTAACTCAATTTCTTTCACCATCAGAGCTGCCATATGAATTGCTTTCCTACTCAAAGCATCTGCCACTACATTGGCCTTTCCTGGATGATAACTCAAACTGAAGTCATAATCCTTCAAAAATTCCAACCATCTTCTCTACCTCATATTCAGCTCTTTCTGATCAAACAGGTATCTCAGACTCTTATGATCACTAAACACTTCAAATCTTGAACCATATAAATAGTGTCTCCAAATTTTCAACACAAAAACAACCGCAGCTAATTCGAGATCATGAGTCGGATAATTTCGCTCATGCACTCTCAATTGCCGCGATGCATATGCTACTACTTTACCATTCTGCATCAGAACCCCGCCTAATCCCATCTTAGACGCATCACAGTACACCACAAACGGTTCACTCGGAGTCGGTAACACTAACACCGGTGCCGTAGTCAATCTCTTTTTCAACTCTTCAAAACTTTCTTCACAATCAGCATCCCATACAAAAACTTGGTTCTTTCTCGTCAACTGAGTTAATGGCAACGCCAAATTAGAGAACCCTTCAATAAACCTGCGGTAATAACCGGCTAACCCCAAAAAGCTTCTAATCTCTATCGCTGTCTTCGACGGTTCCCACTGCAATACTGCACTTACTTTTGACGGATCCACCGCTATTCCATCTTCAGATATTACATGCCCCAAGAAACTTACTTTCTTCAACCAAAAGTCACACTTTGACAGTTTAGCAAATAATTTATTTTCCTTCAACACTTGCAAGGCAATTCTCAGATGTCCTGCATGCTCTTCATCAGATTTAGAATAAATTAATATATCGTCAATAAACACTACAATGAACTGATCCAAGTAAGAATGGAAAATTCTGTTCATATACTCCATAAATACTCCCGGTGCATTAGTCACTCCAAACGGCATTACAGCATATTCGTAATGTCCATATCGAGTCCTAAAAGCAGTCTTCTGAATATCACCTTCTTTTACTCTCATCTGATGATAACCCGATCTTAAGTCGATCTTACTAAATACACGAGCTCCCACCAGCTGGTCCATCAAATCATCAATCCTAGGTAAAGGATACTTATTCTTAATAGTCACTTTATTCAATTGACGGTAATCGATGCACAGACGCATACTACCATCCTTCTTCTTCACCAACAACACTGGAGCTCCCCACGGCGATACACTTGGTCTAATAAACTTTCTATCCAACAATTCTCCAATCTGAGACTTCAACTCCGCCAATTCCACTGCAGACATCCTGTACGGCGCCATAGAAATAGGCCTCGTACCAGGAACAAGATCAATACCAAATTCTACTTCTCGCGTCGGAGGCAATTCCGTAATGTCGTCAGGAAACACCTCTGGAAATTCATTCACCACTGCTAATTCCTCCATTGGCACTTTGTTATCCATCGATAAAGTTGCAAATAAGGCAAACACTCTAGTTTCATCTTCCAACAAGGCCCTCAATTCTTTATTAGACAAAGAACTTGCCACAACTTCCTCTTCAGGGGTCAGGAACAACAATTCCTTCCGAAAACAATCGATGTAGACTCGGTTGAACTCTAACTAGTTCATACCCAGAATAACATCCAACTTACCAAGTGGTAGACAAATCAGATCCACTCCAAATTCTCTACCGAAAATAGTCAGCGGACACTTCAGGCATACCAAAGAAGTAGTCACTGAACCTATAGAGGGTGTCTCAATAGTCATCTGTACCTCCAGAGTGGACGGCACCAAACCTATCTTCTCCACACAATCTACATAAATAAACGAGTGCGTTGCACCCATATCAATAATAGCAATCAAAGGAATATTATTGATAGTACAAGTACCTCTGATCACACGCTCATCACTGGCAGCTTGAGTTCCTGCCAAGGCAAACACTTTTCCACCAGCCGGAGACGTTTGAGGCTTCTTCGGCTTCTCACAATGTGTACTGATATGACCCTTCTCACCACAATTATAACAGGTCGGCATAGTTGCTCTGCAATGAGCTATTACATGACCTGGTTTCCCACACTTAAAACATTTCTTGGCCTCATTAGGACAATCATTAGCACGGTGTCCCATACCACCGCACCGAAAACATTTCCCTTCAGCAGATGCTCTCCCATCTCTAGGCTTCTTATCAACAACAGCTTTACGTTTTCCCTTATCAGCAGCAACACTATAAGGAGTACCACTAAACCTCTGCTTACCCTTACGGTCATTAACAGCTTTGTAGTGCGCAATCCTTGCTCGGTTATCATTATCATAGATTCTGCTCCTGCTTACCAGCTCAGGATAGCTCTTGATCTTCTGACAAGCAATCCCCAACTTAATCTCTGGACGCAGTCCATTCTCAAACTTTAAGCACTTAGAGGTCATTGCCCCTTCCACATTATAGTGGGGACAATACTGCACCAACTCCTCAAACTTGGCAGCATATTCTGCTACAGTCATGCTACCCTGTTTCAGCTCTAAGAATTCAATTTCCTTAGCGCTTCGGATATCTTCTGGAAAATACTTTTCCAGAAAACCCTTCCGAACCACCTCCCACGTAATGGCAGTTCCAGCAGCTTCCAATCTTTGGCGACTATTGTCCCACCAGGCTTCAGCCTCACCCTCCAGCATGTGAGTACCAAACCTCACCTTTTGCTCATCACTACAATCCATAGTTCTGAAGATCTTCTCAATTGCCTTCAGCCACTTCTGAGCAGCTTCGGGGTCCAGAATTCCCCCTTCGAACGTTGGCGGCTTGTTGCTCCGAAACTGCGCCAAACTCCTGAATTGGGCATCTGCAGTTTGATTCTGATTAGCAACAGCCTGTGCCATTTCTTGCATAGCAGCAACCAATGCAGCATCGTTCCTTCCTGCCATACTACTCAAAACAACAACACCAGGTTAAAAGATATTCAACTACATCCTAAAGGACAGACTCAACTCGACTCAACAACACTGGCCGGACGGACCGACCTGCTCTGATACCAATTGCAACACCCCACTTCCCAAAATCAATTAAATTAATAAACATTATAAATAAACAAAATCAGAGTTCCAATTCTCCCAAGTGGGATATCACATAAAAACAACGTTTCCTTATAAAAAGGTTTATCTCCAACTTCAGCGGAATATTAAATAATAAAATTCAATAAAAGTTTGATACGTTCACAGGGAAATAAAATATCAGTTCAACATAAAACAAATAAAAACGCCCAAGTCCCGTGCTACGTATCAGAGCATCCTAGACTCGACAATCACACCAATATCCAAGCTAGCTAAGCACCTGGATTATTTGTACTTCCGAAGAAGCACATACCACAACAACAACAAAGGGGTGAGAAAACATGATCAAAAATATAATGGTAATGTAATACATGTAAATAAGGTAGTACAACACACCAACACACCAAGATTCACCCCTAACAACACCATATGACGAACCTACTGTTCAAATTACAATATAACATATTATAATGCAAAATGCAACTCAACACCATGCATGCGGTACCGACTCGTTGGTTCATTCAATCGAACCTGGATAGATCACTTACGCTCCTCCTGAGACATGATCTATCCCCCACCATTCTCCACAAAGGAGTACGGATGAATCATTTACGCTCCTCTTGAGACATGATTCATCCCACCAAAACACCATGATATGCACACACCAATACATAACTAATATATTTAGGCACTCAACGTGCACACGATCCTCCTGATCATATCATCATACACCAATGCACATATGTACAGATATAACATACACCAACACCATATAAATCAACCAGATAGTAAACAAGTTCATACTTTAACACCAAGATATAACATATCCCACCACTCGGGGGTACGCGATCCTACTGATCACTACATACATATACATCAACTAATTGTCCACCAGCCATTATTACGGGAAACATGCACTATCACCAAGTACACAAGTTAGTTCCCACACTCATCATTCTTACAGTGCATCAAGGCCAAACTGTACCTATCATCTCAACTCAGATCCTCATTCTATTTTAGTACCAATCTTGCACATTACCGTAACCAATAGGCTTCTAATTCCTATTCCCAAAATCATCACCTACACACTTTATCGATACCTCAAAAGCCATATAGAATTTTCCCTAAAAACTGTAAAACACCCTATATGCCCTATATGCCAAATCAACCCAAAACACCAATTCATTAACGATTACTATATAATTAACAACAATCATCATCAATCATAACAATATATATTATCATATATCGATCAATTTCCTACGGGGTTAAGGAATCCTCAACTACCCTATACATGTATAAATCATTCCCAATCAAGTTTCTCCCCCCTTACCTTGTTAATCGGTTGATCGATGAAAGAATCCTCCAAGGTTTGGCCAATTCTGATTTTCCCCTGTTCCTTTGTTCTTCGCTCCTTTTTCCGTTCCCTTTTCCGTTCTCTCCTTTCTATCGTTCTTTTTCCACTTTCTCTAACTTCTCACAATGTATCGTAAAACTACTAATCCCTCACGTTTCTATTTTAATTCTCTAATCCCAATAATAATAATAACTTAATAATAATAATAATAATAAATAATAATAATAATAATAGTAGTAATAATCCTATTATTATCTCACCAAAATAATAATAATGTTAATAACTTAATAAAATAATAATAATAATAGTAATAATAATCCTATTATTATCTCACCAAAATAATAATAATGTTAATAACTTAATAAAATAATGATAATAATAATAGTAATAATAATCCTATTATTATCTCACCAAAATAATAATAATGTTAATAACTTAATAAAATAATAATAATAATAGTAATAATAATCCTATTATTATCTCACCAAAATAATAATAATGTTAATAACTTAATAAAATAATAATAATAATAATAGTAATAATAATCCTATTATTATCTCACCAAAATAATAATAATGTTAATAACTTAATAAAATAATAATAATAATAATAATAGTAATAATAATCCTATTATTATCTCACCAAAATAATAATAATGTTAATAACAATAGTAACTATAATAAGTATAATAATAATAATAATAATATTCCCACCAATATCAATATTATACACTATATTATTATATTCACCAAAACACCACCAATAATCCTCCCACATTAGGGACACCCACCAAACATCACCAAATACACCCCCACCAAAGGGCACACCAACACATAATATTTAAAATAATAATAAAATGACTAAATAATTAAAATGGGTGTTACATTGCACACCAAGTGTTCGACTGATTGTGTGAACACAAAAACTTGTGTTGTCTTTTCAATTGGTTTATATTTTTCACGCATTGGAAATAGTTTCAACCTTATAGTGAATACAATCTAGTTGATGTGTGTTCAAATTAGTGATTCTAAAATCTCGTTTTTATCGGATTCCATAGGCTTTGCGTATATCTGGTCTTTTCGGTAAAGGTTCGTTTTAGATGAATATAATTCCTCGGCCGCTTCTGCCTAAAAACTTTTTAAACCCAAATATTGGTAAGTACCGACTCTGTTTTTAACAAGTGATGTATTCAACCCCGCCTTCAAGATCTGCGACGTTGTCTAACATGTGGTATCAAGAGCACCGATTCATTCCGTGCTTCGCATATAAATTCTTAGAAAGTGGCTAACGACCCAAAAAGGGCTTACAATAGAGCACCTGTTTCCAACGATGAAAACTATAGTTACTGGAAAGATTGTATGCGCGTGCATATAAATTTCATTGACAAGAAGGTATGTAACGTTATATTGAACGGTCCTATAGAAATAACCATGACCGATGAAAATAACGTGGTTGTGCCTAAGCCTGAAGCACAATAGAATGATGAAGACGAGAAAAAGTACAATTACGATTGGAAGGCTAAAAATATTCTGATCTCTTCCTCGGGAGTTGATGAATACTATAGGGTTTCACATTATATGACTTCTAAAGCTATGTGGGACTCATTGCAAGTTGCCCATGACAGAACAAATAATGTCAAACTAGCTAGAATCAATACTTTGACTCAAGAGTTTGATCTCTTTCACATGGAGCAAGGGAAAACCATTGCTGACACGCAAAAAGAATTTCTCACTTAATTAATAGACTGAATTCACTTGGTAGACCAATTTCCAATGATGTTGCTACTAACAAAGTCTTAAGATGTCTTACTAGAGAATGACAACCAAATGTCACCGCCATAAAGGAAGCAAATGATATTATGACTTTGGATCTTACAACTCTTTTTGGAAAGCTCCAAGAACATGAGCAAGTGCTTCTTAGTCTCGAGCAATTTGAGAAAAAGGAAAAGGAGAAAACCAAAACTACGGAAAAGAGCTGAGTGATGGCGACTCGAGTGACGAAGATAACGAAACAAATGAGGATATGGGGCTGTTCGTGAAGCGATACAATTGCTATGTAAAGAAAAATGGTATTCAACATTCCAAAAAGAATCTTGTCAATTTCAAAAAACAATCAAGGTCTTCTAAGAATGAAGGAAATGAAGGGAGTAAAGTTAGAGGGTCATGATTCAGTTGCAGAAAAGCCGGACATTACAAGCCGGATTGTCCATTGATGAAAAAGGACAAAGGAAAGGAAAGTAATTGGTCACGTAAGAAACAAGTTAAGCCTAGAAGAGCTTACATCACTTGGGAAAGCGATAACGAGTCATCCGAGGATGATAGTTCTAGTGACGAAGAAGAATCTGTCAACCTTTGTCTCTATGCTCATTAAAAGAAGAAAAACAAAAAGGTACGACAAGATAAATATGAAAAATCTACTAGATTGTCTCATTCTGAATTACAAACTGCCTTTGATACCTTACACCATGAAGCCAAGGAAGCCTTTAAACGGATGACCTCAAACAAACAAAGTTTTGCTCATTTGGAGCAAAAGATCCTCGATTCTGAAAGGAAATTGGAGGCTCTAAAGGCATCCATAATGGAATGAACAAAGGTGGATTTAGAGGAAGAAAGAAATAGATGGGTAAACTTTGGGTGTGATACTTGCTATATTTGGCAAAAGGAGGTTAGAACTCTCAAGGCCAAACTTGAGAAGGCTCTAGAACCTAAAATCACTTTTGCTATTGATAGAGCATATTTTAGAAAAAGTATGGTTAATCCTTATAAAATATATACATATGTGGTCAAAAATCAAGATAACAAAAGTTAACCTTACTTGCTTGTGTCACACCCTAATTTTTTACCTTAAGATCCCACCTCCTCGTGCATCCTCTTGCGTATCATCTAGGTCTATCATTCCTGCATAGCTGACTTTTTTTAACCAATTTATCTGTTTTGTTTTGTGAATTTAGGCCCACCATCTAAAACATCCAAGTTACAAGGTATTTTTTGGCATAGCAATATCTTCACGTCGTGATTCCTAACCATTTTCTTCTTACGATCCAAGATAGTCTCATGAGTCAATTCAAATATACAAGTTACCATGAAGATTTATAATCTACAAGTTTAAAGCCAAAATGTACTAAGAATCACATGGCCCATTCACCCAGTGCTACTCAAGGAAAGGAAAGCGAACCTTATCAAGTTCTAACAAAAACATAGAAATATTCGAAGTTCAACTTACTTGTTAAATTCCCTATCAAATGCAAATGGAAATTGTATGGTGAGGAAAGTTCAAGGTATATAAGAATGCATCACGAGTCGAGTTCTCTTAAGGTGCTGAGAATAAAATTCATGTTATACGAAATCCATTCAAAATTGCAACCTTTATCATTCTGTCACGGTGAGTTTCATAAAAAGCCAGGATTCAACCAAAATTCAAGGTTCACTATTCAATAATACAAGTTCACAACCTCCTAACAATACATGTTACCTCAAAGTTCAAATGATATCAAAACTTCAAAAATTCACAAATTCATTCTAAACTCAGGGGGAGATGCGAAGTTTCATGACATTAACTTTAAAGCCTTATGAGAGTTGCCAAGACATCATTGTCGCAATTGGCTAGACATTATAACTTCAATTTTATTTGAACAAAGAAAACACCGAGATCAAAAGGTTTCTCGGGATGAAGACTCTAAAATCTTTGCTTGGCTAGAGGCGTACGAAATACTAGATTGGTTTCTTTGTGTTGGTGGAACAAGTCAAGAAGTAATAACATCTCGCATCACCATTAAGATTCTCCTTCGCTTTGCTGACTCCTGTAAAGACTAATGTACTATCCACAAGTGTGCCGCCATAGTTGAAGGTTCCTTTCATAATTCGTGAGAAATCATGTCCCCACCCGTCTTTGCACTGAAGGCCAGTGTTTGCAAGTCACCATTAGTACCAAGGATACTTCAAATGAAGGCTACATTGGATGAATTTATTATACTTAAATTCTGCAGTTCTCTCATATCAAAACCTGTCCAAAGCAAAGACCCCGCATCTAAAAAAAGTTAGTGTGAAAATCCATACCAAACTAATGACTTCCAAAATATGTAATCAGTATCATCATAAAACGAAACAAAGGCTTTAACTAGGAAGTCATTACAGCATTACGGCGAAGTGTACAACGATATTATTTAACGACCAAAAATCAACAATAAAGCATCAGAAAAAGTTCCTGTCATGAAAAGACAAGAGTATCAACAACACATGAAGGAAATGGACAAGAGAGAGCTTACTTGAAGTTAAAGTTGCTAATGAGTTTCCGTCAAACCGATAGGTAGCTTTGGTTTCGACCATTTCGAACAAAACAACGAAGATGGGGATGCAGTATTCAGGAGAACAGAAATATAAGCTGCGACAATTGCAGGCTGTTGACGTGCATACTTTGGCCCAAAATTGATAATACCTCCAAGGGACTTTGTTTCCATGTCAGCTCAGAAAAACGCTGTGATGCACCAACTATATCGCCTGCATACACAAATATTAGTCAGTACACAATTTACGAAGTAGTTCATTGGTCTCGCATTTCATTCCCACGATAGTATGCCTAAATTAAAAAAAAACTGTCCATAGAATGATGATAAACCACAACTTCAAGACCAATAATAGATGAAGTTACCACTATAGAAGAAGAGGCCACCACTGCCATGTCTATTGTGGAGAGAGCACCCGAAACACCCCAGATATAAGGAACCAAGGCCTGCACGATTTCAACTCCTTATAATACATCCAACCTTCGACCGCCTCAGCACGAGCATCAACCGTGAGCTGGTTATATACCATACAAAGCTCTTACCCTAATGCTTTGATACATTAAGATACCAGCCATTGGACACTGTCCTGATTCCGACCAGCCACCAACTTTACCCTTTTTAACATACTCACATCAATCACTACATAAAATGAGAGTTATGTTCAAAGTCATGGCTTGTGAAGTATGAGGTTAAAGACGCGTAGACCTAAACATGTCTTGAACATACACATAAACATTACAACTGTTACTAGCATTCCTAAAAGATATCAAGATTGCTAATGGAAGCTTACCAAACCACCCAAGCCAATAACTTGCCATAAGTACTCACTGATTTCCTGCACCAGTCTACTTGTCAAGACGGCAATTGAAGTTTGTTACGGATTCAATCAGGTGGGAATTTCGGCATACAAGAGGGAGTATTTGTTGAAACTGGTCTAAACCTGTTATTGGAGATGCTGAAGAAGCTTCAGAGAGTCAGCGTGCTTTAGGCGAGGCAACTTCCAATGATGACCTGCATGACAGTAAACACAAAAAGTGAAAGCACGAGTTATGTGATTGAAGAGCTAAACATAATAAGAATGAAAATGCTGTTACCGCCATCAACCAAAGAGATAACCTCAACTGAATTTTTCAAAGTCATTAATACCTGCACTTCAATACCAGGACTTGGTTCAGAATGTTCTATTTGGAGCAGCCTTGATAGGAGAATAAGTCTGCTGTAAACCCACTACGAGCCATCAATCCACCACAAATTTATCAGAACGAGCTGCCGTAACGGACCTACAGCATAAGTAGAGTTTCAAACTCAGAAATAGGAAGTTAACGAAAAGGAAGTTAAAACGCAGATATAGGACAACTGAGCAAAGGAGGTTCAAAGTTGTCACCTCGGTGTAGTTAACATTAGCAGGCGTCAAACGGAAGCAAGTGAACTTCACGAATATTAATCACTATCAGTTGAATGCGTAAAACCGTACACAAGTCCCGTGGGAGTCAGATATCAGCTAATTCACGTATCAGATGCAAGCTTGTTTCTTTTTCTAGACAGCTTAATTCTCCCTTGGCCCAAAACATATCACTTTCTACACCTGCCAAAATCCAAGCCCAAGTTAGCAAAATCATCCAAGAGGATTCAGAATATCCCATCCAAATCTTGGGACATTGAACCTAGACAACCAACTTATTAAATGAGATTAATGCATTGAAATCTTTTTTTAACAAGCCGTTTAACGAAATTGGAACAGAAGGGGAAACTTTTCAAATTAGGTTATAACCAAAACAGAAGGTTTCAATCAGCACTCAAAGTTTCCAATCATGGCATTTAAACGCAGAGAATTCCCTTTAAGCCTATAAAAGGGAGATTTTCACAACAACACGAGGAGGGGGAACCGAATTCGCAATCACCACAAGAGAAACCCTATAGTTTCGAAAAACCGAAAAAAGCTGAAGGAGAAGACTTACTCGTTCCAAGCCTCAGAGAAAGCCATTGACGCCGGCGCCGTTCCGACCTTCGTCGCCTCGAATCAACCACCATCGCCACCGAACTCTCGTAATATCTGGGTAAAATTAGTTGTCTAGATCCGATTGATGTGTGTTTTGTTTATTGATTTACAGGTCCATCATTGAAACCGAAGGAAAAGACGGAGACAATCGCCAGAGAGAGTTGACGAGAAGATAGAGAGAGAACCGGCGATTTGGGCGAAGGGGATGGGGATTATGGTTCCTCGTTTATGCTTCTGTTTCTTCCCCGCCGTTTCATTTGTTATTACCCTATGATTATACACACATACACTCTACTAATCGCACATACACACTCTATTAATCCGCCATTAACTTAATAAACCTAATTAATCGTATAATCATTTTAATATTTGATATAATTAATCTGATAACCATCCAGCCTACACCATTAATTAACCTTTTTTTATATCAACTATTTTATTTAATCAAAACACCTTTCTAATTAATTAATTTGTTAATTTGCTATTTATTAAATCCTTTTAAAAAATGATTTATCTCATCAATTTAATAATCCTTTATATAATAGTATAAATTATTCATATTCTCTTAAAACGCCATTTTTATAATCCAATTTTAATCAACCTTTATCTTTAATAATGAGCATGTCCAAAAGGAATTTTTTAATAAATCCCATTTATTTAAAACCAATCCATATCCAATAATCTTTTGCTAATAAAATAAAATCAACCTTTTCTTAAGACCAATCTCAATTAATCAACTTCGACTAAAAAAACAATCAACAGCGTAAAATACAATTAATCGTGCACACTCACACTCACGACACATGCACCTACACCTAGCGCTTTCATGCGTACGCTTTATTATTTCTGCTTTTTATATATCCACAACTCACACACTCACTTAGAGCTTTCATGCGTACGTGTATGCTTTACTTTACAAGCAATTTACATTACATCAACTTATCATTCTCGCAATTGCATCCGTCCAAAGGAAAAACCTACACATGACTTAACACCTGTGTGTTGTGCATTCACATTTGCATCATTCTCCCCATAAGATCCTTGATCCCATTCAAGTCGATCTTCTTAAGTTTAGAACCTACCCCATAGGAAGGACCTTTGTCTTTATCTTTTACAACATAGGAAAACAAACAACACTATACAACTTTTCAAACACAATAGGGAATAGATGTTAATCATCTTAAGTGAGATATAATCTCCACCCCCACAACAATACAATCAAACATGTAGGGACTTTGCCTTAAGAGCGATAAAGGCACACTCGTCAAACAATCCGAGTACTTAAGCCCTTTTCTTAAGACGATGCAAAGACTATTTTCCTACAACCCCCTTTACACTTGTGGTGGTTACATCTCCCTTAACATGAAGACTCATCTCTTCTCCTAAACCCAATCAAAACAACCACCCTAAACCCGTAGGAACTTTGACCACAGTCAAAGAACTCCTCTAACCCTTTAGGGGAACTACAAGTACTCTGATTCCACTCCCGTAAGGATATGTAGGCATAAGATGCGACATCTTATCGAGTATACTTAGAAATAAACCACTAGGGTCTTTCAACCATTAAGCAGATAAACACTTAGCAATAAACAAACATAAAACAAGAGGTTCCTGTAGAGTACTACAGAAACTTAGGATGCTAGTACCTTCCCTAAGTATAACCCCAAACCTAAACTCTCTAGCTTGCATTTGCATTGCATCATGGGAATTTCGATCTTTATCCCTTCCTTTGGACAAATCAAAGTTCGGTTGCAAATGAATAAAGATTCAAACTAATTAATAGTTTGGTATCCAAATTTCACCGCGACAGAAATGGCGACTTTACTGGGGAGCTCTCTAGTGGGTTTCCCTATCTTATTTTATTTGTTTACTGCTTTATATATCTGCCTACTTGATTAATTGTTTATATGCTTTTTCTTGTATTTCTTTTGGGATTGTTGTCTTTGAGTGGTGAGATGAAGTTCTACACCCGAACTTGAGAGAAATTAAGATAGGATGGTGATATAGTCTAGGAGGCTTATAGGGAGTTGAATCCCTACTAAGTTGAATCGAGAATCCCGCTCAGTTGAGGCCCTTTCGAAATAGTACTGTTGAACGAGCAATCGTGAAGACACTCATTATTTTCGACTTTGGAGCCTATGATATTGAGGACCGTAGTTACCTCAACCAACTTTGGCCTTTATTAGGATGTAGTGCGAGACTATGAGGAAGTACTTCCGAAATAGTGCTACGTGAAGCTACACTCAAAAGAAGTTCTCTTGAGAATATTATTAATCCTCGAGTAATTGGGAAATTGATAATATCCGATAGATGGGCTGATGATTCTGAGTCCCTTTAGAACCTTGTTCTGCAGGTACAAACAACCTTTAGTCCTTAAACCTTTGGGAAGGGTACACCTTTACTCCATGCTCGTTGCAAGCCTAGGGTGCCCCTTTGTTTGTTTATCTTTGTGTCCTTACGTGAATACTTGTGTTTGCTGCATTCATATTACATCATTCTGCATTGGACTTCATGGGATTTACTTTCGTTTATGAACATTGTAGGTCACTATGGCTTCAAATAAAAGACATAATATGAAATATACTTTTAAGAGTCCCAAATTGGATGACCTAAAGAAGTTGTGGGGTTTCATCAAAGATCAAGAAGAATTCAAGAACAAGTATGGGAAGCTGATATCTTTGTTGGGTTGCTCAGTGAATGAAGGACTTCTTGCCACTCTGCTACAGTTCTATGATCCTCTCTACCATTGTTTCACCTTTCCAGACTTTCAGCTGTTACCTACATTGGAAGAGTATTCCTTTTTGGTTGGTCTACCTGTCCTTGAGGAATCTCCTTTTCCATTCTTGGAAAAGGACCCTGATGAGAAAGATATTGCCAAAGCCCTCCGTTTGAAGGTATCTGACGTCAAAGCCAACCTAGTTACTAAGGATGGAGTTCTTGGTTTAAAGACAGGTTTCCTAATCGAGAAGGCTTCGTTCTATGCTGATTATTCTAATAAGGCTCCGTTCGAGGCAATTTTTGCTTTGCTTGTTTATGGGTTGTTTCTATTCCCAAGTTTTGAGGGTTTCATCGATCTCAAAGCATTCAAGATCTTTATGAAGAACAACCCAGTGCCAACTCTGTTGGGAAATGCATATCACTCTATACATCTCCGAAACCTTCGTGGTGGAGGGATGATTACTTGTTGTGTACCTTTACTTTACAAGTGGTTTGTTTCGCACTTGCCGAAGTCTAGCTCTTTTACAAACATTGGCAAAGAGCATTGGTCTCCAAGAGTTATGGCTTTGACCCATTCTGACATTGATTGGTACAACCGATCGTATGATGGAGTATTAATCATTGATAGTTGTGGTGACTTTGCTAATGTACCGTTGCTCAGCTTTGATGGAGGAATCAGCTACAATCCTATTTTAGCTCGTCGACAGTTGGGATACCCGTTGAAGGAACCTCCCAAGAGTGTTCAAGTAGAGGGTATATTCTTCAAAAATGATATGGAACTCCGAGTAAAGGTTCTAGATGCATGGCGTAGCATACACAAGAAGGGGAAGAGAAGTCTAGGGAAGCCTAACTGTGTGTCTTTAGAACCGTACCTCCAGTGGGTCAGAAAAAGGGCAACCAAGCTAAAGATGCCCTATTCCCGTCAAGATCCCATAGCTCCAAGGAGAGAGCCCACTTATGTCTTTATGTCTAAAGCCGAGAAGTTAGAGGTGTCCTTAAGGAAGTCTCAACATGAGCTGGAATCCTGGAAGAACAAGTACCATGTAGTAGTGGCAGAAAATGTTGACTGTCAGAAGCAGAAGGCTGAACTTCAAAAGGAGAGGAATGAACTTCAGAAACAGCTATAATTGAAGGATGAAGAGCTACTTCCCTGCAAGAAGAGGAAGGTCATGGAGGATTTATTTTTCTCCGACCCACAATGCACTATTTGGAAACTAATTGTGGACAATCTTATCCGTGAGAAGACGTAACTAGAAGAACAGCTCAAGCAGCAACATTCAAAGCTTCTTTAGTGTCTTTACTAGCTTTTATTTAGCTTTTATTTGGGACTCTTTAAAAGAATGTTTATGTAGTCCGTTTCAAATTTAATAAAACGTTTCCTTTTACCGCAATGCCCATAAATAGAGGAATCCCATGAAGTCCTAATCATCTTGCATTGCATTCTTTTCCCTTGTTCACTTCAAGAAACTCAATTTCGTTCTGTAGGTGTTGTAATCATGGATTTCAGAAGAGAAACCCTGAAGTACACTTTTCAGAGTCCCAACATCGAAAGCTTGAGAGAACTAGCCGAACTCGTCGAGGATCGCTTTGCCTTCGCAACAGAATATGGAGGAGTCTTCCGTTTCCTCGAGCTGAGGATGAAAGAAGGGTTGTTGGAAACATTAGTTCATTTTTATGACCCAATGTATCACTGCTTCACTTTTCCGGACTACCAATTGACGCCGACTTTGGAAGAGTACTCAGAACTCTTGAGGATGCCTGTGACTGTTCGACCCCTATTTACCGGAAGGGAAGACACGCCTAGTCACCAAGAAATTGCAAATGCCACTCATCTTAGCCTTGAAGATGTTCAAACGCACCTGATCACCAAGGAAGGAGTCCTTGGTTTCCCCGCTGACTTTTTGATTGAAAAAGTCCGTTACCATGCTGAAAGAAAGGAGGTTCTCATCTTGGAAGCCAATTTTGCTTTGTTGGTCTATGGGACTTTCTGGTTCCCTAAAATTGACAGTTTTGTTGATATGGATGCGATCAAGCAGTTCATACTCAAGAATCCAGTACCCACCTTGCTTGCTGATACGTACTTCTCGATTCACTCGAAGAATGCCGAAGGAGGAGGACACATTGTATGTTGTACCGCCTTGCTGTACTCATGGTTCATCGCTCGTTTGACTTGGTATCCGTCCCTTTGGGATGAAGTAGCAACACCTCGATGGTCCAAGATACTTATGGCCCTCACCCATTCGGACATTGTTTGGTATGATCCCGCCTATGGAGGCGTACCTATGATTCCTAGCATCGGAGGATTCCCCAACATACCGCTTATTGGAAGAGAAGGATGTATAAGTTACAATCCCGCTTTGGCCCGTAGACAGTTTGGGCACCCTATGATCCAAGTACCTGGCCCGGTTTCGTTGGAAGAGATCTATTTCAAAGGAGAAGAGGATCTAGACCTAAAGACTGTCATCATTTATGCATGGAAATATATTGATATGGAAGGAACAGCTGCTTCGGCATACCCCAGTTGTGCTGTTTCTGAGGATTATTTGCATTGGGTGCGAGAAAGGGCTCTCGATATCAAGATGCCTTTTCCTTTTCATGAACCTATGGTATTGTCTGCTCATGACCCCGACTGGTTCGATGTGGACGAAATAGAACAAGTAAGGATTGCTTTAGATGAAGTCCGAAAATTGAGGACTGCTTGGAAGAATAAGTTCTTCACCCTCAAGGTAGATAAGGAAAGACTTCAAAGGACTCTGGAAGTAGAAGTTGCTAGAAAGAGAAAGGCGCGAGGAGATTTATTTTCTCCTCATGCCTCTTCAAGTGTTGTCGCCAGTGATGATCTCCCCTCAACTACCATGGCTTGGAAGGAGTGTGTGGAACGGCTCATCATCGAGAAGACGGTGCTACAGGAGCGTATTGATCAGCTGACCGAGGAGCCCCGTACAAAGGAGAAGATTGTGGGATAGAGTTCTAAGTTTTCCTTTTGCTTTCGATGTAATAAACTCTTAAAAAGAGTACTTTGCTTTAAATTGTTTCCCGAGAATAAAAAGTTTTTCAATTATTCTACATTATAATACTGAAAAACACTTTGAGTTTCTTGAAGTCTCATCTGCATTATGCATTAACATTCTGCATTTAGCATGGCATTTTACATTTGTGCATGTGTCTTTCCTTTGTTGTGGCTCATTTCGGTTTTCCATCTTTTGCTGCCAGTCGCCGTCTCGACCATCTGACCAAGCTTGAGGTATTACCTAAGGATAGGAAAGAGAACGAAGATATGGATCGCACGACTAACTTCATAGTAAGGTCTAATCCGACACTTCGCCGTCCCTCCGACAACTTTGTTCCTATGCAACTTCAGCCTATGCGAGACAACCAGTTTGCTGACTTTCAGAATATTCATGCTGAGAAGGAAATAGACGATCCTGGGCTTATAGAATTCGAGAATGAATTTCGTGACTTCAAGGAACGATGGAAAATGATGAAGAGGAACCGTGCGCCTGATTTTCATGCTCATGACCTGCGCCTAGTTCCAAATCTAGTAGTCCCTCTGGAATTCCAAATGCCCACTTTCGAAGTGTACAAAGGTACAATTTGTCCAAGGTATCATTTGATGATGTTTTATCAGAAGATGACTGCTTACCTTGGGAACGACAAACTAATGGTTCATTGCTTTCAAGAAAGTTTGGGTGGAGCACCGTTAACATGGTATATGAAGCTACAAAGGAAACACATTCAGTCCTGGGAGGACTTAGCTGTTGCTTTTGTAAAGCAATACGATTACAATTTGGGAATAGTTCCAGATAAAACAGATGACAGTGGATCGTCCATAGGATCCACAACTCCGATATCCCGCCCTCAACATGGGTATGCAACGCCCGCTCAACGCGAGCAGCAATTACCTCCTAAGCGAAGGATGCCATTTCCAGATCAGCATCGACAGGCTCGAAAACAGTTTCCGAATCAGAAAGTACCTCTGAATACTCTGAAAGAAGAAACTCATTGGTTTGATATTATCCCATTGACTTACCGTCAATTATGGTTTTATTTCATCCGAAACTCGGTAATGACACCTAGAAAGACTAGAACCATGAGCTCTCACCGACCGTGGTTCAACCCAAACACCAGCTGTGAATTTCACGATGGAGTGTTGGGGCATTCGATCGAAGATTGCAAAGTTTTTCAAGAGAAAGTTCAAGAAATGATTGATAATGAAGTGCTAACATTCAAAGGGGAAAGACCGATCATGAATGGAATGCCATTACGCTGATATAAGTGAAAACTCCAGAAGAACCTTCTATTTCTTTTGTTTGTTTGTGTGTTTATTTCTTTGGTTAAAAGTATTTTTGGCATGTAAGAAATTTCTATTTTGAATAAGTAATGCAATAACTGTTTGTCTTGAAGAAATCCATTCGTTTTCACTCAAATTGTTTTTCAAAATTATTTATAATGTCGACGTTTACCCGATCTCTTACTCTGACAGAGAATTGGAAGGAGGGTGATGAAGTAAAACACAGGATCTCTTGTTTTATGCTTCGAATAAGAACCCTACTGATGATGTAAGGGCTTGTTTCAACCATCTAAACACCAAAATAGTTAACCCTTCTTTTAAACCTTGAGAAAAGATTTGTTTTTTCTCCCAAACCGAAACCTCATTTTCTTAACCTGGGGCAGGGTGATATCAAAAATGATGAACATCTTTCAAAAATTGGGTGGGCACAAATATACTAACCCTTTCTACCTCCATTCTACAAGTCATAAATTAAATCCATATACAACCTCCAAAGTCCTAATTGAAGTAAGGTTTAGTTCGAAAGCATACTCGATGAGATATTGTTTCCTGACTCCTTAAGCTACGCTCAAATTAAATTGGCTTAATAAATAATTTTAATTTATATCCCAACTAGTGATTTCGATCACAAGTTATAACGATATCTCTTTTCAAAACTTCAAGACAAACGTGTGTTGCATTGCCCGTTTCGAAATTAACATTTCTGACTTGCTAAATACGCTTGACATCTTAGAAAGATTACACGGACTTTGATGGACTTGAAGACCTTGCCAACCTAGGGCAATTTATTTTTCAAGATGTTTGATCCGTACGAGTTTGGTTTCCTCTAAAACACAAATTGGAAGACTCAGTTATACCGCCAATCAGGGGCAGTTACGTCGAGATTCGGCGAATCTCTAGAGAGTTTGAAAACAGTGGGGCATTTGGACATCGAGTTTTCTATAAAATCCTCTATAGATGTTGCTTTTTAAACCATGTGACTTGGGGCATTTGAAGATTGGAGCAAAAAGATGTATTTCATCCTCAGGAAGCTCAACCCCAACATGTTCAACAACTACGACGACCCAGGATATTTATTTTATCCCCTATGAAACTTCGGTTTGGGTACCTCCGTCTACAATTTCATACAACATGTCAAACTTATCAAGATGTTACATCCCCAAATGGATTGATCACTTTTCCTCAAGAGAAATTTTGATGTTTTGAAGCAGGATCGGGACCCTACATTTGGTTCTCCATCTACCCTCAGTGGTACTTCTATCTTTGAAGATTGGTCGGATGTTTGTTTCGAGACGTTTATCCCGTATTCGGTCGTTGTTTTCGTCTGTTTTGTCAGCATAAGCATACGCATATCATATAAGTAGATAGCATAACATTTGCATTTGTGCATCCTTTGTATGTTTTACTCTATCTCTTCGATCGCATTTACCCTTGGGTATTTTGGCGTGTCTTATTCCTTCCAAACAGAATTGTCAGCCCTAAGCAAAAAAAACTCAATATTTCTATTTCCCCACGAAGTTCGATCCTCGTGGAAGACAGTTGTTTCAGTACATTCCCATTGGAGTTTATGCCTCTATGGTTGAGTCTTGCTTGACAGTTTCTCTTCGGTTATTTCCCGAATTGAACTTCGGTCTTTGGCAATCACACTATGAACATCTCCAGCTTTTGAGCATGGTTCAAGAGTGCATTTATTTTGCACTTTGACATTATGAGGATCACCATTGAAGTCGTGATACTTCTTCAGCAATACTACAAGACCTCCTCAACAACTTACAGCTAAAAGACAGAAGATCTCTTTATTTGAGCAACTCGTTTTGGGAAGATTTATTCTCAAAACGACAAACAACAATTTCCTCAAGACAATCTGTCCATCCCAGTGGATCATTTCGAGATTATCAAGTCAAAACAGAGGACATTACAGATACTTCCCCATTTGAGGATTTCTGCTACAACAATTTCAGATATCTTACAATTACAGCAAAGATACTCCTCAGAAATGATCTTCCTCAGAGAGTTCATTACGAGTACAATCAACGATATATCTCCTTACAAGAGGACACTGCACAGATCAACCGGTTTATAACTCTCTTGAAGATCCCCGGTGCATATTCTACAAATACTACATCTACAAACTCTACATTTTACAAGATGACATCCACAAAGTTCCACATCTACAAATTACATCAACAATGCTACAGTTCTACAAAGTGCAATATACAATCTACAATGGCACTATGGCTCACAGCCGAAAATCTACAATCTACAAAATCTACAACCCCTCTTTGTGAAGATGCTCTCACGAGTTTCCATCATTTTGGGCAGGGACTGAGACCAGCTCATGGTTCCTATACCATGATGCTAGGGGAAGTTCTACATCAGAGATTGAGACCAGCTCATGGTTCCATACGATGATGCTAGGGGAAGTTCTACATCAGAGACTGAGACCAGCTCATGGTTACCATACCATGATGCTAGGGGAAGTTCTACATCATAGACTGAGACCAGCTCGTGGTTCCCATACCATGATGCTAGGGGAAGTTCTACATCAGAGACTGAGACCAGCTCGTGGTTCCCATACCATGATGCAAGGGGAAGTTCTACATTTACAACAACATCTACAATTTACAACGACATTATGGCTTACAGCCGAAGATCCACAATTATATCTACAGAGTTCTACAATTTACATCAATCTACAACTACAAACTACAATTACAAATACGATTACATCTACAAAATCTACAACCCCTTTGTGAAGACACTCTCACGAGTTTTCATCATCTTAGGCAGAACTGAGACCCGTTCATGGTTTCAACAACATGAGGCGATGGGGAGGTTCATTTACAAAACTGAGACCCGTTCATGGCTTCCACGACATGAAGCGATGGGGAGGTTCATTCTACATTTTACCGTTTTCAGTTGTAGTACAAAGCAATAAAACAATATACAACAAAAAAATAAAAAAGGAGAAAAGAAGAAGAAAAGAATACAAAATAAAGTTGATTTGTGCCCCAATCAAGAAAATCCATTTGGAGTTACTACTAACCACCACTCTAGTAGTAAACGCATCTTTCAACCACAAATTGCCTAAATTACCGCATCCTTGATGTATGAGTGATTGCTGCACTTCTGGAGATGTCCCGTTGGTGATTATTTCCTGTCCTCGGAGGGTCCCGCCTTGTTGGGTCTGTTGCTCTTCTGTCTAGCATGTGGTGTCCAATTCATCCCCTGTGACCCCATCTCCTCGCAAAACCCTTGTGTCTTGCATTTTCACATCATTACATACCATTTGCATTCGGTGGCTTCTTGGGGCCATAAATTCGTGCAATGTTTGTATTTAAGTCCCTCCTACCTCGTCGAGACAGAGATCTCGATCTCAATATCTCCGGATAGAAGTAACTTAAATAGGGGCATCTGTCACACCCTAATTTTTGACCTTAAGATCCCACCTCCTCGTGCATCCTCTTGCGTATCATCTAGGTCTATGATTCCTGCATAGCTGACTTTTTTTAACCAATTTATCTATTTTGTTTTGTGAATTTAGGCCCACCATCTAAAACATCCAGGTTACAAGGTATTTTTTGGCATAGCAATATCTTCACGTCGTGATTCCTAACCATTTTCTTCTTACGATCCAAGATAGTCTCATGAGTCAATTCAAATATACAAGTTACCATGAAGATTTATAATCTACAAGTTTAAAGCCGAAATGTACTAAGAATCACATGGCCCATTCACCCAGTGCTACTCAAGGAAAGGAAAGCGAACCTTATCAAGTTCTAACAAAAACATAGAAATATTCGAAGTTCAACTTACTTGTTAAATTCCCTATCAAATGCAAATGGAAATTGTATGGTGAGGAAAGTTCAAGGTATATAAGAATGCATCACGAGTCGAGTTCTCTTAAGGTGCTGAGAATAAAATTCATGTTATACGAAATCCATTCAAAATTGTAACCTTTATCATTCTGTCACGGTGAGTTTCATAAAAAGCCAGGATTCAACCAAAATTCAAGGTTCACTATTCAATAATACAAGTTCACAACCTCCTAACAATACATGTTACCTCAAAGTTCAAATGATATCAAAACTTCAAAAATTCACAAATTCATTCTAAACTCAGGGGGAGATACGAAGTTTCATGACATTAACTTTAAAGCCTTATGAGAGTTGCCAAGGCATCATTGTCGCAATTGGCTAGACATTATAACTTCAATTTTATTTGAACAAAGAAAACACCGAGATCAAAAGGTTTCTCGGGATGAAGACTCTAAAATCTTTGCTTGGCTAGAGGCGTACGAAATACTAGATTGGTTTCTTTGTGTTGGTGGAACAAGTCAAGAAGTAATAACATCTCGCATCACCATTAAGATTCTCCTTCGCTTTGCTGACTCCTGTAAACACTAATGTACTATCCACAAGTGTGCCGCCATAGTTGAAGGTTCCTTTCATAATTCGTGAGAAATCATGTCCCCACCCGTCTTTGCACTGAAGGCCAGTGTTTGCAAGTTACCATTAGTACCAAGGATACTTCAAATGAAGGCTACATTGGATGAATTTATTATACTTAAATTCTGCAGTTCTCTCATATCAAAACCTGTCCAAAGCAAAGACCCCGCATCTAAAAAACGTTAGTGTGAAAATCCATACCAAACTAATGACTTCCAAAATATGTAATCAGTATCATCATAAAACGAAACAAAGGCTTTAACTAGGAAGTCATTACAGCATTACGGCGAAGTGTACAACGATATTATTTAACGACCAAAAATCAACAATAAAGCATCAGAAAAAGTTCTGTCATGAAAAGACAAGAGTATCAACAACACATGAAGGAAATGGACAAGAGAGAGCTTACTTGAAGTTAAAGTTGCTAATGAGTTTCCGTCAAACCGATAGGTGGCTTTGGTTTCGACCATTTCGAACAAAACAACGAAGATGGGGATGCAATATTCAGGAGAACAGAAATATAAGCTGCGACAATTGCAGGCTGTTGACGTGCATATTTTGGCCCAAAATTGATAATACCTCCAAGGGACTTTGTTTCCATGTCAGCTCAGAAAAACGCTGTGATGCACCAACTATATCGCCTGCATGCACAAATATTAGTCAGTACGCAATTTACGAAGTAGTTCATTGGTCTCGCATTTCATTCCCACGATAGTATGCCTAAATTAAAAAAAAACTGTCCATAGAATGATGATAAACCACACCTTCAAGACCAATAATAGATGAAGTTACCACTATAGAAGAAGAGGCCACCACTGCCATGTCTATTGTGGAGAGAGCACCCGAAACACCCCAGATATAAGGAACCAAGGCCTGCATGATTTCAACTCCTTATAATACATCCAACCTTCGACCGCCTCAGCACGAGCATCAACCGTGAGCTGGTTATATACCATACAAAGCTCTTACCCTAATGCTTTGATACATTAAGATACCAGCCATTGGACACTGTCCTGATTCCGACCAGCCACCAACTTTACCCTTTTTAACATACTCACATCAATCACTACATGAAATGAGAGTTATGTTCAAAGTCATGGCTTGTGAAGTATGAGGTTAATGACGCGTAGACCTAAACATGTCTTGAACATACACATAAAAATTACAACTGTTACTGGCATTCCTAAAAGATATCAAGATTGCTAATGGAAGCTTACCAAACCACCCAAGCCAATAACTTGCCGTAAGTACTCACTGATTCCCTGCACCAGTCTACTTGTCAAGACGGCAATTGAAGTTTGTTACGGATTCAATCAGGTGAGAATTTCGGCATACAAGAGGGAGTATTTGTTGAAACTGGTCTAAACCTGTTATTGGAGATGCTGAAGAAGCTTCAGAGAGTCAGCGTGCTTTAGGCGAGGCAACTTCCAATGATGACCTGCATGACAGTAAACACAAAAAGTGAAAGCACGAGTTATGTGATTGAAGAGCTAAACATAATAAGAATGAAAATGCCGCTACCGCCATCAACCAAAGAGATAACCTCAACTGAATTTTTCAAAGTCATTAATACCTGCACTTCAATACCAGGACTTGGTTCAGAATGTTCTATTTGGAGCAGCCTTGATAGGAGAATAAGTCTGCTGTAAACCCACTACGAGCCATCAATCCACCACAAATTTATCAGAACGAGCTGCCGTAACGGACCTACAGCATAAGTAGAGTTTCAAACTCAAAAATAGGAAGTTAACGAAAAGGAAGTTAAAACGCAGATATAGGACAACTGAGCAAAGGAGGTTCAAAGTTGTCACCTCGGCGTAGTTAACATTAGCAGGCGTCAAACGGAAGCAAGTGAACTTCACAAATATTAATCACTATCAGTTGAATGCGTAAAACCGTACACAAGTCCCGTGGGAGTCAGATATCAGCTAATTCACGTATCAGATGCAAGCTTGTTTCTTTTTCTAGACCGCTTAATTCTCCCTTGGCCCAAAACATATCACTTTCTACACCTGCCAAAATCCAAGCCCAAGTTAGCAAAATCATCCAAGAGGATTCAGAATATCCCATCCAAATCTTGGGACATTGAACCTAGCTAGACAACTTATTAAATGAGATTAATGCATTGAAATCTTTTTTTAACAAGCCGTTTAACGAAATTGGAACAGAAGGGGAAACTTTTCAAATTAGGTTATAACCAAAACAGAAGGTTTCAATCAGCATTCAAAGTTTCCAATCATGGCATTTAAACGCAGAGAATTCCCTTTAAGCCTATAAAAGGGAGATTTTCACAACAACACGAGGAGGGGGAACCGAATTTGCAATCACCACAAGAGAAACCCTATAGTTTCGAAAAACCGAAAAAAGCTGAAGGAGAAGACTTACTCGTTCCAAGCCTCGGAGAAAGCCGTTGACGCCGGCGCCGTTCCGACCTTCGTCGCCTCGAATCAACCACCATCGCCACCGAACTCTCGTAATATCTGGGTAAAATTAGTTGTCTAGATCCGATTGATGTGTGTTTTGTTTAGTGATTTACAGGTCCATCATTGAAACCGAAGGAAAAGACAGAGACAATCGCCAGAGAGAGTTGACGAGAAGATAGAGAGAGAACCGGCGAATTGGGCGAAGGGGATGGGGATTAGGGTTCCTCGTTTATGCTTTTGTTTCTTCCCCGCCGTTTCATTTGTTATTACCCTATGATTATACACACACACACACACTCTACTAATCGCACACACACACTTTATTAATCCGCCATTAACTTAATAAACCTAATTAATCGTATAATCATTTTAATATTTGATATAATTAATCTGATAACCATCCAGCCTACACCATTAATTAACCTTTTTTTATATCAACTATTTTATTTAATCAAAACACCTTTCTAATTAATTAATTTGTTAATTTTCTATTTATTAAATCCTTTTAAAAAATGATTTATCTCATCAATTTAATAATCCTTTATATAATAGTATAAATTATTCATATTCTCTTAAAACGCCATTTTTATAATCCAATTTTAATCAACCTTTATCTGTAATAATGAGCATGTCCAAAAGGAATTTTTTAATAAATCCCATTTATTTAAAACCAATCCATATCCAATAATCTTTTGCTAATAAAATAAAATCAACCTTTTCTTAAGACCAATCTCAATTAATCAACTTCGACTAAAAAAACAATCAACAGCGTAAAATACAATTAATCGTGCGCACTCACACTCACGACACATGCACCTACACCTAGCGCTTTCATGCGTACGCTTTATTATTTCTGCTTTTTATATATCCACAACTCACACACTCACTTAGCGCTTTCATGCGTACGTGTATGCTTTACTTTACAAGCAATTTACATTACAACAACTTATCATTCTCACAATTGCATCCGTCCAAAGGAAAAACCTACACATGACTTAACACCTGTGTGTAGTGCATTCACATTTGCATCATTCTCCCCATAAGATCCTTGATCCCATTCAAGTCGATCTTCTTAAGTTTAGAACCTACCCCATAGGAAGGACATTTGTCTTTATCTTTTACAACATAGGAAAACAAACAATACTATACAACTTTTCAAACACAATAGGGAATAGATGTTAATCATCTTAAGTGAGATATAATCTCCACCCCCATAACAATACAATCAAACATGTAGGGACTTTGCCTTAAGAGCGATAAAGGCACACTCGTCAAACAATCCGAGTACTTAAGCCCTTTTCTTAAGACGATGCAAAGACTATTTTCCTACAACCCCCTTTACACTTGTGGTGGTTACATCTCCCTTAACATGAAGACTCACCTCTTCTCCTAAACCCAATCAAAACAACCACCCTAAACCCGTAGGAACTTTGACCATAGTCAAAGAACTCCTCTAACCCTTTAGGGGAACTACAAGTACTCTGATTCCACTCCCGTAAGGATATGTAGGCATAAGATGTGACATCTTATCGAGTATACTTAGAAATAAACCACTAGGGTCTTTCAACCATTAAGCAGATAAACACTTAGCAATAAACAAACATAAAACAAGAGGTTCCTGTAGAGTACTACAGAAACTTAGGATGCTAGTACCTTCCCTAAGTTTAACCAACCCCCGAACCTAAACTCTCTAGCTTGCATTTGCATTGCATCGTGGGAATTTCGATCTTTATCCCTTCCTTTGGACAAATCAAAGTTCGGTTGCAAATGAATAAAGATTCAAACTAATTAATAGTTTGGTATCCAAATTTCACCGTGACAGCTTGTATTGTTGCAAAAGGGGTCACACCATTGCTAAGTGTTGCTTTAAGTGATTTTTAGTTTCTAAAGGGGTTTATCAATGGTTTCCTAAATGCAACAAAGATTTCACTCACAACCAAGGACCCAATAAACTATTGGGTACCTATTTTTGTTGATTGTTTTTATTGGTACAAAGTCTTGAGCCTAATGAGAGAAAATCGGTTCTCGATAGTGGATGCTCAAGACATATGACATGAGACATATCTCTTTTCATTGAATTTGTGAAAAAGAAGAAGGGATTTGTAACCTATGGAGACAACAACAAGGGCACAATACTTGGAAAAGGTAGTATAGGTAATCCCTCATCTACTACTATCTATGATGTAGTGCTAGTTGAAGGCCTTAAACACAATCTCATTAGCATTAGTCAATTATGTGACAAAGGATACAAAATATCTTTTTCAAAAGATTGTTGCATGATTGAAAATAATGATAAAAAGAAGGATGTGTTTAATGACTTAAGGGTAAATAATGTCTATATGCTAGATTTTAGTGAAGTATCATTGAGCAGTGACAAATGTCTCGTGACTATGAGTGAGGACTCATGGTTGTTGCATAGACGTTTGGCGCATGTCAACTTTGACTTGCTAAACAAGATAGTTTCTAAGGACCTAGTTATTGGCTTACCCAAAATCAAGTTTACAAAGGATCACTTATGTGATGCGTGCCAAATGGGGAAGCAAATAAGGATCTCGTTTAAATCTAAATACATTGTGTCAACTACGAGACCTATTGAACTTCTTCATATGGACCTCTTTGGACCATCTAGAATTAAGAGTCTAGGTGGTAACTACTTTTGTTATAGTCGATGATTCCTCTAGGTTTTGTTGGACTATCTTCTTGGCTAGCAAGAGCGATACTTTCTCTGCCTTTGAAAAATTTGCTAAACTTTCTCAAATCAAGTTAAACACAAAAATTTTATCAATTAGAAGTGATCATGGAGGTGAGTTTGAAAATCATCTTTTTGAAGAATATTGTGGTAGACACGGAATTGGTCATAAGTTTTCTGCTTCGTGTACCCCTCAACAAAACGGGGTCGTGGAACGTAAAAATCAAATCTTGGAAGAGTTAGGAAGAACTATGATAAATCAAAGTGGGCTTCCTAAATATTTTTAGGTCGATGTCATTAGTACGGCTTGTTATGTTTTGAATAAGGTGCTCATTCGTCCTATTCTTAACAAGACTCCGTATGAACTTTTAAAAGGGAGGAAGCAAAGTGTGTCTCACCTTCATGTCTTTGGTTGTAACTGTTTCGTGTTAAACAATGGAAAGGAGAGTCTAGGTAAATTTGAATCTAAAGCAGATGAAGGTATCTTTCTCGGATACTCTCAGTCAAGTAAAGCTTATAGAATATACAATAAGAGATTACTTACAGTTGAGGAGTCTGCTCATGTCACATTTGATGAGTCTTATCCGAAAAGTGTCAGAAAAGGTATTTCATTTCATGGTGCAGGTGTATCTTCTAAAGACATGCTAAAAGATGTTGAGAAAGGAATTGATCAACCTGACCTAGTCAAAGTTGAGGAGGAAAAAGATCACCACCATGAGGGGATTGAGGAAGTTCATCCGACCAACACAGATGGTCTTCCTCTAGCATGAAAGTCTTCTAAAGACCATCCCATCGACAACATTCTCGGTGATATCTCAAAGGGAGTGATAACTCGATCTGAGCTAAGTAATTTCTGTTATCACTTCGCTTTCGTTTCTCAAGTTGAGCCTAAAAACCCAAAAGAGGCATTACTCGATGAACATTGGTTCCTATCAATGCAAGAGGAACTTAATCAATTTAAAAGAAATGAGGTTTGGAACCTTGTCCCTCCTTCACGAGACCATTGATTAATTGGCACCCGATGGGTGTTTAAGAATAAGCTAAACGAAAATGGAGTTATTACTCGCAATAAGTCGCGATTGGTCGCACAGGGGTATAACCAAGAGGAAGGAATCAACTATGAGGAAACTTATGTGCCGGTTGCCCGACTCGAGGCTATACGCCTTCTACTTGCTTTCGCTTGTACGAAATATTTTAAATTGTTTTAGATGGATGTAAAAAGTGCTTTCCTCAATGGATATATAAATGAAGAGGTTTATGTAGCCCAACCTACTGGGTTTGAATCCCATGAGTATCCTGATCATCTCTACAAATTAAAACGAGCTATATATGGACTTAAATAAGCCCCTAGGGCTTGGTATGACCGTCTTAGAAAATTTCTTCTTGATCAAGGGTACTCAAGAGGAAAGGTTGACACAACCCTTTTCATTAAACGTAAAGGAAAACACTTAATCTTACTACAAATATATGTTGATGATATTATTTTTGGATCAACTAACATGAATCTGGTAAGGGAGTTTTCTAGATTAATGCAGGGAGATTTCGAGATGAGCATGATGAGTGTCGCAACTGCAAAAGATACCCGGCGGAAAACAGAAGAGTCGCCACCTTTCGTTATTTATCCCAAAGAGAGGGGAAGGAAATGATCAGAAAAACCTGACGAAAAAGGGAAAAGACGAGGTCATCGCAACCAAGGCTGGATTCGGGAGTCGGTTACGCAAGGGGAAGGTATTAGCACCCCTCACGTCCGTCGTTCTCGATGGGATCCATGTATTGTTGTCTATTTAAGGGTGATCAATCTATCTATGCTAAAGGTCAAAGGACAAAAGAAAAAGAAAAGAGACTCGGCACAGCATCGCCGCTCTGTGCCTACGTATTCCCTCGTGCAATGGGAAAGTCAGAGTTAACGTAGTTCGGCTAACTACGGGTGAAAGGGGAAAGGTTGCTCGCCAATACATCGTGTCTTGTGCCTACGTACTTTCATCTGGTATGAAAGATCAGAGCAAACATAGTTCAGACTAGAAGACCACAGATTGGTTCAAAGGTTTTTAGGCCCGAGTAGGGTTAACAAGTAGTTCTAGCAGTTGGTGTATGCAGCTCGACCATTGGAGACTTAGGCGTTACCGTTTGCGGTAAAAATAGGAGTTAACAACACTCTTTTATCTGAAAAGATTTTCCTTGATTAAGATCCCGGAGGATGAAAAAGGTTTGAAGTGTTTTTGTGTTTTTTAGAGAAGAAGTGTTTTGAATTTGAGTGTTCATAATGTATGTTGTACTAAAGTCTAAAACCTAGGATCGAATGTGTTGCATATCGTCCTAAGGACGTATACTAAACACTCTAGGCAATTGAGAGGTAACCGCTCAATCACCATTTCCCAAGTACAAGGCTCACGGCACGACATCCATTATCTTTATTAAGTATGTTAAGATTGTATGAAGATGAGAAGAGAAGAAAGGACCACTAATGGGAGACTAATCAATCCTAAAAGTTATCATGCAAAGTAGACTTAAATTTGGGATACAAAAGGGAACTATCTAATGCTATAATGCATGGTTAAGCACCTAATGTCTATCATAACCTCAAAATGTTAGAGAACTTATGGGGAGCATGGCAAAGAAAAGCAAAAGAAGAAGAAGAAGAAAAAACATAAAAATGCAAGAATGCAAACATAGAATGCACAAGTAGGATGAAAGTGAGGGAGGAAATATGTGTGGGGCAGTAGCCTTCACAAGCTCATCTCAACCTCAAGCATGCATATGAGAATGCAAGAAAATAAGAGAGAAAGAAAAGCACAAAGTAAAATCAAACAACAAGGAAAGACCATATAAAAATGCACCAAAAGTGGGATGAAATGACCTAAGTCAAACAACATCAACCACAAGTGCCCAAAAGCCAAACCAAATGAAAGGAAAAGAAACTCAAAACCAAATTAAGGATGGGAGGCTATATGAGGACAGCAAGGAACTCATAATATGCACTCAACCATAAGCATCACAAACAAAGTGCAAAAGAAAGCACAAAAGAGTCCTCATGGATTCATCATTTTAGGTATGCTTCAAGTACCTCCAAAGGAGGGACTAAGCTACCTTAAATGAGATTCCAAGGTCATGTGAAAGAATGGGAGATGAAAAGAGAGAGCTCAAAAGCAAAAGCAAACCAATCAAAAGAAAATGCCATCAAAAACACAAGGGAAAGCAAGCATACATCACTTAGAAACCCTAATTAAAAACACCAAAAGAAACACACAAATGAACAAGAAAGAAACAATGTCACAACTTAAAATTGAGCAAGCATCAACCTTACCATGTTAGCAACATGAATAAAAAATATTTGAGGGCTCAAAGGATCCAAAAATGTCATCTCCAAGACAAACTAGGTCAATGTGTATGTATGAACCTCCCTTTGGGGTAACTTGACTTGCAAGTTTCCTCAAAATTAGGAAAATGATTAAAAAATGATCAAATAAAAAACAAAAAGTCCATGAACATGTTGGCAAACAGAAGCCAAGAGGTCACAATCAAAATCAATTCACAACACCACCAAAGAAATTGATTCACAAGGGTGTTCCATTGTGAATGAGGATTGTCGAGGGTCAAATGAAATGCAACAAAAGTCAACCCAAAAGTCAACCAACAGGGGCAAAATGGTCCTAAAAAATTCATCAACTCATCATGGAAATTAGGATGAATTTTCAGTCATTGGATCAAAAGGAATGAGGAGAAACAAATCAAAAACAAACACGTGTCAAGATTTAACTCAAACAAAACACTTCCAATGTTTAATTCCATTTTTAATTGAAAATAAAACCAAAAAATAAAATAAAAAATTCCTAAAAATAATAGACATCTCAAAGTGTATAAAACATATTTTGGGACCATTGGAAGTATTTTAATTTGAACTAAATCTAAACAGATAAAAAACAAAATAAAAAAGAAAATAAAAAAGAAAATAAAAAATAAAATAAAAAGAAAAAGAAAAACCAACGGTGCAAATAGCAGCCCAATAACATGTAAAATGATGGGCCATGCTGCAGGGGGTGCGCAAAGCAAAAGGCGCCCAGTCCAAATCAAATTCAGCCAAACAATGAGAGATGATCTCAGCCACACAAACCAAGCATGAAGTTCATACATCACAGCAATACAAAAATGGCAAGCTAAATCATCATGAATCAAAAGAATTTTAGATTTGTAGCTTACCTAGTGGAGAGCTTCCACTGAGCCTTGTTGCTTGATTAAGCTTAATGAAAACCAACTAGAATCACTCCCTGATCTTCACTGAATCCTTAGATGTGCTTAATTTGGCTTGAAATTGGTTAAATCTGGAAATTCGTGTTTCACTTTTCCTTCACCTTCTCCAAGTGTGTTCTTGAGCAATTCTTCACCAAAATTCGTTCTGATGCATTGTGAAGCATTCTAAAGTTAAATATGATGGATTTGGAGGGAATTGAGGCCCAATTGCAGTGGTTTTACGTCCAATTGAAATCCAAGAATTTTGCACATGGAGCTTCATGAATGTGCACGAAAAATAAGTTGCAACCCTTAAAAATTCAATCATTTAGCTTGCTGGGATCTCTTATTGATCAAATGGATAGTATTCAAGCCTTGAATTGATCAAATGGTTGAGATTTGATTACCAATTTTCACTTGAAATGGCAATTGAAAAACACATGAAAATGTACCAAAACTAAAATCCAATGTGTGCATCTTGTTTACTACATCTTTGTGACTCACAAAAATGCATAAGGTTGCCTTAAAATGATTAAAACTCAATTAATTGCATTTTATGATTTTTAAGCTTTCTTCATGAAAAAGTATCACATCAATCCTTAAATCCAAGCCAAATACATGGTTCCTTGATGTTTGGTTGAGCAAATGACCCCATTTGGAGCACATCTGATGTTGGAAAAATTTTCATTTGAAGTGTGCAAAGTGGTGAAATGGACCTATAATGAAAATGACCTGTAATCTTACTTTCCCAAAATACCCCTGCCTTGAAAGCCTCATAACTTGAGTTTTACAAATCAGATGAAGGACTTCTAGTACTCTTTGGAAAGCTAAGATCATGAGGAACAACTTTCATGTTTGGGTCAAAGTGAGGAGAAACATCCTTCTAGGTCAAAAGTGGCTTGGAAGTTGGTTGACTTTTGTTGACCAAAATCACATTCATCTGGGGACTTGTAACTTGCTAGCATCGTTACTTGAGTTCTAGAAATCAGATGAATGACTTCTAGTACTCAAAAGAAATATATAAACATGCTCTACAAGTTTCATGTTAGGGTCAAGATGAGATGAGACTTGTACCTTGAGATAAGTGGTCTTGAAGTTGGGCACTAAACAATGGATTTTACACTGAGAACCCTAACTTAGTAACTTCTCACACTCTTGATTCTTGACGAATTGATCTTGAAATGATATATTAGACATCTCAACACAACATTCCATGATCATAGAGACTTGGAATTGAGTCCTAATCTCCTTCAATTTCACAATTGACTGAGGGTTGACCAGATGAAAACCCTAGATGCACCACTCTTGATTGTGGCCTCTTACACATGACACAACAACTTGAACAAGCTCCAAAATGGATCTCAAAGCACTCAATGAGCTTTATCAACATCCCATATCCATAATCCTGAATTTACAATCCTCTGATGATCTTCAACTGGTCTCCAAGTTAGGAGATATTCCACATACACCCATTAATTCTTTGACCACTTCTTGGTGACTTGATGACCACTCATGCTTGAGTAAAAGCCCTTGCTTAGGCTCAACACTCTGAGTAACCTCCTCTTGCTATGCACAACCTCTTGATCCCCTGCTAAATGAACAATGCTATGCAATGCAAATGCTAGAAGAAAAATGAAATGAAACATAAACCAAGCTAAGAAATGGTTGGGCAAATTTTGGGGTGCAACAATGAGGGAGCTCAACTATTTCCTCGGATTGCAAATAAAACAACTGAAAGAGGGTACATTTGTGAGGCAGAAAAAATATTTTCTTGAGCTTCTCAGGCGTTTTGACATGGCAAACTCCAAGGTTATTGACACTCTGATGCCTACGTGTGCAAATCTCAACCGAGACGAAAATGGTAAGGATGTAGAGGTGAAAAAGTATTAAGGTATGATTGGATCTCTCCTCTAGCTTACCGCTTCTAGACCCGACATAATGTTTAGTGTTTGCATGTGTGCGAGGTATCAATCATGTCCCAAAGAATCTCACTTAAAAGCTGTAAAGCGCATACTTAGATACCTCTCTGGTACTCTAAACTATGGGATTTGGTATTCTAAGGGTAATGATTACTCCTTGGTTGGCGTTTCTGATTCTGACTTTTCTGGTTGAAAATCGGATAGGAAAAGCACAGGTGGCACATGTCATCTATTTTCAAATTCTTTGGTGAGTTGGCATAGCAAAAAGCAAGTTTCCATTGATTTATCAACATCCGAAGCAGAATATGTTGCGGTCGGTAGTTATTGCACTCAAGTCTTATGGCTTAAGCAACAATTACTCGACTTTAATCTAAAAATTGAACGTGTTCCAATCTTTTGTGATAACACTAGTGCCATTAACCTAACTAAGAAACCCGTTCTACACTCACGCACCAAGCATATCGAAATACGTCGTCACTTCCTTTAGGATCATGTAGAGAAGGGTGATGCGGTATTTGAGCATGTTGATACTAAGAATCAACTTGCGGGTATCTTTACAAAACCACTCGCTATAGAGCCTTTCTTTCACATCCGTAGGGAACTCAGTGTTCTCGATATCTCGGATCGTGTTTAGGTAGTCATTATCACATGTTTCATATATATATATATATATATATATATATATATATATATATATATATATATATATATATATATATATATATATATATATATATATATATATATATATATATATATATATATATGTGTGTGTGTGTGTGTGTGTGTGTGTGTGTGTGTGTGTGTGTGTGTGTGTGTGTATGTGTGTGTGTGTGTGTGTGTGTGTGTGTGTGTGTGTGTGTGTGTGTGTGTGTGTGTGCTTTGTTCATCTTTTTATCTAACAAATGAAGAAGTATAGAGCCATATGTGAGGGCATTAGTGTAATACCCCAAATTTTTCCCTAAGATTAATAGTTTTCATTTCGCGACCCATTTCATTTTGCGTCATTTTTAATTAACAGGTTGGTGTAGTTGGTTTTATCTTGCAGGAAAAAGCCCATTGTGCGTAATTCAAGCGGTGAAGGGTAATAAAGGTCATTGGTTTGCGGCCGGCCGTCAATTTATGAACCTAAGTGGCAGCCAGGGAATTTGGACAATTTGAATTTATTTTGGTACAAATCAAGGCCAATGGTATTAATTGTCGCTACTGTGAAAATCGGCGCCGGCTATGAAAGAAGAGTCGCCACCGTGCGTTATTTATCCCACAAGAGGGAAAGGAAACGCTGAGAGAAAACCTAACGCAAAGAGGTAAAGGAATGGTCATCACAACCAAATCCTAGATTTGGGAGTCGGTTACGCAAGGGGAAGGTATTAGCACCCCTCACGTCCGTCGTACTCGACGAGATCCACGCTTGTTTTCTATCTAAGGGTATGTTATTCTATCTGCTCTAAAGGTCTGAGTTAAAAGAAAAGAAAATGACTCGGCAAAGTATCACACTTTATGCCTACGTATTCCCGTCTGGAACGAGAAATCAGAGTCAACGTAGTTCGCCTAACTACGGGTTAAGGGGGGAAGGTTGCTTGCCGAGATGTCGCATCTCGTGCATACGTACTTTCATACGGCATGAAAGATCAGAGCAAACGTAGTTCAGGCTACGGAAGACACAAGTTTGTCTGACAATTTTTTATCTCCTTCTGAAAAGGGTGTTTCTGATTAAGGGTCCAAGAGGACAAAAACAGAGTTTGAATGTTTGTTTGAGTTTTTTACAAAAGAAATGTTTTTTAGGATGTTTGCAATCTCATTCGCACTAGAGACTATGACCCAGGAGTGAACGCTTTGTATGTCACCCAAAGGGTACCATACTAACATCCAGATTACTGGAGAGAGACCCTCCACCAACCTTTTCCCAGATGGCTTAAGGCTTGTAACGTACGACTTCAATTAACCTTTTTACTGTATTTTTTTGAATTTTTTTGAGAAAAGAAGAGAAAGACACCCTAAAACTATGGTTGAAAGGGGAATCTACCTACAGTTATCATGCATGGGTCAAAACCTAATGTCTGTCATAATTCCCTCTTGCACAGAGGAAATCAGAGATCCTAGAGGAAACAGCAAAAGGAAGCAAGCAGTAAACAGTAAACAGTAAAGTGAATGCTATGCAATAGTACCAGTGAGGCAAAGGAGAAAACAACAAGCAAGAGGAGACAAGCTCCACCTCAAACCTACAGGTAATCAACACAAGCAAACAGTCAAAACAACAAAAGAAAAGAAACAGAGAAAATAACTCAAGCAACAACAATAGTCTTCAGCAGACAGCAACTTCAGTACTCAACAGCAGCAGCTCTAAACAACAAATCCTCTTGACAGCAAAGTTGACAGCAAAAAGTCTTCATCTTCAAGCTTCATCAAACTTCATCCTCAAGCTCTAGCAAGCACACTCCAAGCAGGGGAATAATCACCAAAATCAAAGTTGCAATGTTGAGAACCAAATGAAAACCAAAGGAAATCATCAAGTACCAACATTGAAATGGAAAGGTATCCTCAAAGTTCTACTCAACTATGGGCATACCACACATCCCTCCAAAGGAGATATGGAGTTTCCCTAGGAGGACTTCATATCATTGGATGGAATAGAAGCACACAATGCATTCTATGTTTGATGAAAAAAAACAAAACTAGCTCTAATGGCTCTTCCTAAAACCCTAATTTCCTAAACTCCTAAAACAACTCCTAAAAGAAAAGGAAACTTCAACTCCAAGCTACAATATTCAATCCAAAACAGATACACCAAGTCTAGAAGACCTCCCAAGAAGTAATCCAAGCAAATCCAGCTCCAAATTCACCAACAAGACCAAACAATCAAGGGCACTAAAGATAGGACACCACAAGCACAAGCAACTTGCAAAATTCAAATAAAATAGAAAACAAAGTTGTAAAAATCTAATGAAATTCCTAGGGGAACATGCATGTTTGAAAAACCTAGGGTTAAAATATTAAAGCCTAATTCAACCCCTAAGTCACCTAAATAAATTCTAGATTCAAGGGTATCAAGGTAATCCACAAGTTTGGGAAGGCTCCAATCTCAACACCTAAAACAGAACCTAAAGTTGTTCTAAAATTCCAATAAAAATCCTAAGGGAACATGAATATCTACCCTAACACATACTAAAAAATCAAAGCCAAATTCATCACCAATTGGAAGAACAAAATTCAGCAAAACAGATGGTCAAATATGCAAAATTAAAAGAGTTAACAAAAATAAGAAAAATCAAATTAAATTGAAAAATGCATGAAAATGCATTTTATTGATTTCAGAAAATCACAAATTCTCTCAAGATCATGGAGATATTTTTAAAATAATTTTTGGATCAAGAATGAATTTATTGTGATTTTTTGAATCAATAAAGCATTTAAAAATAAACTAAATGAATAAAAGAAATAATAAACTCAGAATAAAACATGAGCCACAAGATTGCATGACTGGTCCACTGATCCAAGCGCTGAGGGCATGCCACCTCATTAAATGAAACTGCATCATTTTGATGTTCAGAAAGTCAAACAAAACTTTAAGTCATGGTCGTTGGATCTGTGGTCTAGTCAAGGTCAAAGGCAAGATCTGATGGCTATGGACTCATCTTCTCCATTTCTCAGGATGGCCTGAGTGAGATTCAGGGCGGTGGCTAAAGAAGACTCCGGTCGTCTTCTCCGGTGAGTAGGTGGTTGCAGGTGGTCAAACATCACCAATCCTTACATCAATCTCTCCAGAATTTTACCAGGAATTCAAATCTCATATCCATATGTTCTAAATCTCCATAGATTTTAAAACACGAATCAAAGTTCAGAAATAACATCCAGATCAAACATCACCAATTGCAAATCTAATGATACAGAAATGTTCCTCATGCTTCATACATCAAATTGATCTATCCAAATCATGTTATAGCCTTAAGATCAGATCTACTCGAATCAAAACAGAAATGGCACCTCATGATCAAACATCACCGATTGCTTCCAAATTGATCCTAAAACGATCTACATCTTGTCTAGATCCTAACCACAAGTTCAATTCTAACTACATCATGCTAATTCATGTGGAAATTTGAAAGTTACTAACATGTTGTAGATCTAGTAACAGAGATGCTTAGAGCTTGATTCTCCCTTCAAAACTCTCCAGATACGTTCAATGATGCTCTAGGAAGAGTTTGCAATCTTCAATTTGCACTGAATCAACCCGGAATTCAAAACACGATTTCAATTGCTCCTTGGAAATTTTCAACTGCAACTTCAGTGTTCTTCACGAAATGAATGCCAAAACCACTCTGAATTCACTGCAATGAATATATAGAATGTTTTTATGGGCTTTTGAAGTGTGTTTGAAGCCCAATCCATCAGTTTGCAAATTCTGATTTTTAATCTTGAAGTTGCACATAACAGTCACGATTTTGCCATGGAAACTGTTCTAGAATCTTCCCTTTCAACTGCAAATTTCCTTGTGAGTGTATTCAGACCAAAAGGAGCACTTGAATTGCATTGGTAAGGATTTTGGATATGTGACTTGCAAATGAAGAAATCAAATGACAACTCATGAAACTTGGCCTAAACTCAAAATTCTGATAATGCCAAAGTGTCTAAAATTCAATTTCCATTCAAAAAATATGGTTACTTGACATGTTTTGGTCCTATAACTCAAAATTGGCATTTTCCCTCCTTAAATCATTTGAAAATTTCCCTTTTTGAAACCATTTCAAACCAAATCTTGCTATGAGCTCAATCAATCCATCATGACCTCTTAGCTAGCCTAAAAACCCCATTTTGGACAAATTTCATGTTGAACAAAATTGCATTTGACAAGTGCAAGTTGGAGATTTTGGCCTATGATTGAAAATGACCTATAATCTCACTTTCCCAAAATACCCCTGACTTGTAAACCTCATAACTTGAGTTCTACAAATCAAATAGAATACTTCTAGTACAATTTAGAAAGATAAGATCATGAGGAACAACTTTCATGTTGGCCAAAAGTTCATGTGAAACCTCCTTCTAGGTCAAAAGTTGCTTTGAAGTCATATGATTTTCACAGACAAATTTCAGAGACATCTGAGGACTTGTAACTTGTCTGGGTCATAACTTGAGTTCTATAAATACAATGGAGGACTTCTAGTACTCAAATTAAAGGTATTGAGATGCTATACAAGTTTCATGTTGGCCAAAGATCCATTTGAAACTTGTATCTTGACTTATGTGGTCTTGAAGTTAGGCACTAAACATGGAATTTTGCACTAAAACCCTAATTTAGCAACTTCCCACACTCTTGACTTTTATTGACTTGATCTTGGCACAAAACCACAAGTGTCTTATCATATCATTTCATGAACTCCATAACCTAAAAATAGGCTTTGATACTCTTTAATTACACAATTGGCCTAGAATTGATCCAGATGAAACCCTAATTGCTTGCACCTCAACTGTAGCTCTTGCATTTGACACAATGACCTGATTAAACTCTCCCATGGTCCTCTAGGAATTCTATGAGATCCATACACATCCTCTTCTCACATTCAACATTTCACAACCCTCTGATGGTCTTCAGTTGATCCTCAAGTTAGGAGAAGATTCACACTCACACACCTAAACCCTTAGGCACTCAAACCACCTTCTGATGACTTTGCCAACTTCTCAATCTTGAATGAGACCTCTTGCTAGGCTTCTCTTGATAAGAATCACACTTGATCCCCTGCTATATGAATGATATCATGATATGCAAATGATATAACTATGCAAATTTTAATGCAATGAAACATAAACCAGGTAAGAAAAGGTTGAGCAAATTTTGGGGTGCAACATTAATGGGCAGAGTTTAAATCAGTTCAAATTGGATAAAATGAACCGGAGGAAGTTGGTTTTCATTTGAATTTAATTGGAAAAATCAGAATCAGATGAGTTTCTTAGTATAGTTTTGATCAAAGTTATTCAAATAAATTCATTTGAAAGGTTTTTTCGGATGTATTTTCAACTGAAGGAGTTTATCCAATTGAGTTTTATGGAAGGAGCTTAGTCGAGTAATTTCTAATTGGTTGAGTTTATGCAGAAATTTGAGCCGAATCGCATTCAATTTATTAAGGAAAATAGAATCTATTTATTCTATATGTTCTTATTACATTATACAAAATGAAATTACATTATACAAGGATGAAAACAATATCCATTTCCTATTGATGTGCCTCGTTTGATCTTGGTGTCCGTGGGGTCATCACATTGAATGAGCCATATGAGACTTTAGTTCTAACCACATTATGTCATGCTCATGGGATTGATCATCTGGTGATTCCTACTAGAAATTACTGTTTTGCTCCACCACTAAATGACATATGTTGCGCTGTTGATGACAATTCTATAGTTGTGGTAACAGAGAAAGATCTTGAAGGATACGACCCAAATTCTCAATCAGTAACCATGGCAAGTGAAATATGGGCAGATTTGAGCGTTGTTTATCGTGTGCGAGTTGCTGGAGAGGTCGCATTTGCAAGGATATCATGCCTTTGGCTGCGATATGGTACCGACCAGAAGATTTCTGCGGAAAAACTAAGCAGAGAAAGTAGTTGCTCCATAAGAACGAGTCACTTGGGAGGAATTAGTGTTGATATCCACGTGTACTAAAAATTAGCTAAGTTGCCTCTAAGTTTGACATGTTTCCCTTGTTGTGCCCAATAATAAATCGTGTATATGATAGGGCTGAATCAATAACTCGTGTTTTCCTCTGTATATCTCGCTACTTTGCTCATTTGAATGTAAATGATGAGTATCATACGAGTCAATCACTCCACATGTTTCCTTTATATTGTCCTGTAAGAATAGCAAAGTTGTCCTCAATAATACGAGTAATCGCGAATACAATTCCAAAGCAGTATCGTTGTTAGAAAAATCAAGATTGAATCAAAAGAGTTGCTTAACTGTAGACGATACCTCATTGACGTTTCCTCGCAATTTCCCAACTTAAGGTTTTCGCTACTGAGCCCGTATATTACTTTATGGATGATACAAGCAATACATTGTTGAACCTTTACACTAGCTTGTTGTAATGTTGTTGAGGTTCACGCCAAGACCAGTATCATTGTCGCCATTTTGTTAGAGGGAACTTTCATTTGAATATTGGGATTTACCTTTCAAAATTTCACAGTAAGAGCATTTGATGTTGTTGAGGCTAACGTCTTTCCTATTAGTCTAAAGCACCTCAAGTGATAGCAATCCATACAAGTGGAACACGTAAGAAAGTCTTGATTTTTCAAAGTAGCTGTTGCATAGTGCAGAAAAGGGTGAAGCAAATACCTCAGTATGATGACAACTAGAGTGTGGACAATGATGCAATGCGCATTCGTCTATGTGCTTGCTTAACTTCTGTACACTAGAACCAAAATGTTCTTGGCATCTTTCTTCAGGAGCAGAACTTTGCAGAGCTGACCAGGTTCAATCATAGAAGAAATTGTGCTTTCCAGCAAGTTTAACATGTTTCTCAAATCCCAAAATGCATTCCCTTGTGGACCACTGTCAAGACCAAATCGAAGCAGCAGACAAACCTGCCGCATCTCTATTCCTAACCCTCAGCCATAAAGTTCGCAACAATAAAATTAGCCCAGATTTTTGCTCCAAACAAGGTCAAATCCAAACCCTGAAAAATAGCATCAAAACCACCGTAAGTAAATCATAACAACAAATTGAATCCAGGCCCAACAATAACTCAAAGGGTTTTTACGCAGCAGTATATAAGGATCCAAAAGAACCCTAAAAATGGAGGACCCTTACGAAGAAAAACGGCGGTGATACCAATCAAGGGAGGTTTAGAGAATTTCCTCGAGTTTCATCATCATCATCATATTCCGAAGAGGGAGGAAGATCCGAGCCCATCATTATCATCTGGTTGAAGAAAGAAGAAGAGTTGAGAAGAAACCGACCGTCGAAGATTCAATAGGACTCCGGCGAACCGGGACCTCATCATCGTCCCCCATTGAGATCAACGGCGGAGGTCATTAACTTCAAAGGACTGTTCCCGGTGCCGGAGGGTAAGTTTCACTTGGTTATTATCGTTCTATCATTTCTTTTACGCAGGTGGTGATGGGGTTGAGGAAAGCCAACAAGAAGGATATGGGTTGGGCGTTTATGGCAGTGGGGAGAACGAGATCTCCTTCATGCAAAGACCGTGAAAGTGCCGCCGGCGAGCGAGAGGAAGGAGAAAAGGGGATCTTGAGATCTGGGAACGAGGGTTCAACGGGAATCCGCGTCATCCCCTTTATTTTTTTCTTATTGTATTTTCTTGTTTTTATGTTTTGTGATATTTTTATTTCGTATTTTATTAATTCAGTAGGTTTAAGATTAATTAAACCATTTTAATTAGCTTAAAACCTTTCTGTAATTGAAACTTTGAAGTTAACTCTTTTATTTAAGAATAGTCAAATTCCTTCATTAAAAACAGTAAAGCTAAAACGTTTTCAATAAAATTAAAATCAATTCCCTTAATAAAATTAACACAAATTTTTTCTTAAAATAAAACCTTAAAATAAAAACATTTTCTTTATTTAAATTAAACCATGTTTTTAAATAAAAACATCGAATTAGCATAATGTTTCCTTCAATTAACCTTTCTTTTAACAAAAAATGCAAAAATGCAAGTTTTTGTTTTGGCCGTTTCACTTTCGCCTAACCCTCGCTAATCGGTTTGTTTCGGATTATTAGTATTCATTGGTTGGTTTTTTTTTGTTCCATGGATGTAATTTACGCGAGGCCATGGTCGCGGTTTATTTTATGTGATTTTTTGGGAATTTGTAATTAAAGCGAGGCTATCGTCGCATTGCACTTATTTTTTACAGCTTTCTTTACTTTCCGTCCTTTGATTTTGCCGTATGATGATATTTGTCGTTTGCATGTTTTTTTTACCGTTATTTTTCCCCTCCGAAGGAATTAGGGCTATCCATTTGACCGCCGAGTCAATAGTCCTAACTTTTAACCATTTCAAACCCTAATTAGCCTAGGCATCCTGCCGTGGACGAAAATGCCCTTTTACCCTAGCTTTAGGTCAAAGAATCGCCGTACTCTATTTTAGGGTTTCCCGCCGTGGAATCCCTAATTTAACCCTAATTTTCAATTAACAAATTCAACGTAGAAATAGGAGTTTCAAAACTCCACGTAAGCGTGTCATTAAGATACGTTTACTCCCCTTGAAACCTTGACCACAGTCAATAAGTTTCTAACCTCCCTTTCAAGGGGAACTACGATTACTCTAATTCCATTTCCTATCTGGGATACGTAGGCACAAGATGCAACGTCTTGCCGATTAAACTTAGGACTAACCCTTAGGTATCTCTGTCACTCTTAACCCTTAGCTCAATATATATTAAAGCAGATAATAAAATAAAAAAGCATACAATAAACAAAAGGTTCCTGTAGAGTACTACAGAAGTTTAGGGTGTTAGTACCTTCCCTAAGCTTAACCAACCCCTTACCTAGGTCTCTCCCCGCATTGTGTTTACGATGCAAAAATAGGTTTTCCCTCTTTTGACCTTTTCCTTCAGATAAATCAAAGAGCGGCTGTGAATCAAGAATTGTGATTCAAACTAATTAATAGTTTGATATCCTATTTCCACCACAACAGAAAATGGCGACTTCACTGGGGATTATGCCATAATTTTTAAGGGTTATCCCTACCCTGTTTATTGCATGCTATCTACTTTATTATTTGTTTGCTTGTATATAATATATTCATATTGTACCTTGCTTGGGGGGTATCTTTGTTGTGAGATAAGTCCTACACCTGGACTTGAGTGAACTTATTAGAGGAGGTGATAGATTCAACGAGGCTTATAGGGAGTTGAATCCCGACCAAGCCGACTTGAGAATCACCACTCAGTTGAGGCCCTTTTGAAAGGTAGTTCTGTTGAACGAGTAATCGTGAAAACACTTACTATCTTCGATAGGAGCTGTCATACCCCAAATTTTTCCTACCTTTGTACAACTTTCGTTCCGTACATTCACCCTCCCGTTATTATTTACAGAATCCAAAAAATATGTTGCCTAAATTTGTGCTTTGTTTGAAGGTGTCTGGTCAGGGGTATAGTCAATTGAGAATCGATGGTTTTGATCAAAATTTAGTCATACGAGAGTTTTTGATAAGGTCAAAGTCTGGTGTGACTAATTCAAATGGTTGGTTTGAGCTGACAGTTAGAATTGAGGTTGGTTTAAGTCAATGGATGGTTGCTTCGAATTATTGGTACATCAAGGGGTAAGAACACCACAGAATTAATTCACTTTCATGAAGGTTGATGCAGAGTGTTGAGATCTATGTGGCAAAACACTATTATATGACTGGGCGTTTGATTCGCTATGTGAATCTTGTTTGTTGGATGTCCAGGTGACATGCTTTTGTTTAAGTCTTGCCGAGAATCACAAGTCAAGTTTGGCAAATCAAAAACCATACAAATTTGATTACTAGAATATCATGGTTTACACATATACTTTGAGGTATAAGTACGTTCTTTGAAATCCAAATTCCAAGGCATCTTTTGAAATTCAATGCAAACAAATTAAATGGAGTTCATATTTGTGAGTTTATTCTATTCAAATAATTATTACATGATCTCACAATATTTAACCAAAAGATAAGAGGAGGCAAGTCATATAAAGCTAAAGGAACTATGAGCTTTCACACACTTCTATTACAAGAGAAAACAACAGGTTCAGTTTGTGCAAAATCTCATCTCCAGCCTACATTAAAACTCGCTTTGGAAGTGGTCACGCACCAAGTTGTTGCTTCAAGCTGGTCCCATAATAAGAGACTACAAGACTTTTTGCAGCAGGAGAAATCCCACGATAATCGGTACGATCCACATAACGAGTTGGCACAATACCATCTCCATACACCCACCTGCAAATCAAGAGAAAAAGGCCACACAAAAGACCTGCAACAACAACATTTATGATTTGAATTCAACCGGCAGCAATACGGCGAAGTGGACAAAATTTGAAAGAAAAAAAGAGAAAAGAGATTACAGGTGTTGATCACGAGCCAGAACTTGAGAAATTTGTTGAATTGCAGCCGACATCAAGAGATATGTCTTCCTGCTATACACATAATATGAATTGGTCAACAGCCATGCTACACGCACTTTCAGCAAAGGATAATTAGTAAAAAATGTCACGCCAATGCGTACCTTGTCTCATAATGCAAGCGTGAAGTTTTACGTAGCTACCACATAAAACGGTGAACCACAGTTGGTTTCTGAGCAATGTCGAACAACGGAAACGGCTCTTTCAAAAATTCAAGCACCAACATCTCATGGTTACCTACAATATCCTCCACTAGATGTTTTTGTCACAAATGTTAATTCAAGGATGCATATCAATATGTCAAGTAAACTACCCTATGTATCATTACCTCTCTTCTCCAGGCCTTCATATGCCGTAAATGAGTCAAGAGTAGAACTACAGCATGCTAGTAACGATGTTGGTTCAAGTAGCATGCATGTTCAGTCATCTTCTGTAGCTCAGTTTCAAAGCCGTGAAAGTCATCCTCAGATGCAAGCCATCATTATATTTCTAACCTCCAAAACAACCAGAAAACAACAAAACCGTGGAATGTTACGCACCATAAAGAGAAAGCATTTTGCAAGGAGAAACTGTCAAATTACCCTGTGTGCTCCAAATCCCTCAGTTCACGCTGCTTCTGCATTATACGACACTGAGTCGTACTTGCAGCAACAAACACACACCAGCCTGCACGTTAAATTCATACTCCCCTCCCACAAGCCACACGCTCTAGCCAACGTACACCATGAGCCTCGCGCATACCGCAGTGTAACCAGGTCGACAAATTACTCACTTGAAACATGATGTACCAACCTGTAAAAAGAATAACAAAATCAGAAATTCAGAACCAACACCATGTCAGTACCATTTCATAAACAACAAAAAGAGAAAAAGAAGAGCAGGTCTTGAAGCAGCAGTAGCAGCACATGCCTTTGGTCCTCCTACACCATGCACTGCTATCTCTGCTACAACTGCCAAAACCGTACCGTACATAGCTATAACACCTCAGCCTATACCACATAACTCCAAAAGCCCACAAATCCCACACCAGACCAACTCTGCTACTACTGCACAAAAAACTCACACCAGACCAAATCCTGCCCCATTCTGCTACCACAAACAGAACTGTACAAGCCTGCAGAAACAACAACAAACACTGGCCCATATTTACTATCATCAAGGCCCGTCTCCCTCACTCTCTATTTTCTTTTACAAAAGAAAAACCATTTCAACAAAGATGACATTCAAAAAAATCCAGATTTCCTCTCCTTTTGGAACCATCTCATGAACTTTTAACCACAAAAAAAACATATGAACCGCTGACCTATTCTCCTTCAACCTCTCATTACCGAATAACCCAAAATCAAACTCAACTCTCACAAACCTCCTTCTGCTTCCATTTTCAACTCAAACAGACCTCAGTCAACAAGTTATCAACCTGTCAATCTTCATCATTCCTCCTCAAAACCGATAAACCAAAATCCCTCTTCATCCCAAAACAGAAGCATTCCTCAAACTGATGTTAAACCCATGATACTACCACCTTCATACGTTCAAACCCATCGAACCTGCGTCAACAATCGTATCATATGCTTCCTTCAATGAACTCCAAAACCCAAAACATTGTTTCAAATAACCGACGAAAAGCGGTGGCCGCACTTCTTTCAGATCACATTCCATAAGTACTTCCTATCACAACTCATCTACCTCACTCAAATCTCCACTCCAACACTCACCATCTTTCATCACTCCTTCAAACTTCTGATAAACAACCGCCCAACACATATCTGAAACAGTAAACCCCAAACCTCAACCGAACAACACCCACCATTGATGAACTCAACCTCCATGTTCATCACAACCTTCAGAAACAGAGACAACAACCAAGTTCTTTGAAACTTCGTCACCAACCTTCGCTCGACATTCACGGCGAAACCCTGAACTTCCATTAAACATGAACAACCCCAACAACTTGACAGAAGCAAAATCAAAAGAAAAAAAGAGGAAACCATTCCATTAACACCATTGTTAAACCACTTCATCTCTTCAAACGAAGCAATCTTCAGAAATTAATACCCTTTCCGCCATTTTCTCCACCATAACACAAAACCGAAAGCCATCGTTACCTCCTTCAACCTTCTTCTTCTCCCAACACCTTCAGATCCTCCATCCTCATAACAGAAGCAACTGTCTCCTTCACCAACGACTTCAACTTCCAGAAAATCCCTCAAACACCACCATAATGATGTCGCAACAACCTTCATCAATAAACCTACTCAGAACGTCCACCTTCTTCAGACTCCATTATCGAACTAGAAACCCCTTCCACATCCCAACAACAATTTCCGAAGATCACCTTCGAAGAAGAAACTCAGACGAAACCCTAACCGAACGAACCCTCCGCTCACTTCACAATCGCAAACAGAAACAACAGAAGAAGAAGTTTTTGTGGACAAAAATTGGGAGGGCCATGCGGAGAGAGCGAATCGATGGAATAGAGAGAGCTTTAGCAGACAAAATTGGGGGAGAAATGTCGAGTTTGAAGCGTGGTTGAACAGTGAGAGGGGCAAAATTCGCACGAAGGAGGAGAGTATTTTATTTTTATCTTTTTTTATTATTTTTATCTGTTATTTGTTTACTTTTTTTAAAATATATATTTTATTTATAATTTCTATTATATATATTTTTATATTACTATATGTATATATATACATTTTCTAATTATCTTCAAATTTCAAAATTTATTTTCTTTTGTAAATATTATATAATTTTTTAGTTTATAATATTAGAGTTTAGGATGTTCTTTTTGTTATTTTTAAAGTAGATCTTATTTCGCTTTTGTTATTGGGCATTTTTGCCTTTTGGGTCGATGACGACATTTCCTTCGACCCTCTGTCAAATTATTGATGAGAAATGAAGGATCTGAGACCACCTCTTTTCTCTCTTCATTTCTTGTCCCGACTCGATTCAAAAACATTGTCAAACCATCTTCAAAATCCAATTATCTTTGTATTGAATTAAAAAGAGGGGATTAAGTGTAGACTTTCTTCCTCTCCGAGTGTTGGGATGCCCACTGTAGTGAGGGTGGTTTCGACACTCGTCTTTCAATACGAAGACGCTTCCCATCCATTTTCAAATCTCATCTCCTTAAAATCAATTCTTTGTATTGAACTAAAAAGAGAGGATTGGGTGTAGACCTCTTCTTCTTCGAGCGTTGGGATGCCCACTGTAGTGAGGGTGGTCTCGATGCTCGTCTGTCAATACGAAGACGTTTTCAATCCTTTCTCTCCTAAAACCTCGGTTTCGTACTGAGTCCATTTTAAAACCATATTAATTTGATTTCTCTTTGTATAGAATTAAAAGAGAGGATTGGGTGTAGACCTTTTCTTCTCCGAGTGTTGGGATGCCCACTGTAGTGAGGGTGGTCTCGATACTCGTCTTTCGATATGAAGACGCGACTTTATCCACCTTTTCCTTTCACAACTTCATTCCGTAACCCTTTTCACCTAAAACCTCGGTCATGTATCGAGTGCCTTTTTCAAACTCATTTTCGCAACAAAAACTTGAATGGTCGTGGAGTGGTTAGGCGTAGGCGTTCTCCTATCCCGAGTGCTGGCGTTTACCGTAGGGTTCTCTGTCGCAAAGCACTTACCATTCAAAACCAAAAACATCTTTAATAAGAGAATGAAATTCTCTTTGCATTGAATTAAAGAGAGAGGATTGGGTGTAGACCTCTTCTTCTCCGAGCGTAGGGATGCCCACTGTAATGAGGGTGGTTTTGACGCTCGTCTTTCAATATGAAGACGCCTCGTTCGCCACACCCTTTTATAACAAAAACTTTGAGATAAAGAATTGGGTACTACCTGTAGGGGTTACTATCCGAGGACTTATCTCGCCCCGTAATAAACAATCTCACAAATCAAATGTGACATCTTGCCTCTGTTGCACCCCAAAATTTGCCCTCACAATACAAGACTTTGTGTTCCAAGAAGGTTCACAAGGTTCACAAAATTCACAATTGGTCAGAAGAGTTGACAATTCCCTCAGACAATGCACCTCCTAAGCAGTGCATCCAAAACTAGGGTTTTGACTTTAATCAGGCTAAATGGACTTCCAAGACTTCAAGTGAGCTTCATAACATCTTATATGTGTATAAGAACCCCCATGTCAAGTTTCAAGACTTTTCTCAAAAGTTTGCTCAGTCAGATGATCAGATAAGTCAAAAGCAGTCAATGCAGTTAAAAGGTCAAACTGAGGTCAACTGTGGTCAAACCAAAGTCAAACTTCATGATTTTTTTTTGCCAACATCAAAGAGAGGTTGGGTGAGAAATATTATCATAATAACTGTAATACCCCAAATTTTGCCCTAAAATTTGTCGTCGCATTTCATTGCATTTAATCAATTACTAACAAATTTGTGTAGTCGTTTGACTTTTTGCAGGTAAATATCATATGGCATGCATTTTTTTTCTAAAAAGTAAAAATGGCACAATTGGCAGGAGGACATGTGTAAGGAGTTATGAGTGTGAGAGGTTGAGAGTTCGAATCTCACCTCTGTCATTTTTTTTGTTTTTTATTATTTTTACTCTAAATTTTTCTATCTTTCATTAAAAAAATAACAAAAATAGTTTTTTTATTATTATTTAATTATTATTTTCGTATTTTAATTAAATCATTTTTTAAAATATTATTTTTTTTCACTTTTTTCTAAATTATTCATAAAAATATCCAAAAAATCATAAAATAAAAAATATTGAAAAAAATTTTGTTCTTTTTATAATATTTTTTATTTTAGGAATCAATAGGATTATTAGTTTTTATTTTAAATTTATTTTAATTATTTTAAATTATTTAAATTTTATTTTTTCTTAACTAATTATTTAGTTTGGGCTTTAAAATGGGCTTTAGGGACATTATTGACAATTTGGTGTTAACCCTAATTTGTTCCCTATATATACATGTGTTGCCTTGTTGGAAAAAAGGGAGAGAATGAAAAAAACCTAAGAGGAGTGAGTGCCGTTTGCCGTTATTTAGTTTTCTTCTTCATCCATTACTATTGTTTCTTTTTCTTCATCGTTTACCGTTATTTCTTTTCCTTCATCTATTACTGTTGTTTCTTTTTCTTCATCTTTTACCGTTATTTCTTTTTCTTCATCTATTACCGTTATTTCTTTTTCTTTATCTATTACTGTTACGTTTATATATATATAATTTTTAAATTGTTAGAGTTTATATATATAAGATTTTTGATCGAATTATGTCGATACGATGTTTGCACATTTGTGTGCATGACGCGTGACATTTGTGTTAGTTCGATCTGGTTGCGATGATCGCATTTTTGTGTGAGCAATAATACTATTTTTGCTTAATTTCTTTTTCTTTGCGATAAATTTTGTTTCGTCCGATTTAGATCTGGTTGCGATGAGCGCATTTCTGCGTTAGCAACATTGTTGGGTTATTTGGCACATTTAAAATTCATTATTGCTTTATTATTATTATTATTATTATTATTATTATTATTATTATTATTATTATTATCATTATTTATTATTATTATCATTATTATCATTATTATTACCATTATTATTATTATTGTTATCATTAATTTATTAAAATTTGTTATAATATAAAAATCTGTTTTTTTAAAATAAATAACATTAACATCTTTTCCAAATTAATATGAAAACCTATTATTTTTAAGAAAAAACTTTTTTTTAGATAAATTTAAAATAATAACTAAAATCTTTTTTTTAAAATAATAACTAGAACCGTTATTTATTTTATTTTATTATTGTTCAATTCAAATTTCATTATCATATTGTATCTGCTCCTCTCATGTAACCTCGCGAACTTAACAATCGCTCTTTAAATTCTGCCTTTAAATTTCTGCTTGCATGGTTTAAATTATGACATTATCTCTCTGTTTGCATGATTCAATTATCTCACGCGTTTACTATTATTTCTGTCACATTGCACACATCCGAAGGTTAGGTCTAACTGTTTGGCCGCCGCGCCAATAGTCCGTAAAACTTCACACATTCAATTTCAAATCCTCAAAACTACAAACTACAAACCCTAATTTTCACAAATGCCTCGCCGCAGGCAAAATTACAATTTTACCCTTAGCATTAGGTCAAAGAGCCGCCGCGCTCATTTTAGGGTTTCCCGCCGTGGAATCCCTAATTTAACCCTAATTACAACGTAACATTTCAACGTAGAGATTTGGAGTTTCTACACTCCACGTAAGCGTGTCCTTAAGATGCGTTTATTCCCCTTGAGACCTTGACCACAGTCAAGAAGTTTCTAACCTCCCTATTGAGGGGAACTACGATTACTCTGATTCCGCTCCCGTAAGGATACGTAGGCACAAGATGCGATGTCTTGCCGAGTAAACTTAGAATTAACCCCCTTTATTATTTATTATTGCTTATTTATATTTTATTTATCTTTGCTATTTAATTATTTTGCTTATTATTTTGTAATTGTTTCTTGGATGTAAAGTTGTTTAATTATTTAATTATTATTATGGTTAGTAATTAGGGAGTGTAACAACATGTATGTAATATTAAAATAAATTTAGATCACTTTTAAATAAAGATAATTAAAATAAACACGTCACACACGTAAGTTGATTTTAATCGTCGTCTCACTTCCTAAGGATATCCCTCAAGTTGCCTACGAATAATGGTTAAGTGGGGTGTATAAAGCAAGTCCCTCAAATAAAAAAATCATCAAAGTCCCTTATGGTTGCCTTTACGAATCAAGTCCCTTTCGAAAAATGATGATGGTCCCTTATATGTGCTTATTACATCCCACAATGGCCTTCAAAGTCAAATTGTCCCTCACATGTCCCTTAACATCCAAAGTAAGGACTACCTACTCCATTATAGTAGGGATAGTCTTACTAAGGAAAGGATAAAGAATAAGAAAGACCTTAAAACATTAGGGTAGGCTACTCCTAGGTGCTTGCTCACTTCAAAACTTTTTCACACTTAAACAAATTTCCAACAAAATTTTCAAACAAGTTTTTTTCACATCCATACACGGATTATTATTAAACTATTCTGAAATTTTTTGCTATTCACACACTACACTTTCAAAACAATTCAAAAGTGAGCTTAAGTACCTAAGAGCCCATGGATAACCATGGATGAAGAGGGTGCTAACACCTTCCCTTTTCATAACCTACCCCCCGGACCCAAAATATTCTCTAAGGTCTTTCCTGTTCTTTTATAACCTTTCCTTATGGATAAAATAAAAGTCGGTGGCGACTCTTGCTATCCGCAACATTGTTTAAAGTCAGTTCTCCCACCGTGTTACAGAACTGGCGACTCTGCTGGGGATAAATTTAAGAGGGGTACCCTTAGGAATTAAGATCACTTTAAATTGTTTGCCTTGTTTGCTTTATTATTATATTGTTGGGGTGCTCTTATGTGTGAAAGGTCCCAACCCGGATCTAGTGTACCTTAGGTAAATGGCAATAGACCAAGGAAACTGTACGACGTATATCGATACGGTTGATCTGGTGGCCATAGTTAGTGCGACTTCTTGGTTGGTGCTTATATTCCTTAAGTCAAGTTGAGGATAATATTGAGGCTGCCATATGTTGTCAATGCACTAACTGACTTTTAGAACCCTAGTTAACTCATCTTGGCCTTTAGAAAGTAGTGAGGTAACCGGCTTTGGTGCAGACTGAAGTTGGTTGACACTCGATACTACGCTCATTGAGATCTTAAACTTGGAGGGTTTTGGTTGGCAAGTAAGTTGCCTTCTGAACAACCACCCTTGTGAAGGATCAATGATATTGAGATCCCTTAGAACCTGGTTACTTTTGTAGGACAGGATGAACCATCTAACTTCAGGGGAGGGTACTTGCCTTTGAACCTCATGCAAGCCTTTAAACCTAGGGCTATGGTGTGACTTGTTTGTGTGTGCCACATGTTTGTGATTGAGCATGACATCATGACATCATCATGCATCATAAGCATATCATTTTCCCTAACCATTTCAAGGACCAAAGGATTTATCTTTGTTGCAGGTCATGGCTTCTGCTCGTAGAAACACCATCAGGATCAACTTTGTAGGGATACCTGCTAAGCTCAAGGAGTTGGTTTCCCTAGTACCTGATCATTCCCAGTTCAACAAGAGACATGGTCACTTATTGGATCTAGTTACTTCAGGGTTCAGTGAAGACATGATGAGTGTGCTGTTTCAGTTCTTTGACCCTAAGCACCATTGCTTTACATTTCCTGATTATCAGTTAGTTCCAACCATGGAGGAGTTCTCTAAACTTCTGGGTATCCCTGTTCTTGATCAGAAACCATTCACCGGTTTGGAGAAGGAGCTTAAACCTGAAGTTATTGCTGCAGCTCTACGTCTGAAGAAGTCTGACATTGTTCTAGAGACGAGAAGTGGAGTTAAAGGTATTCTTGCCAAGGTATTAGTGGATAAAGCTCAAATGTTCTTGAAGGCTATGAGCTACGATGCTTTTGAGGAGATCTTAGCCTTATTGATTTATGGCTTAGTGTTGTTCCCCAATCCTGATCAGTTCATAGACGTTCATGCCGTCAACATATTCTTGAGTCACAATCCAGTGCCTACCTTACTTGGAGACATCCTACATTCTCTTCACACCCGTACTACAAGGGCAAGAGGAACTTTGATGTGCTGCATACCTTTACTTTCTAGGTGGTTTATTTCTCACCTTCCTCGCTCAGTAATGAAGAATGAGCAAGGGTTCAGATGGTCCAAGAGGATCATGTCACTTTCTCACTCAGACATCCATTGGTGCTCCAGATCTATGGAGAATGTCACCGTCATTGACCGTTGTGGGGAGTTTCCTAATGTGCCACTTCTAGGCATAAGAGGAGGCATCACCTACAACCCATCTCTAGCTTTACGACAGTTTGGTTACGCCCGGAGCGATGGTCCACATGACATGTTGATTCAGGGCATTGTGTTTGATTACGACAACGATCTTCAGGGTTACCGTCAGAGATTCATCCGAGCTTGGGGAAAGGTAAACAGGATTGACAGCAAGACACTGGAGCCTAAGTACACTATTCCTATGGAGGCTTATCTCAGATGGGTACGATCTCGTGCTCAGACACTCATGATGCCATATCCTGCCGTCCTACCAGTTACCATGGAACCTGTTGCTGAAGGAGACACAGCTTATACCATCCTTCACCCAGACATGCCTACTGATATGGAAGACTTGCAGAGATCATGGATCCAACTGAAAGAGCAAAGGGATACTTTCGAGGCTCATTACAAAGCAAGCCAAGCAAGGATCCTAGAGCTAACAAAGCTACTTCATGAGGAACGAAACCTCAACTCATACCTCAACACAAAGAGGAAACGTCCATAGGAGACTTAAAACCCCATCTTTTGTACTTATTTCGTTTTCATTTTTTGTAAGCCTAAAAGGCAAAACAAGTTATTACTAATAAAAAGTTACTTTCTTGTTTGTTTAAGCAAATTTAAATCCTGCGGTCCTTGAAAACATTGCATATGCATTCCCATATCATTGCATCACAGGTTTATAATGGTGCACAGGTTTCTCATCTTCTCGCTGTTTATTTCAGCAATGGCTCTTGAACAATCAGTTAAGGATCTCTAGGCACAGAATGCACAGTTCCAAGAGCTGATCCTGAACCTATCCAAGGGGCAGGATGAATTGAAGACACTGCTGGCCAAGAAGACTAAGAAGGCTAGAAGGTCTGCTGGGTTGCTCAACATGGGAAGAAGGTTCAAAAGTCCTGTCAAGACCAAGGAACAGGTTGAAGACTATGAATCTGAAGAATCTGAGCAGGAGAGAGGCAGTCTCCACAACACTATGGGGGACTCTGATTCTGAGGCTAACTACTACCATGAGCCTAACGAAGACAAATTCAAGATGCTGGTGGATAGAATGGATGCTATGGAATTACAGAAATCATCTGGGCTGGATTTTGAGGATTTGAGCTTGATATCTGGGGTGGTCATACCCATTGGGTTCAAAGTTCCTACATTTGTTGTCTATGATGGGGTCTCTTGTCCCAAATTGCATCTGAGGTCTTATGTCAGAAGAATGCAACCCCACACTGCTGATAAAAAGTTGTGGATCCATTTCTTTCAAGAGAGTTTATCTGGAGCTCAGCTAGAGTGGTATTATCAGTTGGAGAGTGTCAACATCAGAGATTGGAATGACCTTGCTGAAGCTTTCTACAAGCAGTATCAATACAATGCTGACTTAGCCCCCACTCGCATGCAGCTTCAAAGCATGTCTATGGGTGCCAAAGAAAGCTTTAAGGAGTATGCTCAAAAGTGGAGAGACTTAGCTGGAAGAGTTCAACCCCCTTTGACTGATAGGGAGTTGGTTGATATGTTCATGTGTACGCTGAATGGTCCGTTTTACAGTCATCTCATTGGAAGCTCATCATCTGGCTTCACTGAATTGATCATGACAGGAGAGCGAGTAGAGAATGGTATCAAGAGTGGTAAGATCCAAGTGGGCACTTCTTCATCAGGTGCTGCAAAGAAGCCTCCCACTGGGAAGAAAGAATCTAATGCTGTGTATGGTCAGCCTGATCGTAACAGAAGGCATCAATCTGTTAGTGCAGTTCATATTTCAAATCCAACTCCTGCAACAACAGAGCAACCTCAAGGCAACCAACAGAGGGCTAGAAGACAGTTCACGAAGATCAACATGTCAATGGCTCAGGCATTGCAACACTTGTTGAAGGCTGGACTTATTACCCTGAGGGAGGCTCCTCAGAATCCCAATGTTACCTCTCCCAAGTACAATCCCAATGCACGATGTGCATATCATTCAAACTGTCCAGGACATGATACTAATAACTGCTGGGTCTTGAAGAACAAAATTCAGGATATGATTGATGCTGGAGAAATTGAGTTTGATCCACCAGGTACTCCAAATGTGATTACAGCTCCAATGCCAAATCACGAGAAGACTGTCAACGCCATTGATGAAGATATTGATGAAGATCTGCATGTCTATTCAGTTATGGAGTTGAGCACACCATTGTCTGTTATCAAAAAGAGGTTAGTACAAGCTGGGATCTTTCCAGGTTGTCATGAAGATTGTCTATATTGTACCTATAAGCCGGATAGTTGCTTCATTTTGAGAGATGGGATTCAACGTCTCATGGATAAAAATACTATAGTGTTTGAAAGAAGACCAGCATCTGTAGAAAGTATGGTGGATCATCTGACTCAGGGTAAGAAGATTGAAGAGGTTGACATGGTTGACAAAGTACCACTAAGAATCACTTCAAAGGGTCCCATTAAAATCACTCATCAGGGCCCAATCAAGATTATTGCTGAAGGTCCTGTGAAAGTTGTTGCTGAAGCCAGAGTAGCTCCTCTGATCATTACCACTCCTGGTCCTATTCCTTATACATCTGACAAAGCTGTGCCTTGGCACTATGGGTCTGATGTTTACATCCATGGTGTCAAGCAGGAGCCTTTACCTGATATGCCTGTTGACATTGATAATATTGCTGGATCTAGCAAGATCACTCGTAGTGGAAGAGTCTTCTCTCCTCCAGTTGCTTCTAAGAGTGCAGTTACTCCTGCTGTTACTTCCACCACTGATGCTCGGGGCAAGGGTCCTGTTATTGAGCCTGTATCTACTGATGTGCCAGCTGCTGATGACCTCTCTAAGCAGATGGAAGAAGTATTGAAAATCATTCGCAAGAGTGATTATGATATTGTTGATCAGCTGGGGCATACTCCCTCAAAGATTTCTATGCCCTCCCTGTTATTATGTTCTGAGGCTCATGCCAAGTCATTGATCAAGTTTCTAAAGATGGCTCATGCACCCAGTGCAATTTCTGTGGACCAGTTTGAGAATTGTGTTGCTCACCTGACCTATGACAACGGGTTAGGATTTTCTGATGCTGACTTGACCCCTGCCAAGAGGGATCATAACAGGGCCTTGCATATTTCAATTGAATGCAGGGGCACTACCCTGTCTCATGTGCTGATAGACAATGGTTCCTCTCTGAATGTGTTGCCTAAGGAAGTCCTGAACAAGTTGAGTCCTGAAGATACGGTATTGAAGCCCAGTAATATTGTGGTAAAGGCTTTTGATGGTTCTAGAAGAGTAGTGCATGGGGAAATTGATCTTCCAATCAAGGTTGGCTCTCAGGTGTTCACTGCTACATTCTATGTGATGGATATTCGTCCTTCGTACTCATGTCTGCTTGGTCGTCCCTGGATCCATGGGGCAGGTGCTGTGACCTCCACATTACATCAAAAGTTGAGATATCCGGTGGATGGAAAAGTTGTTACTGTCTTTGGAGAGGAAGAATACTTTGTCAGCCATGTAAACACTTTCAAGTATCTGGAAGTAGAAGGTGAATACATTGAAACTCCATGTCAGTCATTTGAAGTGGTTCCCTGGGCTGTTAAGGATTGTGTGACTCCTCCTGCTGTGAAGAAGGTTCCTGTGGTCATCAGAAACCCTCCAACAATGGCAATGGCCTCCCTCAATGATGCAAAAGCTGTGGTGGAAGAAGGTGGTTGTACTATTTGGGGTCAGCTTCCTAATATTCCATACAAGTCTAACAAGTTTGGTTTGGGTTTCACTGCAGAATCCCAGAAGGCTGTTCGTCGTGCTCGTGCTGTTCGTATCACCAATCAAGGGGTTATCAATGCTGTGGGAGATCAAGATGAAGACTACAACTTGGAGGCATGGATTTTTCCTACTGTGGGTGCTGGACTCAATAATTGGAAAGCTGAAGATGTTATCCCTATCTCCTTTAGTCAGGAGTAAATACTATTACTGTGTTATGTTTTTAAATTTATAATTTCTGGAACAATTAAAACTTTCAAGCCATGTGCCTTACCCGGGGCACAATGGTGTGCTTGTTACGGGTTGTCATTTCATTTGCATACTTCATTCAATAAAATCAGTGGACGTTTCGTTTTCGTAAATATTGTGTTCCTTGTCTTTCTTTTTCTTTTATTTTTGCTTTATCAGCTAGGTGTTCTTACACACACCCACGTCACTAAAATGCAGATCCTCATCCACTCTGGATCCAGTTGATAACAGTTCTACTATTGCCAATTACAATTTCGAGAATCCGATCTATCAAACTGAAGACGGAAACGAGGACGATTGTGAAATACCTGTAGAGCTTGCTAGGTTGTTACAACAAGAAGAGAAAGCTATACAGCCACATGAAGAGCCAGTCGAAGTTGTGAATCTGGGAGCCGAAGAAAACGGAAAAGAGGTCAAGATAGGGGCTGATTTAGAGGACAGTGTCAAGAGCAGGTTGATTCAGATGCTACGTGACTATGTGGAGATCTTTGCTTGGTCTTATGAAGATATGCCAGGGTTGGATACAGACATTGTGGTTCACCGTTTGCCAGTGAAAGAAGATTATCGTCCAAAGAAGCAGAAGGTTCGTCGTATGCGTCCTGAAATGTCAGAAAAGATCAAAGCAGAGGTAATGAAACAGTTCAATGCAGGGTTCTTGGCCGTAACTTCTTATCCTCAGTGGGTTGCAAATGTGGTACCAGTTCCTAAGAAAGATGGTAAGGTACGTATGTGTGTAGACTACAGAGATCTGAACAAGGCTAGCCCTAAAGATGACTTTCCACTTCCTCATATTGATATCCTGGTAGACAACACTGCTCAGCATAAGATATTCTCTTTTATGGATGGTTTCTCTGGTTACAATCAAATCAAGATGGCACCTGAAGATATGGAGAAGACTACATTTGTGACACAGTGGGGCACCTTTTGCTATAAGGTAATGCCATTTGGTTTGAAGAATGCAGGGGCAACATATCAGCGTGCCATGGTGGCTTTGTTTCATGATATGATTCATCATGAGATAGAGGTATATGTGGATGGTATGATAGCCAGGTCTCAGAATGAAGAACAACATCTTGATCATCTGCACAAGTTGTTTGAGAGGTTGAAGAAATACAGGTTGAGATTAAATCCAAACAAGTGTACTTTTGGAGTTAGATCTGGAGAGCTCCTGGGTTTCATTGTCAGTGGAAAAGGTATTGAAGTGGATCCTGCAAAAGTGAAAGCTATACGAGAGATGCCAGCTCCCCGTACTGAGAAGGAGGTTAGAGGTTTCTTGGGACGATTGAACTACATTGCAAGATTTATTTCCCAATTAACTACCATCTGTGAGCCAATCTTCAAGTTGTTGAAGAAAGATCAGGTGATGGAATGGAATGATGAGTGCCAGACTGCCTTTGATGAAATCAAGAGATATTTGCTAGAACCTCCAATTTTAATGCCCCCAGTTGATGGAAGACCCTTGATTATGTATTTAACAGTATTAGACAACTCAACAGGGTGATCCTAGGGGCAAGTGGACTCCAACATATGAGGGACCATTTATAGTCAAGACAGTGTTCTCAGGAGGTGCCATGATACTGACTACAATGGATGGTGAAGACTTTCCACAACCTGTAAACGCAGACATAGTTAAAAAATACTACGCATAAAAAGAGACCCGCTAGGTTGACAGGCCTAGGCAAAAATAAGGGCATCCCGGCAAACCAAAAGGGTTTGGGCAAAAATTAGGGATATATATATAAAAAGATGTACACCCGGCAAGTCGAAAACCTGAAAAGGCGGCTTGGGCAAAAAAGGGTATCCCGGTGGATTGAAAACCTGAAAGGGCAATCCAGGCAAAAGTTAGGGATTAAAGCGTATGACTATGTCTCGTTTGGATCACTCATGAAACTGCAACCAGTTGTACTACTTACTCAAGCTCAAACAGATAAAGCTCAATCCAATCGTTTCCGTCTCAACAGCAAGAAGATGAGATACTTGAGTGGCAATAGTAGAATTGAAACTCAATAGGATTATTTCCCACATAGCTGATTCTTTTTGTAAAACTTCATGACAAAATTCTCTTACTAGGGTTTATGTCTCCTTGTACAAACTTACCCGTGTATGGGTCACTTTTGATATAAATAAATTCCATCTTTTGAATCCAGATTCACTTTTACCCTATTTACATAAGCGAAACGTCCATTGGTTGTGTTTGAATGTATGTATGCCTTTGAATATGATTGATGTTTACCAGAAACGCATGTATGCTTTTAATATGATTGATGTTTACTAGAAATGCATGAAAATGCAGTAATAGTATTTACTAAGGACGAACGAGGGAAGGATTTCAACGAAGCTTCGCCGGTTCATCTTTACAAGACAGTTACAAACCATCAGTAGGACTAATCCATTTTCACAAAGTCTAATCTCCCCTGGAATTTATATCCATCTCTTTTATCCTCATACGGATATACGGGAAATTACTTTCCAATAAGGGCACGATGAACGAAGACGGGATGTTATACTTATCCTACTATCAAACGAAAACGAAGGTTATCTATACCCTACTATCCCCAACAACGGGAGGTTATCTATACCTTGTTATCCCCAACAACGGGAGGTTATCTATACCTTGTTATCCCCAGCAGACGGAGGGTTATATATTCTTCAACAATGAATCGGGATTTATTTTCCTTGGCCAGCAGTTGTTATACAAGGATATCCAGACACTTCCAGCAGTGTCATAGCATACATACATCATTTACATCATACCATAACATATATGTCTATAGTACATTACCTAAGTGCATCATGTCATACATGCATACATAAAGCATAAACTAATGTTGTTATACAGAATGCTACCTTGTTTTCAGGTTAATTATCCAACAAACAATCTTATGATCTTTGGGACTGCTTTATTGTAACCTCTGTAAGAGCACAGATTGTGTCTCAGTAATATCTCTATGTTTTGATGATAACATTAATGATAATTTGTATACAAGAATTATGCTCTCTAAATTTGTTCTAAACTGTTTTCTACAGGCACAAAAGATTTTAATCTTAAAGAGCAAATTTGATGTGAACAATGAATTCTGAATGGCTCAAGAGCATCTAAAGAGTAGAAGAATCTGAAGTATAAGAGCTTAGTCATCAAGATTCTGAAGATACAACACGCTGCATGTATTATCAAGAATCTGAATGAAAGAAGACTCTGAGTGAAGAGACTCTGAATGAGAGAAGACTCTGATCTGAGTGAAGACTCTGATCTAAGAGCATGTTACGCTTCAAGCACACAGCTGCACCAGACTCTGATTCATCAACATCTGAAGAACATATTAGGCTCTGAAGTTTCCAGAAGGTTCTGAAGACTGAAGACTCTGATGTTGATTGATGATCTGAACTATCTGAAGAATTATTTGAAGAAGATTATTTTAATATATCCGTTGGAATATGCCAGCATATCTTTCCTTAATTGGGATAGACAAAATTCTCTGCAAGAATATTATTCCTCTGGTACATTCCATATTTGGTATAATCACAGCTCAGCAGACAATTGCTACACCCACTATTTGTGCGCCGTCTCTCTGCTGCAATAGTACAAAGGACAGTACTATTTTGATATTGGAAATATCTTCTCCAACGGTAAAATATTCTCTCCAATATTCAAGTGACTATATAAAGGATATCATAGCTCATTCTTCAAGTGCCGAATTAAGACGAATATTGAAAATCTTCTCTAACGCGAAAAACTCACAAGCTCTCATATTCTTCACTGTTCATACTTTGTTCTAAACTTAGAGAAATAACACAGTTGTGTTTATAGCTTTCATAGAAGCATTTCTTACTCTTTCATTGTATTACATTAATTTGTAAAGGAAGTTTTCCTTAAGAGGATCTAGGTTAGATCAGTAGCTCTTAAGAAGACTAAGAACAGTTGTTCTTAGGTGTGCTATTTGTAATCAGTTGATTTGAATAGTGGATTAAGTCCTTGTTGAGAAAGGCAAATCACTCTTGAAAAGGGTGGACTGGAGTAGTTGAGTTCAACGAACCAGGATAAAAATACTTGTGTTTTTATCTTTGATTATTTTCTGTCATACTTATTCAACCCCCCCCTTCTAAGTATTTTCTCACCTTCAGTTGGCATCAGAGCTCCGGTTCTGAGTGTGCATTCGCTTAACCGTGACAGATAAAGATCCAGTGAGAAAAATACTCTGTTATTTATTTGGTTGCTAATATGGGTGATATTCCTACATCAAGCAACAAATATGAAGGAGACAGAATCAGCACCAAACCTCCAATGTTTGATGGAGAAAAATTTGATTATTGGAAGGATAGACTTGAAAGTTTTTTCTTGGGGTATGATGCTGATCTCTGGGATTTAGTCATTGATGGGTATGAACATCCTACTAAGGATGGCAAAAAGATTGATAGAAAATCAATGACTGAGGAGCAGAAGAAAGAATTCAAGAATCATCACAAAGCCAGAACCATACTTCTGAATGCAATCTCTCATACAGAGTACGAGAAGATTACCAACAGAGAAACTGCTCATGATATGTTTGAGTCTCTCAAAATGACGCATGAGGGAAATTCTCAGGTGAAAGAAACAAAGGCTTTGGCGCTGATACAGAAGTATGAAGCGTTCAAAATGGAAGAATCTGAGAACATTGAGACTATGTTTTCCAGATTTCAGATTCTAACAGCTGGGTTGAAAGTTCTGGACAAGGGCTACTCAACATCTGATCATGTCAAGAAGATCATCAGAAGTCTTCCTACCAAATGGAGACCTATGGTGACTGCATTGAAGCTGGCCAAGGATCTGAACAAAATCTCATTAGAAGAACTCATCAGTTCTTTGAGAAGTCATGAGATTGAGCTGGAGGAAGATGAACCCCAGAAGAAAGATAAAGGTAAATCCTTAGCTTTTAAATCTAACAAATCTGTTAAAGCCTTGCAGGTTAATGAAGAAAGCTCTTAGGAATCTTCTTCTGAAGAAGAAGATGAACTATCAATGCTGTCCAGAAGGATCAACAAACTCTGGAAGCACAAAGGGAAGAAGTTCAACAACTTCAGAAGATCTGATCAAAAGAAAGAATCTTCTGGACACAGAAGATCTGGCAAGAAAGAGATCACTTGCTTTGAATGTAAAGAACCTGGACACTACAAGAGTGAATGTCCCAAACTTCAAAAGGAAAAACCCAAAAGGAAGTTTGACAAAAAGAAAAAGGTTCTGATGGCTACATGGGATGACTCAGATGAATCTGAATCATCTTCTGAATCTGAGGAAGAATGTGCAAATGTTGCGCTGATGGCCAACACAGATGATCAAGATGAAGGAACGTCATCATCTGAATCTGAGTCAGAATCAGACTCTGACTCTGAAGAGGTATTTTCTGAACTCTCCAGAGCTGAACTTGTTGAAAGTTTATCTGACATGTTGGAAAGCTACAGCAAGATTAAACTCAAATACAAGAAGCTGAAAAGCAATCTTGAATCTGAGATTAATCTTCTGAGAACAGAACTTGTTGAGCAGAAAGAAATAAATTTAAAACTCAAAAATGATTTAGAAACAACTCAACAAGAATCTGATACTGAAACAGAGTCTAGTGAAAATATTTTAGAAAAATATGACTCCAGTTTTAGAAGATTTCTCACTAAAAGCATAGACAGAAGCAAAATGGCTTCTATGATCTATGGTGTTAGTGGGAACAACAGAAGAGGCATTGGATGTGAATCCTCCTCTGGAAGCAATCCAAAGTCTGTTGATAAACTCTTCATCAAGAAGACTCCTTTGTATTCTCATTTCAAGTTTGGTCATCTGAATGATATTAAACATACAAGCTCTGAAAAGAGTACTTATGTGTTTAAGCCAAGGGTTAGCCAGAATAAACACTATGTTGAAAAACAGAAGTTTAGGCAAAACCACAGAACATCTAACCCCAAAGGACCCAAGAAGATCTGGGTACCTAAAAGTCAAATAATACCTGTTGCAGATATCCTTAGCAGCAAAATCCAGACACCAATCATGGTACCTGGACTCTGGATGCTCACGACATATGACGGGCGAAAGGTCTATGTTCCAAAGCCTGGAACTTAGATCTGGAGGGGATGTGAAATTTGGAGGGAACCAGAGGGGCAAGATCATTGGCTCTGGTACAATAGGTAATGGTAACCTACCCTCTATTTCTAATGTTCTGTTAGTTGAAGGATTGAAACATAATCTATTGTCCATAAGTCAATTAAGTGACAATGGTTATGATATCATCTTTAATCAAAAATGTTGCAAAGCTGTATGTCAAAAGAATGGCTCTATTCTGTTCAGTGGAAAGAGGAAAAACAACATTTACAAAATTAACCTTTCAGAACTTAAAGTTCAAAATGTAAAATGCCTTTTATCTGTGAATGATGAGCAATGGGTCTGGCATAGAAGATTGGGACATATTAATATGAGACGTATATCTCAGATTAATAAACTCAATCTGGTCAGAGGACTCCCTAATCTGAAGTTCAATTCAGATGCTCTGTGTGGCGCATGTCAAAAGGGTAAATTTTCAAAATCTCATTTTAAGCCAAAAAATGTTGTTTCCACCTCTAGACCATTGGAATTACTTCATATTGATCTGTTTGGACCAGTGAAAACTGCATCCATCAGAGGCAAGAAGTATGGGTTAGTCATTGTAGATGACTACAACAGATGGACATGGGTAAAGTTTCTAAAACACAAGGATGAGTCTCATTCTGTGTTCATTGACTTCTGCAATCAAGTCCAGACTGAAAAAGAATGCAAAATTATTAAAGTCAGAAGTGATCATGGTGGCGAATTTGAAAACAAATATTTTGAAAAATATTTTTCTGAAAAAGGAATTGCACATGATTTCTCCTGTCCTAGAACTCCACAACAAAATGGAGTTGTAGAGAGGAAAAATAGAACATTGCAAGAAATGGCCAGAACCATGATCAACGAGACAAATCTGGCAAAACATTTTTGGGCAGAAGCAATAAATACAGCATGTTATATTCAGAACAGAGTGTCTGTAAGACCTCTTCTGGAAAAGACTCCCTATGAATTGTGGAGAAACAGAAAGCCCAACATTGCTTATTTTCATCCATTTGGATGTATTTGTTATATGCTTAACACTAAAGATCATCTGAACAAGTTTGATTCCAAAGCACAGAAGTGTTTCATGCTTGGTTATTCTGAACGCTCTAAAGGCTACAGAGTATTCAATACTGAAACACAGATTGTGGAAGAATCTATTCATGTTAGATTTGATGATAAGCTTGGCTCTGAAAATCCAAAGCAAGTTGAAAGTTTTGCAGATAGAGAAGTTATTCTCACAGACTCTGAAGGCTCAGAGGCAAACAAGACTAAAGACAAAGACTCTGAAGCAAATCCAGATGCTACGCCTCTAACTTCCCAACTTGACAATCTACATATTTCTGAAAGACCAACAGTCAGAGGATCTTCTTCCAGAATGAAAGCTTCTCATCCAGAGGATGTGATAATTGGAAAGAAAGATGATCCAATAAGGACAAGAGCATTTCTCAGAACTTCTGAATCTTCCTTCTGTGGCTTAGTGTCAATTATAGAACCATCATCTGTTGATGAGGCTCTGGAAGATAATGAATGGATTTTAGCTATGCAAGAGGAGCTGAATCAATTCACAAGGAATGAAGTCTGGGATCTGGTTCCAAGACCTAAAGGTTTCAATGTCATTGGAACAAAATGGGTTTTCAGAAATAAACTGAATGAAAAAGGAGAAGTTGAAAGGAACAAAGCAAGACTGGTTGCTCAAGGCTACAGTCAACAAGAAGGCATAGACTACACAGAAACATATGCTCCTGTTGCAAGGTTAGAGTCAATACGCTTGCTTATTTCATTTGCTGCACAACATAACATCACTCTTTATCAGATGGATGTTAAAAGTGCTTTTCTTAATGGAATTATAGAAGAAGAAGTGTATGTCCACCAACCTCCTGGTTTTGAAAATGAAAATTTTCCAGATCATGTTTACAAACTGAAAAAATCTCTTTATGGACTAAAACAAGCTCCCAGAGCTTGGTATGAGAGGTTGAGTAATTTTCTTCTGAAGAAAAATTTCATCAGAGGAAAGGTGGATACCACACTATTTTGTAAAACCATTAAGAAAGATTTGTTGATTTGTCAAATTTATGTAGATGATATTATTTTTGGATCAACAAATATTATGCTTGGAAAGGAGTTTGCTAAATGTATGCAGGAAGAATTTGAGATGAGCATGATGGGAGAACTGAAATTCTTTCTGGGAATCCAAGTAAATCAGACTCCAGAGTGCACCTACATACATCAGACCAAGTATGTTAAAGAGCTTCTGAAGAAGTTTAACATGCTGGATAGCAAAATGGCAAAGACTCCAATGCATCCTACAAGCACTCTAGGTAAGGAAGAGGTAAGTAAGAAGGTAGATCAGAAACTCTACAGAGGTATGATAGGATCTCTTCTTTATTTGACTGCTTCTAGACCAGACATTCTGTTTAGTGTTTGTTTATGTGCTAGATTCCAATCAGATCCTAGAGAATCACACTTAACTGCTGTTAAGAGGATTCTAAGGTATCTGAAAGGTACTGCTAATGTTGGTTTGTGTTACAGAAGATCTGACAAATATTCACTAGTTGGATTCTGTGATGCTGACTATGCTGGAGATAGAGTTGAGCGCAAAAGTACTTCTGGAAGCTGTCAGTTTCTTGGAAGTCATCTGATCTCATGGTACAGCAAGAAGCAACCAACAATTGCACTATCAACCACAGAGGCAGAATACATTGCTGCTGCTGGGTGTTCCACTCAGATGCTCTGGATGAAGAGTCAACTAGAAGATTATCAAATCTATGAGAGTAATCTTTCTATCTTCTGTGACAATACTTCAGCTATATGTTTATCCAAAAATCCAATTTTACACTCTAAGGCTAAACATATAGAGATTAAACATCATTTCATCAGAGACTATGTTCAGAAGGGTGTAATAAATTTAGCCTTTGTTGATACAGATCATCAATGGGCAGATATTTTCACAAAACCCCTTGCTGAAGATAGGTTTAAGTTTATTCTGAAAAATATTTGTATGGATTTCTGTCCAGAGTAATATTTCTCAGAGTCAACTTCTCAGATGCTAAGTGTTTAACACTCTGAAGTATTTCATCTGTTTTGCTTGTTTATTTTATCTGTGATTTTTCTTTGTGTGAAACTCTGTACTGACCATCTCAGAGGATCTGAAAGTTGAAAACGTTTCATTTCTTAAGAGTTACAGAATCACATGCAAGCAAACACGTGTCACTCAGAATCTGAAAAGATGGAGTACACCTACTGATTATGACGTTTAAGGTATTGCTTTGAAAATCTCAATCTGTCTTGATTTTCCCCCCAAATGTCATATCATAATTAAAAATGATTACTTTTCATTTAATGCAAACGTGCGTATGTGTCCTATGTATGTCTGTTGTGTTTCCCATGCGTGTTTTATTTCTCTATATAAACCACTCTCTTAACACATTCACACTTTTCACATTCTCAAACACATATGCGTTTTTGCTTGTTGTTCTCTCTCTTCGCAAACCCTAAAAGAACCCAGAAACCGTCATCTCCTTCTTCATCATCAACAATGGCATCTACATCAAAAGCTGTTACTACCAAAGATGCTACCACTATCATTGAACCAGTACGCACTCTCCTGACTCCTGTTGATTCACTAGAAGTGCTATGTGAAAGTTTCGTGGATTTGGAAGATCTTGCTGATAATGGGTTTGATCTGATTCCTTCTATCAAAGCACAAGGCTGGGACGGTTATTTTGACAGGCTTATGGGTCCTGTATATCCAAAGTTAGTGAAGGAGTTTTGGATCCATGCATTCGCTACTCCAAAGTTCGTTCATTCTTCTGTGCTGGGTAAGAAGATTGTTATCACTGAAAATCTGATCAGGAAACTCATAGGTTTCAAGGCAACTGATGGAGTAACCTCTCTGTCTTCTGCGCGTGAAGACCTGAAAGATGTTTGTCAAGAAATCTGCACTACTGGTGAACCTTGTAAGAAGGTTAAGTTTTTGAAACCCACTTACAAGATTTGGGCTAAGATTTTCTTGAACACCATTTTTCACAGACCCTCTTCAAACTCATCTGACTATGTTAATGCTGAACAACTTTACTTCATGTATTGTTTACACCAAAACATTCAGATTGATCTCCCTTATCTGTTGTTTAATCATCTGGTATCTCACGTCAAGGAAACAAGGGAAACTGCCAGAGATAAAACTGGAAGAGTCAGAACATGGATCCCTATGGGAAGACTGATTTCAGATATTCTGATAGAAAACCAACTTGTGGCGCATCTGCAAGAGGCTGGGCTGACAGAAGATCTGAACTTTATAATTGGCTCTGAAATAAATGGTTTAACTCTGAGAAGGATGAAATTGGTTGAAGATTTATCTGAGAAACCAAGGAAAACTAACTCTGAAGAAGTTAGGGGGAGAAGAATTCCTGTTGAAGATTTTCCTCTATTCACCTCAGATGAACCCAGAGAGCTTATTGCTGAGTATGTTGCTCGATGCATTAGAGATGGTGTTGAGATTCCTGCAAATCTTGTGCAGAAGGAAGGCCAAGTTCTTCCTGATCTAACAAGGGAAAGAAGACTTAAGAGAAAAGCTGATAAAGAAGGTCATCAGAAGAAAAGAAAGCATTCAGATGCTGAGAAGAAGAAGAAAAGAAAGAAGCTGAAGAAGGTTCAACAGAATCCTCCTGCAGCAACTTTTGAAGAGATAAGAGATACTCTGAAACAGGTATTTAACACTGATTCTAATCCTGTTCATCATTCTGCTACCCCCACACCATCTGACTCACCCCTCATATTTAAAAGATCTAGACCATCTGAGACTCATACACCACAACCAACAATCATTCAAACACCACAATCCAAACAAACCCAACAAGCAACACCACAACCTCAAACCACCATCCCAGAATCTACCATTCCAGAGGATGTTCACCCTGAACACTCTGACCAACCTGAAAATCCCATTGATCCTAATGAGATTTTAGATATCACACCCTTAAACCGTTCTATCATTTTATCTTCAACTTCTGAAAAATCTAACCAATCTGATACATCATCTGATGATGAATCATCTGGTTTTATTAATGAATGCTTGAATGATCTCAAACAACCTCGTACTGAGAGTGTTTGGAAACAACTTTTTAAATCTCCCACCTCTGAACATCCACCCTCTCCACAAAATTCCCCAACTCAAACTCTCTCTCCACAACCTCTTGAAATCCAAAACACTCCACAACCAACATCTGAACCACAAACCACCCAACAAACATCTGAACCACAAAACAACCAACCAACACCTGAACCACAACCAACATCTGAACCAACCAACCAACAAACTTCTGAACCACAAATCAACCAACAAACATCTGAACCACAAACATCTGAACATCCATCCTCACAACCTCAACCTTCTAAACAAACACCACAAACACAACCACCCCAACCCAGAATCCCTGATGAAGCAGAATTGGGATCAAGTGTTTATACTATGTTAAGAGATTTTGAGAAGGATAATGTCTCAGACTTTGCTGACATTATGGATGTGTGCATGACTACTATGGACAAAGAGGCTGCTAATGCTGTTTGGAAGAAATATCTTTACAGACTGAATAGGGAGGCTTTGAAAATCAGGACTCAATGTCTTAGATTGTCAAAAGTAAGGCTTGCTGCTTATCAGAAACGGATTAAGAGAAACCCTCCTCCTATTCTTCTTCTAGAAGCTCCTCCACCTCCAGAAATTCCTGCACATGATGTCACTCAGATTGTTTCAGAATCCACTGTTCCAGAATCTTCTATCTCAGTATCTTCAAATCTTCAGAAGGATGTCAAAGAACTAAAGGACTTCATGGTTGATCAAAAGAAAACAAATGAAGAAATGAAAACTTGGATGGCTAAGCAAGATGAGAATTCAGAAAGGATTACAGCACTGCTGCACCTCATTGCTTCTCAACAAACCTCATCTGCCAAACCTTCTTGATGTTTTTGCACAAGTTTTTCATGCTTTGTTTTGTTTTTGATTGTCTTCTGATATGTTTTGCATGCTTGTATCTGAATGTTCTCTTATCTAAATGAAAATGATCTTTTTGCTTATCTGGATATGTGTTTCTTCTGCATCTTTACTGTCTTTTAAAAATCTTTTTGATTATGACAAAAAGGGGGAGAAACAAAATAGAATCTGATTGTTCAAATCTATAAGCAATTATCTGAACTAAGTCAGACATGTTACTAACATTCTTTGAATCTAACCAGACTCTGACAAATTTATCTAACCAGACTCTGACAAAATTCATTGAAGTTTTTCCTGAGATCTATCTTTTCAGAACCTGATCAAAAATAGCTAAATCTGAGTAAACCAGACTCTGATATCTAAAGACCAGACTCTGATATCTAACCTTGAGTACTATGATCTGAAAGATAACTCAAGACAGGATATGGCAAGATAAACAACCAAGTGTTCTGAAGTTGTTCATCTGTCATCAAGCTTTTATATGACATCAAGCTTTGGCATCAAGCTTTAATATGGCATCAAGCTTTGACTCTAGAAGTCAAACATATGTCAACCAGGATATGTCAACCAGGATTTGTCAACCAGGCTTCAATCAGAATGTTAATCAGGCTCTGAACCCAAAATGCAATCAGGCTCTGAATCTGAAATGTAATCAGGCTCTGAATCTGAAATATACTCAACCAGAAAGGGAAGTATCTAATTCCATTAGAGTATTCATTTCAGGGGGAGATTGTTAATCTCAGGGGGAGTAATTCTAATTCATTTTTATTGAACAAATTGCTCATGTTTTGTCATCATCAAAAAGGGGGAGATTGTAAGAGCACAGATTGTGTCTCAGTAATATCTCTATGTTTTGATGATAACATTAATGATAATTTGTATACAAGAATTATGCTCTCTAAATTTGTTCTAAACTGTTTTCTACAGGCACAAAAGATTTTAATCTTAAAGAGCAAATTTGATGTGAACAATGAATTCTGAATGGCTCAAGAGCATCTAAAGAGTAGAAGAATCTGAAGTATAAGAGCTTAGTCATCAAGATTCTGAAGATACAACACGCTGCATGTATTATCAAGAATCTGAATGAAAGAAGACTCTGAGTGAAGAGACTCTGAATGAGAGAAGACTCTGATCTGAGTGAAGACTCTGATCTAAGAGCATGTTACGCTTCAAGCACACAGCTGCACCAGACTCTGATTCATCAACATCTGAAGAACATATTAGGCTCTGAAGTTTCCAGAAGGTTCTGAAGACTGAAGACTCTGATGTTGATTGATGATCTGAACTATCTGAAGAATTATTTGAAGAAGATTATTTTAATATATCCGTTGGAATATGCCAGCATATCTTTCCTTAATTGGGATAGACAAAATTCTCTGCAAGAATATTATTCCTCTGGTACATTCCATATTTGGTATAATCACAGCTCAGCAGACAATTGCTACACCCACTATTTGTGCGCCGTCTCTCTGCTGCAATAGTACAAAGGACAGTACTATTTTGATATTGGAAATATCTTCTCCAACGGTAAAATATTCTCTCCAATATTCAAGTGACTATATAAAGGATATCATAGCTCATTCTTCAAGTGCCGAATTAAGACGAATATTGAAAATCTTCTCTAACGCGAAAAACTCACAAGCTCTCATATTCTTCACTGTTCATACTTTGTTCTAAACTTAGAGAAATAACACAGTTGTGTTTATAGCTTTCATAGAAGCATTTCTTACTCTTTCATTGTATTACATTAATTTGTAAAGGAAGTTTTCCTTAAGAGGATCTAGGTTAGATCAGTAGCTCTTAAGAAGACTAAGAACAGTTGTTCTTAGGTGTGCTATTTGTAATCAGTTGATTTGAATAGTGGATTAAGTCCTTGTTGAGAAAGGCAAATCACTCTTGAAAAGGGTGGACTGGAGTAGTTGAGTTCAACGAACCAGGATAAAAATACTTGTGTTTTTATCTTTGATTATTTTCTGTCATACTTATTCAACCCCCCCTTCTAAGTATTTTCTCACCTTCAACCTCAGGGTTACTTTATCCTCCTGATGAGCTTCTTATTACTTTGGGACTGCTTTATTGTAACCTCAGGGTTATTTTATCCTCCTGATAGCCTCTCATGACTTCAAGACTGCTTTAGAGCTACTGATTGCTCTATCCTCCTGAAATCATCCTATTACTTCAAGACTGCTTTAGAGCTATTCATTGCTCTATCCTCATGAGGTCATATTACTACTTCAAGACTGCTTTAGAGCTATTCATTGCTCTATCCTCCTGAAGCCATCTAATTATTTCAAGACTGCTTTAGAGTTATCCATTGCTCTATCCTCCTGAAATTACATTATTATTTCAAGACTGCTTTAGAGCTATCCATTGCTCTATCCTCCTGAAATCATTACTTCAAGACTGCTTTAGAGCTATTTATGGCTCTATCCTCCTGAAGACATATCACATTATTATTTCAAGACTGCTTTAGAGCTGTTGATTGCTCTATCCTACTGAAGCCATTCTATTACTTCAAGACTGCTTTAGAGCTATTGATTGCTCTATCCTCCTGAAGCCATTATTACTTCAAGACTGCTTTAGAGCTATTGATTGCTCTATCCTCCTGAGGTCAGATTTATCACTTCAAGACTGCTTTAGGGTTATCATTATTGATTGCTCTATCCTCATGAAGACATGCTGTTACATCAGTATTACTTCAGACTCCTGACAGTTCTCATTATACTACTGAAGAACTTTCCCCTAGTGGCATCTTTAAGCCCACTCAATCATGTTCAACTAACCATCAATATCACTCCATGCACTGGTGAGTGCAAATTTTTGGGCTTTTGTGTTCAATCCCCTTCAACCTTCCAGGTTACGACTGGCAAATATACCAATCTAACCCCTCAGGTTTCAGAAAATTGAACAGGGGCAGCTGTTGCACCCCAAAATTTGCCCTCACAATACAAGACTTTGTGTTCCAAGAAGGTTCACAAGGTTCACAAAATTCACAATTGGTCAGAAGAGTTGACAATTCCCTCAGACAATGCACCTCCTAAGCAGTGCATCCAAAACTAGGGTTTTGACTTTAATCAGGCTAAATGGACTTCCAAGACTTCAAGTGAGCTTCATAACATCTTATATGTGTATAAGAACCCCCATGTCAAGTTTCAAGACTTTTCTCAAAAGTTTGCTCAGTCAGATGATCAGATAAGTCAAAAGCAGTCAATGCAGTTAAAAGGTCAACTGTGGTCAAACCAAAGTCAAACTTCATGATTTTTTTTTTGCCAACATCAAAGAGAGGTTGGGTGAGAAATATTATCATAATAACTGTAATACCCCAAATTTTGCCCTAAAATTTGTCGTCGCATTTCATTGCATTTAATCAATTACTAACAAATTTGTGTAGTCGTTTGACTTTTTGCAGGTAAATATCATATGGCATGCATTTTTTTTCTAAAAAAGTAAAAATGGCACAATTGGCAGGAGGACATGTGTAAGGAGTTATGAGTGTGAGAGGTTGAGAGTTCGAATCTCACCTCTGTCATTTTTTTTGTTTTTTATTATTTTTACTCTAAATTTTTCTATCTTTCATTAAAAAAATAACAAAAATAGTTTTTTATTATTATTTAATTATTATTTTCGTATTTTAATTAAATCATTTTTTAAAATATTATTTTTTTCACTTTTTTCTAAATTATTCATAAAAATATCCAAAAAATCATAAAATAAAAAATATTGAAAAAAATTTTGTTCTTTTTATAATATTTTTTATTTTAGGAATCAATAGGATTATTAGTTTTTATTTTAAATTTATTTTAATTATTTTAAATTATTTAAATTTTATTTTTTCTTAACTAATTATTTAGTTTGGGCTTTAAAATGGGCTTTAGGGACATTATTGACAATTTGGTGTTAACCCTAATTTGTTCCCTATATATACATGTGTTGCCTTGTTGGAAAAAAGGGAGAGAATGAAAAAAACCTAAGAGGAGTGAGTGCCGTTTGCCGTTATTTAGTTTTCTTCTTCATCCATTACTATTGTTTCTTTTTCTTCATCGTTTACCGTTATTTCTTTTCCTTCATCTATTACTGTTGTTTCTTTTTCTTCATCTTTTACCGTTATTTCTTTTTCTTCATCTATTACCGTTATTTCTTTTTCTTTATCTATTACTGTTACGTTTATATATATATAATTTTTAAATTGTTAGAGTTTATATATATAAGATTTTTGATCGAATTATGTCGATACGATGTTTGCACATTTGTGTGCATGACGCGTGACATTTGTGTTAGTTCGATCTGGTTGCGATGATCGCATTTTTGTGTGAGCAATAATACTATTTTTGCTTAATTTCTTTTTCTTTGCGATAAATTTTGTTTCGTCCGATTTAGATCTGGTTGCGATGAGCGCATTTCTGCGTTAGCAACATTGTTGGGTTATTTGGCACATTTAAAATTCATTATTGCTTTATTATTATTATTATTATTATTATTATTATTATTATTATTATTATTATTATTATTATCATTATTTATTATTATTATCATTATTATCATTATTATTACCATTATTATTATTATTGTTATCATTAATTTATTAAAATTTGTTATAATATAAAAATCTGTTTTTTTAAAATAAATAACATTAACATCTTTTCCAAATTAATATGAAAACCTATTATTTTTAAGAAAAAACTTTTTTTTAGATAAATTTAAAATAATAACTAAAATCTTTTTTTTAAAATAATAACTAGAACCGTTATTTATTTTATTTTATTATTGTTCAATTCAAATTTCATTATCATATTGTATCTGCTCCTCTCATGTAACCTCGCGAACTTAACAATCGCTCTTTAAATTCTGCCTTTAAATTTCTGCTTGCATGGTTTAAATTATGACATTATCTCTCTGTTTGCATGATTCAATTATCTCACGCGTTTACTATTATTTCTGTCACATTGCACACATCCGAAGGTTAGGTCTAACTGTTTGGCCGCCGCGCCAATAGTCCGTAAAACTTCACACATTCAATTTCAAATCCTCAAAACTACAAACTACAAACCCTAATTTTCACAAATGCCTCGCCGCAGGCAAAATTACAATTTTACCCTTAGCATTAGGTCAAAGAGCCGCCGCGCTCATTTTAGGGTTTCCCGCCGTGGAATCCCTAATTTAACCCTAATTACAACTTAACATTTCAACGTAGAGATTTGGAGTTTCTACACTCCACGTAAGCGTGTCCTTAAGATGCGTTTATTCCCCTTGAGACCTTGACCACAGTCAAGAAGTTTCTAACCTCCCTATTGAGGGGAACTACGATTACTCTGATTCCGCTCCCGTAAGGATACGTAGGCACAAGATGCGATGTCTTGCCGAGTAAACTTAGAATTAACCCCCTTTATTATTTATTATTGCTTATTTATATTTTATTTATCTTTGCTATTTAATTATTTTGCTTATTATTTTGTAATTGTTTCTTGGATGTAAAGTTGTTTAATTATTTAATTATTATTATGGTTAGTAATTAGGGAGTGTAACAACATGTATGTAATATTAAAATAAATTTAGATCACTTTTAAATAAAGATAATTAAAATAAACACGTCACACACGTAAGTCGATTTTAATCGCCGTCTCACTTCCTAAGGATATCCCTCAAGTTGCCTACGAATAATGGTTAAGTGGGGTGTATAAAGCAAGTCCCTCAAATAAAAAAATCATCAAAGTCCCTTATGGTTGCCTTTACGAATCAAGTCCCTTTCGAAAAATGATGATGGTCCCTTATATGTGCTTATTACATCCCACAATGGCCTTCAAAGTCAAATTGTCCCTCACATGTCCCTTAACATCCAAAGTAAGGACTACCTACTCCATTATAGTAGGGATAGTCTTACTAAGGAAAGGATAAAGAATAAGAAAGACCTTAAAACATTAGGGTAGGCTACTCCTAGGTGCTTGCTCACTTCAAAGCTTTTTCACACTTAAACAAATTTCCAACAAAATTTTCAAACAAGTTTTTTTCACATCCATACACGGATTATTATTAAACTATTCTGAAATTTTTTGCTATTCACACACTACACTTTCAAAACAATTCAAAAGTGAGCTTAAGTACCTAAGAGCCCATGGATAACCATGGATGAAGAGGGTGCTAACACCTTCCCTTTTCATAACCTACCCCCCGGACCCAAAATATTCTCTAAGGTCTTTCCTGTTCTTTTATAACCTTTCCTTATGGATAAAATAAAAGTCGGTGGCGACTCTTGCTATCCGCAACATTGTTTAAAGTCAGTTCTCCCACCGTGTTACAGCCTCGCATGGCGAAAACCTAATCATTTCAAAAAGGATATGTTACGTCCGTTCTACCGCAAACAGGTAACGCCTAAGTCTCCGAACGAGCGAGCAGCAAAACACCTAAAATGCTAGGACGCACACGATAGCATCATCCATAAAAAACATCAACACACCGTAGGCCGAACTACGGCTGCTCTGATTCTTTACTTCTTTCAAGTAAAGATACGTAGGCACAAGGGACAAAATCCTTGCCGAGCACACTTCCCCCCATATTTGTAGTTCCCCGAACTACGTCGACTCTGACTTTCTCATACCTATTGAGAATACATAGGCCTAGGACCGCGAAGTCCTACTGAGTCTGTTCTCTCTCTTCTTCCCCACGTTACCTCTCTTTCCCCGTTTCTAAACCATTCTCTCTATCTTTTAGAACACTTTTATAGCATAATATTTAAGCAAATAAATTCACACATCGACAAACAAAAGGTTCCCATCGAGTACGATGGATGCGAGGGGTGCTAATACCTTCCCCTCGCATAATCGGCTTCCGAACCCGTTCTTGGTTGCGAGACCATTTTATCCGTTCTTTTCCTAAGGTTTTCTCGATATTTTCCTTTCCCCTCATGGGATAAATAAAGTTCGGTGGCGACTCTTTTGTCCTTTCTTTTCGCCTCCCCGTCGTTGCATTTTTCGAGTAGCGACAGCTGGCGACTCTGCTGGGGACTACCTAGCGAGCCAAGCCTAATTTGTTTGTCGCGTGTGTGATTTTGTTTGCTTTTATCTTCTTTTTTTTATGTTGGGTTCACTAACCTATTGGGTTTATTAGATTGGTTTGTGAGGATAAAGCTTTCTACCCGAGCTTTCGAGTATACACTAAGTTAGAAGGTGGATTCTTTCTGATTTGCGAGACGTAGGACTCGTTGAGTTGGATCGAATTCCACCGCTCATATGAGACCCCGTTGGAATAATTATGTCTTACGTGTAGTCGTAATGGCGTTTTTATTTCTGGCCTGGGAGTCCGTGACTCTGAGGACCTTTTGTAGAACCTTATTCTGAAGGTTGCTAAAACATGACTCTGTGTTCATCACTTTGAAAGAATTACCGTCTTACGAGTAGTCGTTCTGATGGGAAACTTTTGAGGGTTAGTGCATGGGACTTTGTTTTAAAGCCATTGGGATACCCTCTTATAAACCAGTAGATTGCCCACCCGAGGGGAGAGATACCTTTTTGTTGTTGTCTTGCAGGATCTGTGACTTTAATCGTTGTTGTGGATCTGTTCTCGTGTGCACTCATTGCATTGCACTTGCATAAGCATATCTGCATCATTTTGCATTTTCTTCCCTAACCAGATACCAAGAGCTTACCTGTCCTCTATCCATAACCTGCAGTTGATTTCCCGACACTCATGTCAAACTTGTGAGAGCTACAAAGAGTTTAAAGAAAGAGGAACGTAGAAGCTTCGAGAAGCCAAGTCAAAACGAAACAAGCTGAGATAGCTATGTCAGAGAACGACCGCCAGAATGTTGAGCCCCCACCAGGGTTTACTGTGACGAACAATCCACTGTATGATCTTCCGCCGGATGACCATCCTCCGCAAGTAAACGTTCCTACTCGACCCCAGAGGATGCCAATGACTGATCCCATGGAAGAAAAGCTCTGTGCCCTTGAGAAGACAATTCAAGCTATGAGAGTGTCTGACATGCCCGGCCTCGATGCTGCTGATATGTGTCTAGTGCTAGACTTGGTGATTCCTCCGAGATTCAAGATACCCAACTTCGAGAAGTACATCAGCTTTAGTTGCCCGAGGCGTCATTTGGTGATGTACGGTCGAAAAATGACCCCCTATACTCATGACGATAAGCTGATGATCCACTGTTTTCAAGAAAGTTTGAGTGAGGCATCATTAAGTTGGTACACAGATTTAGAAAGGAGTCATATCCAATCGTGGAGGGACCTAGCCAATGCTTTTCTAAAGTTTTACCAGTTTAATCTAGACACTCCTCCCATCCGCATGCAGTTGCAAAGCTTATCTCAGAATGACAATGAATCCTTCAAGGGATATGCACAGCGGTGGAGAGAATTCGCAGCAAGAGTGCAACCACCACTCTCAGACAGGGAACTGATTGACATGTTCATCAACAGTTTGCAGGGCTCTTATTTTGAAAGAATGGCTGGTTGTACGCCATCAAGCTTCTCTAACCTTGTGATTGTAGGAGAGCGCCTCGAAAGCTATCTCAAAAGTGGACAAATCCAAGACGCCTCAAGCAGTCAGGACAGTGAGCTTGAATCTTTCGACGATTTCCATGAGGAAGAGAAGGATGAAACTAGCGCACTCATAGCGAACATTGAGTATTCTCACGATATACCAACAAAACTCTGTGGTCCCTCGTCTACTCAACAGGCATCATTACGAGTGCCATGTTATCCTCATGGACAATCGGACATGCCTAAAGCTTCATCCCATAAGCCACGGGTCGCTCCTCATGCAAATCAACGAGCCCATGGCCAAGGTCATCCAAATCAGCGCCGCGATCAGAATAGGCCCAACAACAACTTGGAAAGAAGGACTGCTCCTCTTCATCCGGTCCCTATGTCGCACAGTCAGCTTCTCTCGCATTTGATTCAAAACTCATTGGTGGAGCATAAAACTCTTAAGCCTGTGCCAGAACCTTACCCTCCTGGGTACAATCCCAATGTTCAGTGTGGATATCATGGTGGATCCATGGGGCACTCGACTGAAGAATGCAAAGCCTTCCAAGCCAAAGTGCAACAGTTGATTGACAAAGGGTATATATCTTTTCCAGAAGGAAGTTTGGTTGTCCATGTCAACCTCTCAGCTGTCTAAACTCGAATATTTCAAGGGTCATTTCCAGAAGCCAGTGGTCTAGACAGGCAGACATCCTCAACATTGGCAGTCCTTGAACGCTTTTATCATTTGCATCTTGTAGTTTATTTCCTGTTAATTGCTACTTGTGTTTAAACATTATTGTTTTGAATGGTAATATTAATGGAGTTATTGTGCATTTTCCGAATCAGTCACGTCGTATACACTCATTATTTCCACTTATCACAGACACATACACTTTTTATCCACTCCACTTTATCACTGTTGTTTTAGCAAAGATTGGAGGGAGGATGACGAAAACGAAATACCCATAATTGCAAACCGTATGCTTTTAGATAGAATCTCGTCAATGATGTACAGGCATTGTTTTAAATCCCCTAAACACCGGAGATATAAGAAGTTAATCCCTAGTCAACCACTTCGAGCCTAGAAGTAGGAGTTTCTTCGGATATTCAAACCCTTACACTCAACCTGGGGCAGGGTAGTTGTTCAGTTAATCTAATCTCGCATTCGAATCAATAAAGCAAAATCCAAAGACATGACGGTTGTTCATCAATGTCTCATGACATGGCAGTCACAATCCTCCAACAAAATCCAAAAAAAAAAATCAATCAAAAGCCTGCTAAGTCAAGCACCTCAAACGGGACTTAGGCAAAAAATCAAGGCTATCCCGATGGATCTAACAAGCAAAGTCAGTCCATGCAAAAGTTAGGGATCAAAACAAAACCAAAAGAGGTCCTCAAACCCTCAACAAAAACAAAATAAGATTCAGTGGCCACCCAAATCAAAAGGAGCACTGACATCCATCAAAATAAGGTGACTGCCATCTCGAGCAAACCTTGAACCATCAAGCTTACACCGTTAAGCAGATGCAGAATTAACTGAACGTAGGTATGGAGATCATCGAGAAGAAGGGGTGGGTACAAATCATACTTTGAGCCTAATATCCTTTATTTTTAAATCGTGAACCATACCACGTTACAACCCTCAAAAGACCTAATTGAGGCGAGGTTTATTCTGAAAGCATACTATTGCGAGGTTGTGTAAACTGACTCCTCACACATTTGCTAATCATCAGTATTGGTGTCGTTATTCTTGCTATATCTTTTACCCCAATCAAATTAGCACAACATTTGGACTAAATGGTCCATTCGTTTCACTATCACGACACGTAATAAACGACATTTCTTTCAAAAAAAAACTTGCATGAACTTCGCGTTAAAATTACCATTTGTGAACAAACCATTTTAATTGCAAGTCAGTAGTTGGCATAGAGGAAATTCCAACACGAAGCAATCAAGCAGGACTGGATCATTCAGCAGTCTGGATCAGTCTGAGGCAAATCCCCAAGCAATGGTCGATCATGGGGCAAATCATTCAAGAAGCGGTTGATCAAAAGTGAATTTATACCAATTAGGGGCAGGCCACCCAGAGTTTCTTTGACTTGAGGATAGATCCCTCCAATGTTCAATCAGGATAAGTTAAGTCGCTTCAACGCTCTTTCAAGAGCAAGCTACTCCAAAGAGTATATTGAAGCCAATCACCACAAGAATTGGTTAAACAATGATAAATCCTTTCGTGGTACAAACTCTGGGGCAAGCCATCTCGAGGTCGTCTCATGGCAAATTACTCTAGCAAGTTCATCATCATCAGCAACTGTTAAGTTCAAAACAAGTGTCGAGGAATCATACTGTTATCTCACCTAATAACCTTAACCGTCTGAAGGCCTTGCTGTCATTGGATCCTTCATCCCACAGCCTAAACCTGTCACCTATCAAAACATACCGAAACCTCCAAAGTCCAGTTCTTGTCTGGCAAGCCTAAATACCAGTCCCATCTGGTCAAACCTTTAAACCTTCAAACCAGTCCCATCTGGTCACCTTCCGTTTAACCAGTCCTCGTCTGGAAAACACAATTTCAAAGTCCAGTCCTCGTCTGGAAAACCACAAAGTCAGTTCCCGTCTGACACTAAACCTAGAAGTCAGTTCTCGTCTGACAACTTAACCTTTTGCCACCAGTTCTTGTCTGGTAAACCTCATCCCAAAGTCCAGCTCCCATCTGGCAAACCACAAAATCATCCCTCCTTTGACAGCTTAACCTTTCGCCAACCAGTCCCATCTAGTCTACCCTCCGAATATCAGCCCTCATCTGGTATTTCCAACCCAAAGTCCAATTTACATTGGCAACCACCAAAAGTCTGCCACGTCATCACCTGCATTCCCAGTCACCTGCCTGCATCCATCATTATCATATGCATCATACACATCGCATTCGACTTCATAAGCATCTTGCATCATATGCATATTCCTAATCATATCATACTCTTCCCCGGCTCTTGCATCTCCGCGCATTAGCATTTGCATTTGCATTTCCATTTATTGGGACAACATCATCATAAAGCATTAGCGTATGCGAGCTCAGATCCAGGATCAATCTCGAAGATTTTCAAGACCATAATCATCCCAGTCAGGGGCATCTTATGCAAGACCGTGGGTGTTCCCCACGAAGTTGTGCAACTTTTGTTGGGCAAATTCAAGAGCTTCAATGCAATCATCAGCCCAATCAGGGGCATTATCTGCAAGACCGTGGGTCCTCCCGCAAAATTCATGATTATCAAAGCAAAATTCAGCCCAGTCAGGGGCATCTTTTCAAGACCATGGGTGTATTGCATGACGTATTTCAAACCCGGGGTTAATCAGATCTTCAAATCAACATTTAGCCCAGACAGGGGCATCTCCAGTAAATTCATGGGCGTTCCCCAGTGAGTTGTCTCCAGCAGACTTTAGTGATAAGTGGCAATCTCTTGGGAGAAGCTTATCCTTCATCAGTGATAAGTGGCAATCTCTTTAGAGAAGCTTATCCATCTTTAGTGATAAGTGGCAATCTCTTGGGAGAAGCTTATCCTTCATCAGTGATAAGTGGCAATCTCTTTAGAGAAGCTTATCCATCTTCAGCGATAAGTGGCAATCTCTTGGGAGAAACTTATCCTTCATCAGCGATAAGTGGCAATCTCTTGGGAGAAGCTTATCCTTCATCAGCGATAAGTGGCAATCTCTTTAGAGAAGCTTGTCCATCTTCAGCGATAAGTGGCAATCTCTTGGGAGAAGCTTATCCTTCATCAGCGATAAGTGGCAATCTCTTGGGAGAAGCTTATCCTTCATCAGTGATAAGTGGCAATCTCTTCAGAGAAGCTTATCCGTCTTCAGCGATAAGTCGCAATCTCTTGGGAGAAGCTTATCCTTCAGCGGCGATAAGTGGCAATCTCTTCAGAGAAGCTTATCCTTCATCCGTGATAAGTGGCAATCTCTTGGGAGAAGCTTATCCTTCATCCGTGATAAGTGGCAATCTCTTGGGAGAAACTTATCCTTCATCAGTGATAAGTGGCAATCTCTTCAGAGAAGCTTATCCCCCTATCATCCTTTTTGGTGTTAGGGTTGATTTCATTTCGCTTCATCATCCTTTTGGTGATAGGTCTGACATCCTTTTGGTGTCATGACTAGCGTCTCTGCTCCATCATCCTTTTTTGGTGATAGGTCTAACATCCTTTTGGTGTTATGACTAGTGTTTCCGCTCCATCATCCTTTTGGTGATGGGTCTGACATCTTTTTTGGTGTCATGACTAGCGTTTTTCCCGCTATCCTTTTGGTAGTGGATCCCTTACTATCTTTTGATTTCAGGATAGTGTGTATGAGTGTACTATCATCCTTTTGGTGATAGGCTTGTCATCCTTTTGGTGTCAAGTTTTCTCTGTTAACATCCTCTGGTGTCAGCGACCTTTGAAGATATCCAATATTTCATTCCCAAGTTTTGTCATTCTTTTCGGACAAATTCAGGGTCTTCTTTTTATCTAATCATCTTCTACCTCAAAAGAATGAATGCCATGGCATTTCATCTTACTCGGTTTAAGCTAATTAGATAGGGGCATCTGTCATACCCCAAATTTTTCCTACCTTTGTACAACTTTCGTTCCGTACATTCACCCTCCCGTTATTATTTACAGAATCCAAAAAAATATGTTGCCTAAATTTGTGCTTTGTTTGAAGGTGTCTGGTCAGGGGTATAGTCAATTGAGAATCGATGGTTTTGATCAAAATTTAGTCATACGAGAGTTTTTGATAAGGTCAAAGTCTGGTGTGACTAATTCAAATGGTTGGTTTGAGCTGACAGTTAGAATTGAGGTTGGTTTAAGTCAATGGATGGTTGCTTCGAATTATTGGTACATCAAGGGGTAAGAACACCACCGAATTAATTCACTTTCATGAAGGTTGATGCAGAGTGTTGAGATCTATGTGGCAAAACACTATTATATGACTGGGCGTTTGATTCGCTATGTGAATCTTGTTTGTTGGATGTCCAGGTGACATGCTTTTGTTTAAGTCTTGCCGAGAATCACAAGTCAAGTTTGGCAAATCAAAAACCATACAAATTTGATTACTAGAATATCATGGTTTACACATATACTTTGAGGTATAAGTACGTTCTTTGAAATCCAAATTCCAAGGCATCTTTTGAAATTCAATGCAAACAAATTAAATGGAGTTCATATTTGTGAGTTTATTCTATTCAAATAATTATTACATGATCTCACAATATTTAACCAAAAGATAAGAGGAGGCAAGTCATATAAAGCTAAAGGAACTATGAGCTTTCACACACTTCTATTACAAGAGAAAACAACAGGTTCAGTTTGTGCAAAATCTCATCTCCAGCCTACATTAAAACTCGCTTTGGAAGTGGTCACGCACCAAGTTGTTGCTTCAAGCTGGTCCCATAATAAGAGACTACAAGACTTTTTGCAGCAGGAGAAACCCCACGATAATCGGTACGATCCACATAACAAGTTGGCACAATACCATCTCCATACACCCACCTGCAAATCAAGAGAAAAAGGCCACACAAAAGACCTGCAACAACAACATTTATGATTTGAATTCAACCGGCAGCAATACGGCGAAGTGGACAAAATTTGAAAGAAAAAAAGAGAAAAGAGATTACAGGTGTTGATCACGAGCCAGAACTTGAGAAATTTGTTGAATTGCAGCCGACATCAAGAGATATGTCTTCCTGCTATACACATAATATGAATTGGTCAACAGCCATGCTACACGCACTTTCAGCAAAGGATAATTAGTAAAAAATGTCACGCCAATGCGTACCTTGTCTCATAATGCAAGCGTGAAGTTTTACGTAGCTACCACATAAAACGGTGAACCACAGTTGGTTTCTGAGCAATGTCGAACAACGGAAACGGCTCTTTCAAAAATTCAAGCACCAACATCTCATGGTTACCTACAATATCCTCCACTAGCTGTTTTTGTCACAAATGTTAATTCAAGGATGCATATCAATATGTCAAGTAAACTACCCTATGTATCATTACCTCTCTTCTCCAGGCCTTCATATGCCGTAAATGAGTCAAGAGTAGAACTACAGCATGCTAGTAACGATGTTGGTTCAAGTAGCATGCATGTTCAGTCATCTTCTGTAGCTCAGTTTCAAAGCCGTGAAAGTCATCCTCAGATGCAAGCCATCATTATATTTCTAACCTCCAAAACAACCAGAAAACAACAAAACCGTGGAATGTTACGCACCATAAAGAGAAAGCATTTTGCAAGGAGAAACTGTCAAATTACCGTGTGTGCTCCAAATCCCTCAGTTCACGCTGCTTCTGCATTATACGGCACTGAGTCGTACTTGCAGCAACAAACACACACCAGCCTGCATGTTAAATTCATACTCCCCTCCCACAAGCCACACGCTCCAGCCAACGTACACCATGAGCCTCGCGCATACCGCAGTGTAACCAGGTCGACAAATTACTCACTTGAAACATGATGTACCAACCTGTAAAAAGAATAACAAAATCAGAAATTCAGAACCAACACCGTGTCAGTACCATTTCATAAACAACAAAAAGAGAAAAAGAAGAGCAGGTCTTGAAGCAGCAGTAGCAGCACATGCCTTTGGTCCTCCTACACCATGCACTGCTATCTCTGCTACAACTGCCAAAACCGTACCGTACATAGCTATAACACCTCAACCTATACCACATAACTCCAAAAGCCCACAAATCCCACACCAGACCAACTCTGCTACTACTGCACAAAAAACTCACACCAGACCAAATCTTGCCCCATTCTGCTACCACAAACAGAACTGTACAAGCCTGCAGAAACAACAACAAACACTGGCCCATATTTACTATCATCAAGGCCCATCTCCCTCACTCTCTCTTTTCTTTTACAAAAGAAAAACCATTTCAACAAAGATGACATTCAAAAAAATCCAGATTTCCTCTCCTTTTGGAACCATCTCATGAACTTTTAACCACAAAAAAACCATATAAACCGCTGACCTATTCTCCTTCAACCTCTCATTACCGAATAACCCAAAATCAAACTCAACTCTCACAAACCTCCTTCTGCTTCAATTTTCAACTCAAATAGACCTCAGTCAACAAGTTATCAACCTGTCAATCTTCATCATTCCTCCTCAAAACCGATAAACCAAAATCCCTCTTCATCCCAAAACAGAAGCATTCCTCAAACTGATGTTAAACCCATGATACTACCACCTTCATACGTTCAAACCCATCGAACCTGCGTCAACAATCGTATCATATGCTTCCTTCAATGAACTCCAAAACCCAAAACATCGTTTCAAATAACCGACGAAAAGCGGTGGCCGCACTTCTTTCAGATCACATTCCATAAGTACTTCCTATCACAACTCATCTACCTCACTCAAATCTCCACTCCAACACTCACCATCTTTCATCACTCCTTCAAACTTCTGATAAACAACCGCCCATTCACCAGCCGACCAACACATATCTGAAACAGTAAACCCCAAACCTCAACCGAACAACACCCACCATTGATGAACTCAACCTCCATGTTCATCACAACCTTCAGAAACAGAGACAACAACCAAGTTCTTTGAAACTTCGTCACCAACCTTCGCTCGACATTCACGGCGAAACCCTGAACTTCCATTAAACATGAACAACCCCAACAACTTGACAGAAGCAAAATCAAAAGAAAAAAAGAGGAAACCATTCCATTAACACCATTGTTAAACCACTTCATCTCTTCAAACGAAGCAATCTTCAGAAATTAATACCCTTTCCTCCATTTTCTCCACCATAACACAAAACCGAAAGCCATCGTTACCTCCTTCAACCTTCTTCTTCTCCCAACACCTTCAGATCCTCCATCCTCATAACAGAAGCAACTGTCTCCTTCACCAACGACTTCAACTTCCAGAAAATCCCTCAAACACCACCATAATGATGTCGCAACAACCTTCATCAATAAACCTACTCAGAACGTCCACCTTCTTCAGACTCCATTATCGAACTAGAAACCCCTTCCACATCCCAACAATAATTTCCGAAGATCACCTTCGAAGAAGAAACTCAGACGAAACCCTAACCGAACGAACCCTCCGCTCACTTCACAATCGCAAACAGAAACAACGGAAGAAGAAGTTTTTGTGGACAAAAATTGGGAGGGCCATGCGGAGAGAGCGAATCGATGGAATAGAGAGAGCTTTAGCAGAGAAAATTGGGGGAGAAATGTCGAGTTTGAAGCGTGGTTGAACAGTGAGAGGGGCAAAATTCGCACGAAGGAGGAGAGTATTTTATTTTTATCTTTTTTTATTATTTTTATCTGTTATTTGTTTACTTTTTTTAAAATATATATTTTATTTATAATTTCTATTATATATATTTTTATATTACTATATGTATATATATACATTTTCTAATTATCTTCAAATTTCAAAATTTATTTTCTTTTGTAAATATTATATAATTTTTTAGTTTATAATATTAGAGTTTAGGATGTTCTTTTTGTTATTTTTAAAGTAGATCTTATTTCGCTTTTGTTATTGGGCATTTTTGCCTTTTGGGTCGATGACGACATTTCCTTCGACCCTCTGTCAAATTATTGATGAGAAATGAAGGATCTGAGACCACCTCTTTTCTCTCTTCATTTTTTGTCCTGACTCGATTCAAAAACATTGTCAAACCATCTTCAAAATCCAATTATCTTTGTATTGAATTAAAAAGAGGGGATTAAGTGTAGACTTTCTTCCTCTCCGAGTGTTGGGATGCCCACTGTAGTGAGGGTGGTTTCGACACTCGTCTTTCAATACGAAGACGCTTCCCATCCATTTTCAAATCTCATCTCCTTAAAATCAATTCTTTGTATTGAACTAAAAAGAGAGGATTGGGTGTAGACCTCTTCTTCTTCGAGCGTTGCGATGCCCACTGTAGTGAGGGTGGTCTCGATGCTCGTCTGTCAATACAAAGACGTTTTCAATCCTTTCTCTCCTAAAACCTCGGTTTCGTACCGAGTCCATTTTCAAACCATATTAATTTGATTTCTCTTTGTATCGAATTAAAAGAGAGGATTGGGTGTAGACCTTTTCTTCTCCGAGTGTTGGGATGCCCACTGTAGTGAGGGTGGTCTCGATACTCGTCTTTCGATATGAAGACGCGACTTTATCCACCTTTTCCTTTCACAACTTCATTCCGTAACCCTTTTCACCTAAAACCTCGGTCATGTACCGAGTGCCTTTTTCAAACTCATTTTCGCAACAAAAACTTGAATGGTCGTGGAGTGATTAGGCGTAGGCCTTCTCCTATCCCGAGTGCTAACGTTTACCGTAGGGTTCTCTGTCGCAAAGCACTTACCATTCAAAACCAAAAACATGTTTAATAAGAGAATGAAATTCTCTTTGCATTGAATTAAAGAGAGAGGATTGGGTGTAGACCTCTTCTTCTCCGAGCGTAGGGATGCCCACTGTAGTGAGGGTGGTTTCGACGCTCGTCTTTCAATACGAAGACGCCTCGTTCGCCACACCCTTTTATAACAAAAACTTTGAGATAAAGAATTGGGTACTACCTGTAGGGGTTAGTATCCGAGGACTTATCTCGCCCCCTAACAAACAATCTCACAAATCAAATGTGACATCTTGCCTCGCATGGCGAAAACCTAATCATTTCAAAAAGGATATGTTACGTCTGTTCTACCGCAAACAGGTAACGCCTAAGTCTCCGAACGAGCGAGCAGCAAAACACCTAAAATGCTAGGACGCACACGATAGCATCATCCATAAAAAACATCAACACACCGTAGGCCGAACTACGGCTGCTCTGATTCTTTACTTCTTTCAAGTAAAGATACGTAGGCACAAGGGCCACAATCCTTGCCGAGCACACTTCCCCCCATATTTGTAGTTCCCCGAACTACGTCGACTATGACTTTCTCATACCTATTGAGAATACGTAGGCCTAGGACCGCGAAGTCCTACCGAGTCTGTTCTCTCTCTTCTTCCCCCCGTTACCTCTCTTTCCCCGTTTCTAAACCCTTCTCTCTATCTTTTAGAACACTTTTATAGCATAATATTTAAGCAAATAAATTCACACATCGACAAACAAAAGGTTCCCATCGAGTACGATGGATGCGAGGGGTGCTAATACCTTCCCCTCGCATAACCGGCTTCCGAACCCGTTCTTGGTTGCGAGACCATCTTATCCGTTCTTTTCCTAAGGTTTTCTCGATATTTTCCTTTCCCCTCATGGGATAAATAAAGTTCGGTGGCGACTCTTCTGTCCTTTCTTTTCGCCTCCCCGTCGTTGCATTTTTCGAGTAGCGACAGGAGACTACGATACTGGGGACCGTAGTTACCTTAACACCACCTTGGCCTTATCTAGGACGTAGTGCAGGGACTATGAGGGAGTAATTCCAAAATGGTTATTACGCGATACTACACTCAAAAGAGGTTCTCTTGAGAATATTATCAACCACCGAGTCAATTGGGAAATTGATAATATCCGAAAGATGGACTGATGACTTTGGGCACTTCTTTAGAACCTTGTTCTGCAGGTACAATTAACCCTATAGTACATACCTTTGTGGGATGGGTAGACCTTGACTTTCGCTCATATACCTTTAACCTAGGACTTTGTGTGTTTATGTGTATTACATACATAAAACATTACATTGCATTACATCTCATGGAATTCAAACTTTATTTATGAACACCGCAGGATACCATGGATTATAATAAGAGAAAAACTTTGAAATATTCTATTAAGAATTTTAAGTTGGATGACCTAAGGAAGCTAGGATCTTTGGTTGAATATCAAGAGGGGTTCAAGGACAAGTACGGAAGGCTGTTATCCTTATTGAGAATCCAAGTTAAGGATGGGCTTCTTTCTACATTACTACAGTTCTATGATCCGGATTACCATTGTTTCACGTTCCCAGATTATCAGCTATTACCTACCTTAGAAGAGTACTCTCAGTTGGTGGGGTTACCTATTTTGGATAAGTCTCTGTTCCCTTTCTTAGAGGAGGACCCTAAAGAGGAAGACATTGCTAAAGCCATATGCTTAAAGGTGTTCGACATCAAAGGCAATATGATCGCCAAAGGCGGAACTGTGGGGTTACCTACGCATTTCTTAATCAAGAAAGCCCAATATTATGCCGATCATTTAAGCATGCCTACCTTTGAGACGATCCTTGCTTTGATTATTTATGGAATGCTACTCTTCCCAAGTTTTGAAGGATTCGTTGACATTAACGCCATCAAAATATTCATGAAGAACAATCCAGTACCAATGTTATTGGGTAACACTTATCACTCCATACATCTCCGGAATTTTCATGGGGGAGGAATGATCACTTGTTGTGTGCCTTTATTATACAAGTGGTTTATTTCGCACTAGCCCAAGTCCTTTTTGAGTCTTGACAAGGGATTTTGGTCACCAAGGGTCATGGCACTGACACAATCGGACATTGTTTGGTATAGTCGTGTGTACGATGGAATACTAACCATTACCAGCTGCGGAGACTTCGCCAATATACCTTTACTTGGTTTTAATGGAGGAATTAGCTATAATCCAGTCCTAGCTCGCCGACAGTTAGGATATCCCTTGAAGGAACCGCCTAAAAGTGTTCATGTGGAGAAAATCTTCTTTAAGGATGACAAAGAACTTCAAGATCAGATTGTGTCCGCTTGGCGTCATTTGCACAAGAAGGGCAAAGAAAGTCTGGGAAAACTGAATTGTGTATCAATGGAACCTTATCTTCGTTGGGTCTGGGAAAGAGCCATCAACCTGAAGATGCCTTATCCTCGCCAAGATCCTTACCTCCAAGAGAGGAACCTGTTCAATATTTCATGTCCGAAGCTGAAAGGTTGGAAATCACTTTGAAGAGAGCACAACATGAAGCAGAAGCATGGAAAAATAAATATCAGGTTATCGTCAATGAGAACGAAGAGTTACAAAAGCAGCTTCAATCGAAGAATGAGGAAATGCTTTCCTACAAGAAGAGAAGAATCTACGAGGATTTATTTTCCTCCGACTCTCCGCCTACTCGTTGAAGTTGTGGACTACGCTTCCTTAGGGGTTTCATAGTTTTTATTTAGCTATTTTCTTGATTAAAGAATATTTATTTGTAATCCATTTTTCAAATTAATAAATAAAGTTTTGGTATTCCGTGATATTCGTAAATGCTTGAATTCCATGAAATTTTTCATTCGCATTTTGCATTTTGCATCATATTTTGCATTTCATGTGTCTCCCAGTTTTCTCATACTCGGTTCTCTCGCCTTCCAGTTTCGTCACCCTGATTCGATACAACACTAGAGCTCAAGCTCGAAGAAGGATGGAAGAACACGCTCAAGAGATGGATCGCGTTAACAACGAGCTAGCAGACCTTCGAGGGAATGTAGGAACAATTATGGAATTGCTCCAGGTTATCAATGCAAAGATGGATACTTAGACTACTGTGGTTTATGAGATTAACGCTACTACTGCCGTAGATCCTCCGGTTGTTTCTATTGAGAATCCGTTTCCTTATGGTCTTTCACAGAGATTCATACATCCTCCTGTTGTTACGTCAGTTCAACAAACTATGTCTGTTGCACAAAGTGGTCAACAAGTTGTGCCCGTTATACAGAACGTTCAACAGACTGTGCCTTTTGTCCCCGAGCCTCCGAAGGTGGTCCCTACCTTCACACAAGCTAATGTTCATACTCGAGTGCAACCCTATCTTAATGAGCCTGTTTATGAAATTCTGGACGATAATGATGAAGGGTACCAACCACGTGATAGGCTTCGCAAGGAAGTTGTTACTATTGACAAAAGATTGAGAAAGATGGAAGGATACCAGATCTTTGGTGCTGCTGCTAGAGATATCTGTCGGGTTTCCGGTCTAATTATTCCGCCGAAGTTCAAGACTCCAAACTTTGATTGCTATGAAGGGACTACTTTCCCGAAAAGCCATTTGATCATGTACTACCGAAGAATGGCTGCCCACGTGGAGAATGACAAATTGATGATTCACTGTTTTCAAGACAGTCTGAAAGGTGCCTCGTCGAAGTGGTATTTGACATTGGACCAGCCTCGCATCAAGTCTTTTCAGGATTTGTCCGATGCTTTTATTAAGCACTATAAGTACAACATGGATCTAGCTCCTGATAGGCGTCAGCTGTTGAGTATGACACAGAAAAGTTCTGAGACCTTTAACGAATATGCCCAACGATGGAGGGAGATTGCTTCTCAGGTGGAACCCCCATTGACCGACAAGGAATTAGCAAATTGGTTTATTGACACGGTTCGTCCTGAGTTCTATGAAAGGATGGTGGGTAGTGTAACCACGAATTTCGCTGATATTGTTGCTGTTAGAGTAAAGGTTGAAATGGCTATGAAGAGTGGAAAGATGTCTAGTGGTTCTAGCAGTACGAGTTCGAAGGACCAAGCCAAGAAGGCTTCCATAAATCCTCATAAGAAGAAGGAAGGAGAGACTCATGTTGTGTCTTCAGATAAGAGAAGGAATAGGCATTATCAATATCCGCCACAGTATGCTCAACCCTAGGGTTACCCGGTTCAGTATGCACCACCTCCGTGTGTAGCCGTTGTCGCACCATCCTTTAGTCAGCAAGCTCCTCAAGCTCCTGTTTACCAGCCTATGCCGCAGGCTCCTGGGTATCCGCCTCCGGTTCATCAGCAACCTCTGCCTAACTATCAACAAGCGTCCAATGCTCCGACAAATCAACAACTGAGGAATCAGGCACCTCGCCAGAATGCGCCAAGGAGACTATACAAGACTTGTCCACCAATTCCAATGACGTTCACCGAGTTGTATCCTTACTTAGTGCAACGAGGTTTGGTCACTACTCGAGCTTTGGGACCGCCTCCGAATCCTTTGTCGGACAACTACAACGCTTCCGCTCATTGTTTATTTCATGAGGGTGCGCCATGTCACGATTTGGAGAACTATTATGCTTTGAAAAACCTTGGGAGGGATCTAATGGAAAGAAGATTTTGTCGTTCAACGATCCTTCGCCCAATGTCAAAAGTAACCCTTTGCCTGACCATGAGACTGTTAATGCCGTTGATACTTCGCCTGAAGAGAACTTTATCCTGGATGTAGCCCAGATCAAGACTCCGCTCAAGGTGTTCCATGCAAAGCTGTTTGAAGCAGGCCTAGTATCCGTCTCCCATATCGGTTGTACGAGCTGTGAAAGAGGTGATAAAGGTTGTGTTATGGTTCGGAAAGACGTACAGAGATTGATTTATGATGGTTTCTTGCAAGTAGTTAACAAGGCGAAAGAAGTAGCCGCGATTGAGCCTACCTTCAACTTGCCGGAACCAAGGGGAAGGATGCCAGTGTTTAATCTGCCATCACCAAATTCTTTCATGCCAGTGTTCAGTATACCGACTCCTATCACTCCAACAGTGGACCAGCCTAAACCTTTGATTATCCAAAATCCAAGTCCATTTCCATTCAGTGATCCCAAAGCAGTACCTTGGAAGTATGATGTAACCGTGATCAGCAAAGAATCTAGGAAGGTCATTCTGAGAGAAGAAGGGAAGCTTGATGGTGAAAGTGTGACTAATATAGTTGGGGCAAGCAGGATGACCCGTAGTGGTCGCGTGTACACTCCCCGTTTTGATGAGGCTCCACCTAAAAAGACAACTAGTAACACTGTTGTGCCTGCCAGGGATAAAAATGAAGAAGCAGCCAATAATGATGAAGATGTTGAATTCTTAAGGATCATCGGGAAAAGCGACTACAAAGTTATTGATCAGCTTCATCAGACTCCTTCAAAGATCTCTATTCTATCTCTATTACTGAATTCCCCCGCTCATAGAGCTGCTTTGCAGAAAGTATTGATGCAAGCTCATGTCGCTCAAGATATTACTACCGGTCAGTTTGATAGTGTGATCGCCAATATTACCGCCTGTAATACTCTTAGCTTTAGCAATGAAGAACTACCTAAGGAGGGTCCAAATCACAACCGTGCATTGCACATATCAGTGAAGTGTCAAGAGGATAATTTAGCCAGAGTGCTTATGGATACCGGTTCATCTTTGAACGTCCTACCCAAGAGAGTTCTTAGTAAGTTGGCATATAAAGAGACTATGGTGAAGCCTACTTCCTTGATTGTCAAGGCTTTTGATGGTTCTCGTAGAGCTGTGATTGGAGAGGTGGAACTTCCGATTCTGATTGGTCCGCATGTTTTCAATATCACTTTCCAAGTCATGGATATCAATCCCAATTATAGTTGTTTGCTTGGAAGACCTTGGATCCATGCCGCTGGGGCAGTGACTTCTACCCTGCACCAAAAGATGAAGTTTGTAGTTGACGGTAAGCTGGTTATTATACATGGTGAGGAGGATTCAATGGTTAGAAACTTATCATCGTTCCGGTATATTGAGGCTGATGAAGACACTTTGGAAACTTCATTCCAAGCACTCGAGATTGCTAATGATGTTTTAGTGGAAGTCGAAGAAATTGCAGGAGTCCAGAGTAATCCATCTTTTGCATCTTTGAAGAGTACCAAATCAACGACCGACAAGGGCATTCCTGAAGGTTGGGGAGAAGTAATCAATATCAAGACGAAGACTGGCCGTTGCGGGTTGGGTTACATACCAACTCATGAGGAAGTGTCTGCATCTGTAAAAGGGCGTCTGAAGGTTTTTCAAGAAGTGTTTGTCAGCAGAGGTTTTCAAGTTAATGCCATCAACAACGATGATGAAGCTGAAGACCTAAGCAGCCTGGTGTTCAAGAGTGACGCAATTTTGAGCAACTGGGAGGCTATAGAGATTCCAGTCATTTTTCCATTGTCAAAGTAATTTAATTTTTCATACGTGCTTTCAAATCCATAGCTCTGCCCAAGGCTATTGGATCGCTTTGTAGGGCCACCTTTCATTTCAAACAATTATTAATAAATGCATTTTGTTCTCGTTCCATCTTTGTTTCATTAGCGTTTTTCGTGTTCACCTTTTTTAAAATGAAATTGGCAATCTTTTCAAAAACAAACTAAAAGCATTTTCATTTTCTCTCGCATTCTCGTTGAACATTTAATAAAAATAAGCCTTTCAACATGCAGTGGCATTACAACCCTTGTTGAATCTGATGACTCTATTGTCTCTCCTGATTGGGATTCACCCATTTACCAAACTGAAGATGAGGGTGAAGAAGATTTTGAAGTACCCACGGAACTGACAAGGTTGGTTAAGTACGAGTACACAGAGCTTCAACCGCACAAGGAGCAGGTAGATTTGATTAATCTTGGCACAGATGAAGACAAGAAAGAGGTCAAGATTGGTGTAGTACTTGGGGCAGAGGTCAAGCAGAGATTGGTTAAGCTATTGAAGGATTATGTTGACGTGTTTGCATGGTCGTATCAAGATATGCCCGGTTTAGACAAAGATATTGTAGTTCACAAGCTACCGCTTAAGCCAGAATGTCCGACTGTCAAGCAGAAACTTCGAAGAATGAGACATGGCATGGCTTTGAAGATTCAAGATGAGGTTAAGAAACAGTTGGATGCAGGTTTCCTTGCGGTTGCGAAGTATCCTAATTGGGTTGCCAACATTGTTCCCGTGCCCAAAAAGGACGGTAAGGTCAGAATGTGTGTAGACTACAGTGATCTGAACAAGGCTAGTCCAAAAGACGATTTCCCTTTGCCTCATATTGACACACTTGTCGACAATACAGCTAGCTTTGCAGTTTTCTCATTCATGGATGGTTTCTCAGGTTATAATCAGATCAAGATGGATCCGGCCGACAGAGAAAAGACTACATTCATCACCCCTTGGGGAACCTTCTGTTATAACGTTATGCCCTTCGGTTTGAAGAACGCAGGGGCAACCTATCAACGTGCTATGATGGCTCTCTTTCATGACATGATGCACAAAGAGATCGAAGTGTATGTGGATGATATGATTGCCAAATCTCATAATGAAGAGGAATATTTGGTTCATCTATTGAAACTGTTTGAACGACTCCAGAAATACCAGTTGAAACTAAATCCTGCTAAGTGTACTTTTAGTGTCAGATCTAGAAAGCTACATGGTTTCATCGTCAGCCAACGAGGAATCGAGGTAGACCCTGATAAAGTCCGAGCCATTCAAGACATGTCGGCTCCGCAGACCGAAACCCAAGTCAGAGGTTTTCTTGGTCGTTTGAATTACATGTCCAGGTTTATATCTAACCTGACTGCTACTTGTGAGCCGATATTCAAGTTGCTTTGCAAAGGTCAGACTGTTGATTGGAATTTGGATTGTCAGCGTGTGTTTGAAAAGATTAAGGACTACTTACAAGAGCCTCATGTCTTGATGCCTTCTATTCATGGAAGACCGTTATTCATGTACCTCACTGTTCTTGAGAAGTCTATGGGTTGTGTACTTGGGCAACACGATGAGACCGGACGAAAGGAACACGCAATATACTATCTAAGCAAGAAGTTTACTGATTGTGAGAACCGATACTCACTTTTGGAGAAGACTTGTTGTGCGCTAGCATGGGCTGCTATGCGTCTCAGGTAATATATGATGTGTCATACCACCTTGTTGATTTCGAAGATGGATCCAATAAAGTACATTTTCAAAAAGCCTGCTCAGACAGGGAGGCTTGCTCGTTGGCACATGTTGTTATCAGAATATGACATCCAGTACATACCTCAGAAAGCTATCAAAGGAAGTATCTTGTCAGATTACCTTGCAGACCAACCAGTCAAAGATTATGAGCCTCTTAAGTTTGACTTTCCAGACGAAGACATTATGTGGGTAAATGATTTCGAAGGGCCAGAGCCAGAGCCCGAGGATGGTCCCGAACCGGGTCTCTGGTGGAAGATGATGTTTGATGGTTCCTCCAATTACAGTGGGCATGGCATAGGCGCCGTGTTGATGAATCTAAAATGTGGCTATACCCCATTTACAACAAGGTTAGAGTTTGAATGCACGAACAATGTCGCCGAATATGAAGCATGCATCCTTGGCCTTGAAGCAGCTATTGACCTCCGAATCAAGCTGCTGGAAGTAAGCAGAGATTCAGCGTTGGTTGTCTATCAAGTGAAAGGTGAATGGGAAACCAAGAATGAGAAGCTAGACCCTTACAAAGCCTACATTGTGGAGTTGATTAAATACTTCGATGAGATCAAGTTCGAACATATTCCGAGGACTGAGAATCATATTACTGACGCCTTAGCCATGCTAGCATCCACATGGAAGGTCAAATTTATCAATGAAGCGCCTCTCATTCGAATCGAGCGTAGAATGGAACCCGCCCACTGTTTGTTGATTGAAGAAGATGAAATTGATGAAAAGCCTTGGTTTCATGACATCAAGAATTATTTGCTCACGCAAGAGTATCCAGCAGATGCTTCTTATCTTGACAAAAGGACTTTGAGAAGACTGGCATCCAAGTTCTTCATCAGCAATGACGTGTTATACAAACAAAACCACGACATGATTCTGCTTAGGTGTGTTGATAGACGTGAAGCGGACATGTTACACCAGGAGATTCATGAAGGGACATTCGGAACTCATGCCAACGGTTATGCCATGTCCAAGAAACTCTTGAGGGCTGGATATTACTGGTTAGCTATGGAATCGGACTGCATCCGATACGCTAGGAAATGTCACAAGTGCCAGATTTATTCCAATAAAATGCATGTACCTCCGGCACCGTTGAACGTTTTGACTTCACCGTGGCCTTTCTCAATGTGGGGCATTGATATGATTGGGTCAATTGAGCCAAAAGCTTCTAAGGTCACCGGTTCATTCTAGTTGCTATTGATTACTTCACCAAATGGGTAGAAGCCGCTTCCTATGCCAACGTGACCAAGCAAGTTTTTGCTCGATCCCTTAAGAGAGAAATTATCTGCCGCTACGGAATCCCGAGTCGAATTATAACTGAGAATGGTACCAATCTGAATAACAAGACTATGAAAGAGTTGTGTGACCACTTGAAGATTGCGCACCACAATTTGTCACCCTACCGTCCTAAGATGAATGGGGTTGTTGAAGCCGCTAATAAAAACATCAAGAAGATCCTACAAAAGATGGTCAAGACTTACAAGGATTGGCATGAGATGTTACCGTACACTTTGTATGGATACAAAACTACAGTCCGAACTTCGACAGGGGCAACCCCTTTCTCATTAGTATATGGAATGGACACCATCCTCCCCATTGAAGTTGAGCTACCTTCCTTAAGGGTATTGAGGGAAGCCAATTTAGATGAAGTTGAGTGGGTTCAAGACAGATTCGACCAGCTGAACCTCATCGATGAGAAGCGTTTGACAGCTATGTGTCATGGTCAGCTATACCAGAAACGGATGAAGAGAGCCTTCGACAAGAAAGTCCAAATCCGTGAGTTTCAACAGGGAGAACTTGTACTCAAGAAGATCTTTCCAATTCACAAAGACATGCGCGGGAAATGGATGCCCAATTACGACGACCCATTCGTTGTTAAGACAGTTTTCTCTAGAGGACCGCTAATTCTTACAACAATGGATAGAGAAGAGCTCGCACATCCTGTGAATTCTGATGCAGTCCGAAAATATTATTCCTAAAGAAAAAATAATAATAAAAAAAAATAATATGGCTCGCTAAGTTGAAAACCCGAAAGGGCGGCTTAGGAAAAAATGAACGTCCCGGTGGATTGAAAACCCGAAAGGGCGGTCTAGGAAAAAGTTAGGGACAAGGCATTTCACTGCGTCGGACGACATCGAGCATTGCAGACGCATTTACAGAAATCCATTTCAAATCCCATCGCTCTCTTCAGAAGCAAGGTTGTGGTTAGTCTTAGTCGTTAGGGTCAATAGGCCGGTGGATTCAATATAACCGTTTCCCATATTGCCAATTTCAAATTGTAATTTCCCATGGAGCTATGCCTTTAGCAAGCTACCATTCTTCAATAAAATTTACCTTTTGCTATTCAATTTCCTTGTTCACATTATCTCCATTTTATTTTGTTATGCAATTTGCTTTTGGTTAATAAAATTTGAACGTGAAAAGTGTTTTCAAAAATTTTAAAATTATTTTCTCGAAGATACACTTGGAAGTGAAAGTTACTTTGACTCATGGAAATCTGTAAAGGATCTCTTCGCTTTCCAGTAAGTCTCATTGTTGCATAAGCATTTTTTCGTTACCAGCATCTTCCCGGTGATAGTCCCCAACGAGACTTTAAGCTGATGACACTTTTGGGATCCATCCGATAAATCCCCAGTGACTCTCAAGACTGCAGATATATCCTTGGTATCCTCCAGAGATACATGTTCTTGAAGACCCATTCTCAGTGGAAGCATCTGTTCCTCAGTGAATTTGCATTACCTTCCTCACGAATATTCCCCAGGAGATTGCCATATTCTCCCAAGAAGTCAAGATATTGTCCACAGGAATGTCTGTTGATTTCTCCCCAGTAAGTTCGACGGACTCTCCGCAGGGAAGTTTGATATATCTTATCCCCAGTTGGACGTACCTTCCCCCAGAAAGTTGAGGTATTACTTACAGGAAGTTGCTACACTATCTCCATGAAGTTGTCTAGCTCCACACCTCCCTCATACAACGGATATTTATTTTATCCCCGGAAGTCTCTGATCCAAGAGTTCTTGGGTTGATTACGGTTCATGATAGCAATCCCTCCCGTGAATTCATGACATCATATCCTCGTGCAGAGGTCATGGATCCCCAGTTGAAGTCGTGATATCATACTCTCCAGTAAAGCTGTATCGTATCCCTGTGTGGAAGTCATGATACGTTCTCCCCAGGGAAGTTATAACTTTGAAGCTAGATTCAGTTCTACCATCAACTTTTTTCTATCCCTCTGATAGATGTACTAGTGCAGAGGTCGTCGGGTATTCCTGTCGAGATGTTTATTTCATCTCATGTCTCCTCTCTCGTCCGTTTTGTCAGCATATGCATGAGCCTAAGCATCGCATACTCATCGCATGACATTTTCATACACATTAACATACACATTAGTATACACTTTGGCATACGCATTAGCATCTACATTGTTTGGCTATTGGTCGTCATCCTTTGTCGTTACCACCGAGTAACTGGGTTTTCCGCTCTCTCCAAGTAGATCACCAGCCTAAGCATAAAATACTTGTTTTGTTCCAAGTTTCCCCACAGAGTTCAACCCTCGTGGATGATGGTTATTTCTGGTACCTTTCCGCGTTAGGATGAGGTAGTCCCCATTCGAGTCCGTTTCCTCAATGAAGTCTTGTGTGTTAGTTCTTTCTAGCCCAATTCTAGATCGAACTTCGGTCCCGTCGGTCACTGAACCTACCTGGACGTGCATTTATTTTGCACTATCTTTCAAGGAAAGCATTTACTATCCTTTGCAGACAAGCAACAGTTCCCAGCCAAGGATCTTATCATCTACATTAAACTTTAAGAAGTTGAGTCGCTGCACTCAATCTTGGGGGTCCCGCCGTGGATATATCAGTTAAACCTTGAGAAGCTGAGTCGCCGCACTCATTCTTGGGCGTCCCGCCATGGACATGTCATTTAAACCTTAAGACGTTGAGTCGCTGCACTCATTCTTGGATGTCCCGCCGTGGATATATTTTCTAAACTTTAAGACGTTGAGTCGCCGTACTCATACTTAAGCGTCCCGTCGTGGGCAATTTTATCTTTTAGTAAAAGAAGGAGCTGAATTGTATTCAGGACGCCGACCTTGAAATATGAAGAAGGTCATTTATCCTTTTGTAAAAGAAGGAGAGGAATCATGATCAGGGCGCCGACCTTGACGTGTGAAGAAGTTCATTTTATCCTTTAATAAAAAAAGAATCTGAATCGTATTCCAGGCGCCGAACTTAGATATGAAGAGGTTTATTTAACAGATGAGTGACAATTCCTCCAGCGAATCTCATCAATCAATTTTTCATCTATTATTCACATATAAGATACAACCTCTTTATTTGAGAGCTTATCCAATTTGGCATTTAAGTCCCTTCCAATGATAAGTGGCAGTTTTCTCTCGAGAAATCTTATCAGGGTGTTTCATTTAAGTCCATTTATTTTGGCACACAGCCGGTTTTACCCTGTATATTTTCTACGGATTCCTAAAAGTTCCGTTTGATCCTGTCACGAGGAGAGTTTCCAGAAGCTCGGATGTTATTCTTTGCTCAATGCTTCAGCATCTTGTTAATTGATCCTACCGTCGTGCAGATCCAGTTTTATTTGTACCCTAGAGTATCAGTCGGTCACGCCTGAACCTGTTGGACAATTGCTCTCGGTATTCCCCAGTGGAGGCCGTCTCACCGGTGCCATCTCTATTGTGGATCTCGTTCTTACCTTTCCTAGTCTGAAGGTTACAATTGGTCGTGCTAGCGCCGGTGGGCCATCATTTTAGAATCCCCTATGTCGCGCAGTTTCCCCAGTGCGTCATATTCCCCAGTGTGGTGCATTCATTGCATCCGTCCCCTGTGTCGTCGCGTCGTCTGCATTTTCGCATTCTCCATTCCATCATACGCATCATGCTAGATTCATAACATTTGTCAACATTATCACTTGTTTTGTCCATAGCATTGCATACCGCCGTATCTAAGGGCAAAATTTTTAGTTATCTATATTTAAATCCCTCCACCATGATTTCTCGAGCCTACGTCGCTCAAATCACCCGGTGAAGTTATTGAAATAGGGGCAACTGTAATACCCCAAATTTTGCCCTAAGATTAATAGTTTTCATTTCGAGACCCATTTCATTTTGCGTCATTTTTAATTAACAGGTTGGTGTAGTTGGTTTTACCTTGCAGGAAAAAGCCCATTGTGCGCAATTCAAGCGGTGAAGGGTAATAAGGGACATTGGTTTGCGGTCGTCCGTCAATTTATGAACCTAAGTGGAAGCCAGGGAATTTGGACAATTTGAATTTAATTGGTACAAATCAAGGCCGAGGGTATTAATGGGCGGAGTTTAAATCAGTTCAAGTTGGATAAAATGAACCGGAGGAAGTTGGTTTTCATTTGAATTTAACTGGACAAATCAGAATCAGATGAGTTTCTTAGTATAGTTGTGATCAAAGTTATTCAAATAAATTCATTTGAAAGGTTTTTTCGGATGTATTTTCAACTGAAGGAGTTTATCCAATTGAGTTTTATGGAAGGAGCTTAGTCGAGTAATTTCTAATTGGTCGAGTTTATGCAGAAATTTGAGTCGAATCGCATTCAATTTATTAAGGAAAATAGAATCTATTTATTCTATATGTTCTTATTACATTATACAAAATGAAATTACATTATACAAGGATGAAAACAATATGCATTTCCTATTGATGTGCCTCGTTTGAAAGATCTTGGTGTCCGTGGGGTCATCACATTGGATGAGACATATGAGACTTTAGTTCCAACCACATTATGTCATGCTCATGTGATTGATCATATGGTGATTCCTACTAGAAATTAATGTTTTGCTCCACCACTAAATGACATATGTCGCGCTGTTGATGACAATTCTGTAGTTGTGGTAACAGAGAAAGATCTTGAAGGATACGACCCAAATTCTCAATCAGTAACCATGGCAAGTGAAATATTGGCAGATTTGAGCGTTGTTTATCGTGTGCGAGTTGCTGGAGAGGCCGCATTTTCAAGGATATCATGCCTTTGGCTGCGATATGGTACCGACCAGAAGATTTCTATGGAAAAAATAAGCAGAGAAAGAAGTTGCTCCATAAGAACGAGTCACTTGGGAGGAATTAGTGTTGATATCCACGTGTACTGAAAATTAGCTAAGTTGCCTCTAAGTTTGACATGTTTCCCTTGTTGTGCCCAATAATAAATCGTGTATATGATAAGGCTGAATCAATAACTCGTGTTTTCCCCTGTATATCTCGCTACTTTGCTCATTTGAATGTAAATGATGAGTGTCATACGAGTCAATCACTCCACATGCTTCCTTTATATTGTCATGTAAGAATGGCAAAGTTGTCCTCAATAATAGGAGCAATCGTGAATACAATTCCAAAGCAGTATCGTTGTTAGAAAGTTGCTTAACTGTAGACGGTACCTCATTGACGTTTCCTCGCAATTTCCCAACTTAAGGTTTTCGCTACTGAGCCCGTATCTTGCTTTATAGACGATACAGGTAATACATTGTTGAACCTTTACACTAGCTTGTTGTAATGTTGTTGAGGTTCGCGCCAAGATCGGTATCATTGTCGCCATTTTGTTAGAGCCGCCACCGTCCTCTAAACGACAACATTTAGCCTACAAAATTCAAGTACAATGTTAAAGTGTTATGACCACATGATAATGTCTCAAACACCAATAGAGAACCACATCAATAAATTCCCATATCGGCAAAGCAGGTTCAAACCGCGTGCTGTGAAAACAAAAACATCCAGCATCGGGCAGAAGTTCGATAAGAGTGTTTAGTTCAAAATGTTTCTCAAATCTCAAGAGGGAACTTTCATTTGAATATTGGGATTTACCTTTCAAAATTTCACAGTAAGAGCATTTGATGTTGTTGAGGCCAACGTCTTTCCTATTAGTCCAAAGCACCTCAAGTGATAGCAATCCATACAAGTGGAACAAGTAAGAAAGTCTTGATTTTTCAAAGTAGCAGTTGCATAGTGCAGAAAAGGGTGAAGCAAATACCTCAGTATGATGACAAACAAAGTGTGGACAACGATGCAATGCGCATTCGTCTATGTGCTTGCTTAACTTCTGTGTACTAGAACCAAAATGTTCTTGGCATCTTTCTTCAGGAGCAAAACTTTGCAGAGCTGACCAGGTTCAATCATAGAAGAAATTGTGCTTCCAGCAAGTTTAACGTGTTTCTCAAATCCCAAAATGCATTCCCTTGTGGACCACTGTCAAGACCAAATCGAAGCAGCAGACAAACCCGCCGCATCTCTATTCCTAACCCTCAGCCATAAAGTTAGCAACAATAAAATTAGCCCAGATTTTTGCTCCAAACAAGGTCAAATCCAAACCCTAAAAAATAGCATCAAAACCACCGTAAGTAAATCATAACAACAAATTGAATCCAGGCCCAATAATAACTCAAAGGGTTTTTACGCAGAAGTATAAAAGGATCCAAAAGAACCCTAAAAAGGGAGGACCCTTACGAAGAAAAACGGAGGTGATACCAATCGAGGGAGGTTTAGAGAATTTCCTCGAGTTTCATCATCATCATCATCATCATCATATTACGAAGAGGGAGGAAGATCCGAGCCCATCATTATCATCCGGTTGAAGAAAGAAGAAGAGTTGAGAAGAAACTGACTGTCGAAGATTCAATAGGACTCCGGCGAACCGGGACCTCATCATCGTCGCCCATTGAGATCAACGGTGGAGGTCATTAACTTCAAAGGACTGTTCCCGGTGCCGGAGGGTAAGTTTCACTTGGTTATTATCGTTCTATCATTTCTTTTCTGCAGGTGGTGATAGGGTTGAAGAAAGCCAACAAGAAGGATATGGATCGGGCGTTTATGGCAGTGGGGAGGATGAGATCTCCTGCATGCAAAGACCGTGAGAGTGCCGCCGGTGAGCGAGAGGAAGGAGAAAAGGGGATCTTGAGACCTGGGAACGAGGGTTCAACGGGAATCCGCGTCATCCCCTTTATTTTTTCTTATTGTGTTTTCTTGTTTTTATGTTTTGTGATATTTTTATTTCGCATTTTATTAATTCAGTAGGTTTAAGATTAATTAAACCATTTTAATTAGCTTAAAACCTTTCTATAATTGAAACTTTGAAGTTAACTCTTTTATTTAAGAATAGTCAAATTCCTTCATTAAAAACAGTAAAGCTAAAACGTTTTCAATAAAATTAAAATCAATTTCCTTAATAAAATTAACACCGAATTTTTCTTAAAATAAAACCTTAAAATAAAAACATTTTCTTTATTTAAATTAAACCATGTTTTTTAAATAAAAACATCGAATTAGCATAATTTTTCCTTCAATTAGCCTTTCTTTTAACAAAAATCCAAAAATGCAAGTTTTTGTTTTGGCCGTTTCACTTTCGCCTAACCCTCGCTAATTGGTTTGTTTCGGATTATTAGTATTCATTGGTTGGTTTATTTTGTTCCATGGATGTAATTTACGCGAGGCTGTTGCTACTTCGAAAATCGGCGCCGGCTATGACAGAAGAGTCGCCACCGTGCATTATTTATCCCAAAAGAGGGAAAGGAAACTCTCAGAGAAAACCTAACGCAAAGAGGGAAAGGAATGGTCTCGCAACCAAATCCTGGATTTGGGAGTCGGTTACGCAAGGGGAAGGTATTAGCACCCCTCACGTCCGTCGTACTCGACGGGATCCATGCTTGTTTTCTATCTAAAGGTGTGTTTATCTATCTACACTAAAGGCTGGTTTGAAAGAGAAAAGGAAAGTGACTCGGCAGAACACAACAATTCTATGCCTACATATTCCCGTCTGGAACGAGAAATTAGAGTCAACGTAGTTCGCCTAGCTACGGGTTATGGGGGAAAGATTACTCGCCGAGATGTCGCATCTCGTGCCTACGTACTTTCATACGGCATGAAAGATCAGAGCAAACGTAGTTCAGGCTACGGAAGACACAAGTTTGTTTGACAGTTTTTTTATCTCCTTACGAAAGGGTTTTCCAGATTAACGGTCCAAGAGGATAAAAACAGAGTTTGAATGTTTGTTTGAATCTTTTATGAAAGAACTGTTTTTTAGGATGTTCGCAATCTTTGTCGCACTAGAGACTATGACCCAGGAGTGAACGCTTCGTATGTCACCCAAAGGGTACCACACTAAACATCCAGATTACTGGAGAGAGACCCTCCACCAACCTTTTCCCAGATAGCTTAAGGCTCGTAACGTACGACTTCAATTAACCTTATTATTGTATTTTTGTATTGTTTTGAGATGAGAAGAGAAAGACACCCTAAGACTATGGTTGAAAGGGAATCTACCTATTGTTATCATGCATGGTTTAGAAACCTAATGCCTGTCATAATTCCCTCTTGCACAAAGGAAATCAGAGATCCTAGGGGAAAACAGCAAAAGAAAGCAAGCAATAAACAGTAAACAGTAAAATGCATGCTATGCAACAGTACAAGCGAGGCAAGGGAGTCCTGCTCAACCTCAAACCTAAGAAAACAACAGGCAAGGGGAGGAAAGCTCCACCTCAAACCTAAAGGTAGGCAACACAAGCAAACAGACAACACAGCAAAAGAAAAATAGAGGAAGCAGCCCAAGCAGTAGCAACAATCTTCTACAGACAGCAATCTCAACCTTCAACAGCAGCTCTGGTCAGCAAAACTGAATTGACAGCAAAGTTGACAGCAAAGAATCTTAATCTTCAAGCTAGCTCCTATCTTCAAGCATCTTCAATTCTTCATCTTCAAACTCTAGCAAGCTCCACAGAAAGAGAAATCATCATTGAGATCAAGTTACAATGCTAAGAAACCTAATGAAGACCAAAGGAATTCATCAGGAACCAACATGAAAAGAAAGTGCGTCCTCAAAAGTTTTACTCATTAAGGCATGCCACTCATTCCTCCAAAGGAGAGATGGGGCTTCCTTAAGAAGACTTTGCATCATAGGATGAGGATAGAAGCAAACAATGCATTCTATTTTTTTATGAAAGAAAAACTAGTTCTAATGGCTCTTCCTAAAACCCTAATCCTATAAGCTTCTAAAAAGCTCCTAAAAGAGAAAGAAAACTCCAAATTAAGCTCCACAAGCCAATCCACAACAGCTACATGATGTCCAACACCTCCTCCAAAAAAGAAACCAAGCTCTTCAAGCTCCAAAGCCACCAACAAGATCAAACAAGGCAAGGCACCAAAGAAGGAACACCAAAAGCAACACATACTTGCAAATTCTATCTAAAATAGAAAACTAAGTTGTAAAAATATAATAAATTGCCTAAGGGAACATGCATGTTTTAACATTCTAGGGTTCAAATATCAAATCCTAAATCAACTTCTAGGTCCACTAAATAAATCCTAAGTTGAATTGTGTCAAGATAAACCATAAGTTGGGAAGGCTCTAAACATCTCACCTAAAACAAAACCTACAATTGTTAAAAAAATCTAATAAAAATCCTAAGGGAGCATGCACATCTAACCTACAACATACTCAAAAATCAAATTCAGAAACCAAACCAAATGCTCAAACAAAAATCAACAAGGCAGATAGGCAAATATGCAAAATAAAAGAAATAACATAAAAGAGAAAAATTCAAATTAAATTGAAAAATGCAATCTATTGATCCTAGAAAATCCCAAATTTAATCAAGAGCATGAACATATTTTAAAAATATTTTTCTGATCAAAAATGAATTTATTATGATTTTTGGAATCAATATGCATTAAAATAAAATCAAAATGAATTAAAAATGAAATAAGATAAAACAAAAGCCAGAAAATGTCATGAGCGATGGATGAATTGACAAGGTATGCAGATCCAAGAGCAGTGAGCGCGTCCACGCAAGCATCCCAGTCACACGCTGACTGGGATTAATGAAACACTGCGTTTTTGGTTTGGAGCCAAATCCTCAGTTCAAATCGTGACCATCAGATGATCCTACCAAGTCTTCTCAATAAACTAATCCAATGGCAATGCGTTATCGTCCTCGTTCAACTCCTTAGATGGAGGGAAGCCAGGTGTGGTGGCCGGAGAAGACCTCCGGTTGTCTTCTCCGGTGAGAAGGTGGTCTCAGGTAGCCAAGTAACATCAAACCTTACATCAAAATGTCCAGAATCTCACAAGGATCTCATATATCCTATCCAAATTGTCTAACTCTCATCAGGTTTTAAAACACGATCCAAGTTTCAGAGATCACATCGAAATTGATCATCCCCAAATCATAATCTAATTGCATAGAAATGATCCTCACACTTCCTAGATTAATCTGATCTATCCAAATCACGTTGAAACCTTAAGATCAAGCTAAATCGTGTCTAAACAGAAATTGCACTTCAACCTAAATTGTCTCTAATTGCTTCAATTTTGATCCAGAAACGATCTGTGTCTCAACTAGATCTTAACCACATGCACAACATGAACTACATCTCCCTAGAATTGTGAGAAATTTGAAGGTTACATACCTGGTGTAGATCTATGCACAGATGTAGTTAGAGCACGATTCAGCCTTCAAAACTCTCCAGAATCACTAAAGGATGCAAGAGGAAGCTAAAGGAACCTTCAATTGTTCTTGATTCTGCCTTGAACTCAAATCACGATTTGCTCTTGCTTGCTTGCAACTGAACTTGCTATCTCTAATTCAGCCACGAAAACTGCACCAAAATGATTCTGAAATCATCAAATGACTTAAGTAGAACATGCCTATAGGCTTTTTGAGTCCAATTGGAGCCCAATCCAGCCATTTCAATTTTCTATTTTCTCTTCCAAAATTGCACATGACAGTCACGAATTTGCCATCACAGCTTGCTCTAGAAGCTTCCCTTTTGCTTGCATAATCACTTGTGAATGTAATGGGACCAAAAGGAACACTTGAAATGCCTTGGTGAGTGTTTTGGTCATGTTACTTGCATATGAAGAAACCAAATGATAAATCATGAAAATCTGCCTCAACTCAAAAATCTACCAATGCCATTGTGTTTGAAATGAAATTTCCAATCAAAATGAGTATTTATTTGACATGTTTTGGTCACTTAACCATTAATTTGAATTTTTCAACTTTGAATCCTTTTAAAATCTTCATTTTAAAGCCATTTCAAACCAAATCTTGATATGAGTCAAATCAATTCATCATGACTTCTTGGTTAGCCTAAAAACCACATTTTGAACAAGTTCCATGTTGAACAAAAATCCATTTGGCAAGTGCAAGTTGGAGATTTTGACCTATGATTGAAAATGGCCTATAATCTCACTTTCCCAAAATACCCATGGCTTGCAAACCTTATAACTTGAGTTCTACATATCAGATGGAAGACTTATAATACAATTTGGAAAGCTAAGATTATGAGGAACAACTTTCATGTTGGCCAAAAGTTCGGGTGAAACATCCTTCTAGGTTAAAAATAGCTTTGAAGTCAGATGATTTTCACAGACAAATTTCAGAGACATCTGAGGACTTGTAACTTGTCTGGACCATAACTTGAGTTTTATAAATCCCCTTGAGGACTTCTAGTACTCAAATTAAAGGTATTGAGATGCCCTAAAAGTTTCATGTTGGCCAAAGATCCATTTAAAACTTGCATCGTGACTTATGTGGTCTTGAAGTTAGGCACTAAACAGGGGATTTTACACTGAAACCCTAATTTAGCAACTTCCCACATTCTTGACTCTTCTTGACTTGATCTTGGCACAACACCATAAATGTCTCAACATATCATCTTATGAACTACATGACCTAAAAGTAGGCTTTGATACTCTTCAATTGCACAGTTGACCTATGATTGACCTAAATGAAACCCTAATTGCTTGCACTTCAACTGTGGCTCTTGCATTTGACACAATGACTTGATTGAGCTTTCCCATGGCCCTCTAGGCATTCTATGAGCTCCATACACATCCTCTTGTCATATTCAACACTTCACATCCCTCTGACGGTCTTCAATTGGTCCTCAAGTTAGGAGCAAATCCACATGCAAGCACCTAAACTCTTAGGTACTCAAATCACCTCCTGATGACCTTGATAACTTCTCAAGCTTGAATAAGCCCTCTTTCTAGGCTTCTCTTGATAAGAATCACACTTGATCCCCTTCTATATAAATGATATCATGATATGCAAATGATATAAGTATGCAAATGTTAATGCAATGAAACATAAGCCAAATAGGAAAAGAGGTTGGGCAAATTTTGGGGTGCAACAGCTGCCCCTATTCAAACGGCTTGGACCCGACTGGGTGAAGAGCGAACGACTTTCAAACAATCGAGGTAGAAGACGGTTGAATACCAAGAAACCCGGAAATTTGCCAACCACAGAAATAAGCTGCGAAAACTGCTTGTGGGAACAACATCCATTACACTGAGCCCAGTTGTTACGGCAACAACTGATCAATCATCTGATAAAACTTTGGATTTCAACATCAACCCCCTGTGTGACGCCACAGGCATCGAATTAATTTTGCAAGAAACAACTCCGTCCACAACTAGACAAGTTTCGTCAACACGAAGAGAGACTCCATCACCACGGGTACAACTCCGTCCACAACTGGACTAAATTCGTCAACACGAGTAACAATCTCTGTCAATCACAGGTAACGACTCCATCAACACGGACAACAATCACTGTCAAAACAGGTAACAATTCCATCCACACGGATTACAATCACTGTCAACACAGGTAACAACTGCGTCAACACGGATAACGATCACTGTCAACACAGGTAACAACTCCGTCAACACGGATAACGATCACTGTCAACACAGGTAACAATTCCGTCAACACAAATAACGATCATTGTCAACACAGGTAACAATTCCGTCAACACGGATAACGACTCCGTCAACACGGATAACAATCACTGTCAACACAGGTAACAATCATTGTCAACACAGGAAACAATTCCGTCAACACGGATAATCAATCTTCGATATTTTCAAAACCATTGTACGGCAGTCTGAAGAATACTTTGCTGGGGGAATATGAGAAACTTAACCAAACAAATTTGTGGGGAAAACTCTACTGGGGAAATCACTAGTGATAACTCAAAAAGTTTAAGCTATGAAATCTTTTAACACTGACGAAACAGCAACCTGATAAAAATTCCACTGGGGAAGAAGAGAAACTTAACCAAGCAACTCTACTAGGGACGAACGTTATCATCACCTATCTCACACTGATAATTTGAATATCTAGAAATCCTTCTGAGCAAGAATCCCACTCCTCTACAAGGAATAACACCTGAAAACAAAGAGGTAATCAACCTGGCTTATATTTCAAAATGCGTATGTTTGACAATGGCGTAATGCTCCATACGACATGGAAATGCTACGCGTTTGAGTAGATGCAAATATGATGATATATGCACAATGCAAAGATGTCAAGAGGCGCTTCAGCAAAATAAATGCTGAAGACAAAACCAAATCCGCTGGGGATAAACAGTATCACAAAGTATTCCAGCAAAATAAACGCTGGACAGGTGAAACCAACTCCGCTGGGGATAACCATCCTATTGGGGAATGGCTCACAAGCTTGAAATTACGAACTCTACTGATGATGTTCATCCTGTCGGAGGAAAAACAACCTGCTGGGGAGAAGGAAAACACAGCCCTGCACGAGGATAATCCTTCTTCTGTTGGGGACATCAAGATCCACTGAGGATACTCTCTTGGCAACTTTCCTGGGGATACTCTTTTGGGGAGGACAAACCCCACATCCAGTAGGGATAAGTGCCATCTCAACTCTCTCTGAGATAAAATGTGACTTCCATCTGCTGAGAAGTAATACAATCACTACGTCACGGGACTCTGGCTGGGGAAACATAAATTCCCTGACCGTTTACTTCAAAGGTGAGAGCCCTGCAAAACACAAACGAGACAGAACAAAATCTACACAACAAGATCTATCCCGATTAGTATCCATGACATTTGTTCAGTCAATTCAAAGTTTTAGCAATTATTGGCAAGGGCCAGTAAGTTTATGTACATGCAAGTTCATCAAAAACATCGGCGTTTTTTTCACAAACAACACAGTAAAGAACAAGCATCAAATACTGAATAACATTATTTATTGACAATGGGCCTGTAAATAGGCAAAATTTTGTACACTGGATGCAACTCCTGAAAAGAGGAAGTTACGCACAAGCAAAATACAAATATCACAGAAATACAACGAAAATTTGTATACATGTCAGCAACGTGGTACAGATAAACACCATGAGCTGATCCTCCTATGACTCGCCTGACTCTGACGCTTTCCCGATACTCGATCTTCGGAAGAGATTGTTTTGGATATACGACCCTCAGGTACTCCCAAACCACTAAGCAACGCAGTATCAAACTCGGACCACAGTCATTTGCTTTTTCAAATCCCTAACTTTTGCGTGAACCGCCCTGTACGGGTTTTCAATTCACCGGGATACCCTTTTTTGCCGAAATTACCCTTTTCAGGTTTTCAACTTCGCGGGTGTACATCTTTTTTTCAATTTTATCCCTAACTTTTGCCCGAACCTTTTATTTCTTTTTTATGGTTCGCCGGGATGCACCATTTTTGCCTGGACTCTCTTTTTCTGTCCAGCGGGTCTCTTTAAGCAAAGTATTTTTTAACAGCGTCCGAGTTCACAGGGGATGTAAAATCCTCACCATCCATGGTGAATAACAATAAAGCTCCTCCAGAGAAAACCTTTCTAATGACATATGGACCTTCATAGTTGGGAGTCCATTTGCCCCTGTGATCTGATTGTGGAAGGAGAATCTTTTTCAGCACAAGATCGCCCGTCTGAAAGCTTCGAGGACACACCTTCTTATCATAAGCTTTCTTCATCCGACTTTGATACAACCGACCATATGCTAGAGAAGCCAATCTCTTCTCATCCATCAAACTGAGTTGATTCAGTCTATCTTTTACCCATTCCGCCTCATCAAGTTGAACATCGCGCAAAACCCTCAAAGAAGGAATCTCAGCCTCCAATGGTAGGACAACCTCCATACCATATACCAGTGAAAAAGGAGTTGCCCCGGTTGATGTGCGTACCATCGTACGATAACCGTGCAAAGCAAAAGGCAACATCTCATGCCAGTCCTTGTAAGTCACAACCATCTTCTGAACGATCTTCTTTATGTTTTTATTGGCTGCTTCAACAGCACGAGTCATCTTGGGCCGATAAGGAGAAGAGTTGTGATGTTCGATCTTGAAATTCTGGCACAATTCCTTCATCATCTTATTATTCAAATTCGAACCGTTGTCAGTGATAATCCGCTCCGAGATTCCATATCTGCAGATAATATCCTTCTTGATAAATTTGGCTACCACCTGCTTGGTAACATTAGCATACGATGCTGCTTCAACCCATTTGGTGAAGTAATCAATAGCTACCAAGATAAAACGATGTCCGTTGGATGCGGTGGGCTCAATTTTCCCAATCATATCGATTCCCCACTTGGAAAAAGGCCAAGGTGATGACATAACATTTAGAGGGCTCGGAGGCACATGAATCTTGTCCGCATAAATTTGGCATTTATGACACCCCTTTGCAAACTTGAAACAATTTGTTTCCATCGTCAGCCAATAATACCCTGCTCGTAATAACTTTCTCGTCATTGCATGTCCGCCGGCATGTGTGCCAAATGTACCCTCGTGGATCTCTTCCATGAGTAACTTAGCCTCTTTCTCGTCCACACACCGCAATAACATTAAATCATGGTTTCTCTTGTACAAAACACCGTCCGGATTCAAATAGAAATTGTCATCCAATCTCCTAAGAGTCTTCTGATCACGACTGAATGCCCCAGCCGGATACTCTTGGTTCTTCAGGAAATTCTGGATATCAAAATACCACGGTTTGCCATCGGAAGCTTCCTCAATGGCAAATATGAAAGCAGACCTATCAAGGCGAGAGATAACTATCCTGGGGGCCTCATTCCAGAAGTTAACTTTATACATTGAAGACAACGTTGCGAGAGCGTCTGCCATCTGATTTTCTGCTCGTGGTACATGGTGCAATTCCACCTTGTCAAAGAAAGGTAACAACCTCCTTGCATAATTCATATATGGTATCAGATTGGGATGACGAGTCTCCCACTCTCCCTTGATTTGATTCACAACTAGAGCAGAGTCCCTGTACACATCAAGATTTTTAATTCTCAGATCAATAGCTTCTTCGAGACCCATAATGCATGCTTCATATTCGGCCTCATTGTTGGTAACCGGAAAGGTCAATCTGGGAATGAAAGGGATGTGTGACCCATGGGGAGTAGTAATGATTGCCCCTATTCCACTTCCATATGAATTAACGGCACCGTCGAATATCAATTTCCATTTGGAACCCAACTCTGGACCTTCATCAGGCAACGACTCTTCACAGTCCTTCATTTTTAAGTACATGATATCCTCGTCAGGAAAATCAAACCTCATCGGCTGGTAATCATCAATTGGCTGCTCAGCAAAGTACTCTGACAGAACGCTACCTTTAATAGCCTTTTGAGAAACATACTGAATATCGTATTCTGTCAGTACCATCTGCCATCGAGCAATCCTCCCGGAAAGTGCTTGCTTTTCAATCACGTATTTGGTCGGATCCATCTTTGAAATTAGCAGGGTTGTATGATTTAGCATGTATTGCCTCAAACTTTGGCAGCCCAGGCTAATGCACAACACGTTTTTTCGAGCATTAAGTAACGAGACTCACAATCTGTGAACTTTTTACTCAAGTAATAAACCGCATGCTCTTTACATCCAGTCTCGTCATGTTGACCGAGAACACAACCCGTGCTTTTCTCAAGAACTGTCAAATACATAATCAATGGTCTCCCAGCTACTGGGGGTATCAATATTGGAGGTTCCTGCAAATATTCTTTTATTTTTTCAAACGCCTTTTGACAATCTTCATTCCAGGTCACAGCCTGATCTTTTTTCAATAACTTGAATAATGGCTTGCACGTGGCCTTTAGATGAGATATGAACTGAGCAATGTAATTCAATCTCCCTAAAAAACCACGAACTTCTTTTTCTGTTTTTGGCGTTGGCATTTCTTGTATTACTTTTATCTTAGCAGGATCAACCTCAATTCCTTTTTCGCTAACAATAAACCCCAATAGCTTACCAGATCTCACCCCGAAGGTGCACTTGTTAGGATTCAGCCTCAACCTGAATTTCCTAAGCCTCTTGAACAATTTCAGAAGATTGACCAAATGCTCTTCCTCCGTCTGGGATTTGGCAATCATATCGTCAACATAGACTTCGATCTCTTTATGCATCATGTCATGAAAGAGTGTTATCATAGCTCGCTGATATGTTGCCCCGACGTTCTTCAAACCAAAGGGCATCACTTTGTAGCAGAACGTTCCCCACGGGGTAATAAAAGTTGTTTTCTCCATATCCTCCGGCGCCATCTTTATCTGATTATAGCCTGAAAAGCCGTCCATGAAGGAAAACACGGAGAATTGAGCGGTGTTGTCGACCAACACATCAATATGAGGAAGCGGAAAGTCGTCTTTTAGGCTTGCCCTATTCAAATCTCGATAGTCCATGCACATCTGCACCTTACCATCTTTCTTTGGTACAGGTACTATATTGGCGACCCATGAGGGATAAGTTGTAACAGCCAGAAAACCTGCGTCCCACTGTTTCTGAACATCCTCTTTAATTTTCACAGCCATATTTGGTCTAGTTCTTCTGAGTTTTTGCTTAACTGGCGGACATTCCTCACGCAATGGCAAACGGTGAACCACCATATCAGTATCCAACCCAGGCATGTCTTTGTACGACCAAGCAAAGATATTACTATACTTTCGAAGCATCTCGATCAAACTTTGCTTGATATCACTTTGCAGTGCAGCCCCTATCCGGATATTCCTGACAACCTCTTCGGACCCCATGTTGATAATTTCAATTTCCTCCTGATGAGACAGAATGATTCTCTCTTCTTGTTTCAAAAGTCGAGTCAGCTCTTCTGATAAGTCATCATCCTCAACAATCTCTTCTTCTGCTTGAAATATCGGGTGCTCGAAGTCGAAGCGAGTCATAGGAAGTTCGTGATCGGTGTCGTCTGAAATATGAATCCTGCAATGAGAATGGTTAAATGCTTCAAATAACGCAAACAAAGCACATAACCACGTTGCCATTTTATTGTTAAAGCAAAAACAGGAAAAACAAAGATCACAAAATTTGCATGAAAAAACGCCTTTATTAATGATTAAACAAAGCACACACAAAAGCAGGTAGCCCTGAAAACAGAATCACTATGCCCCGGGTAGGACACAGGATTATATAATAATCGAGAAAACAAATCATTACTGTTTTGTAGTCACTTGGACAAGTTCCTGGATAGACCAGTTGCATAGGCTCTGTCTTGGCACGTCGGGCTTGATCCACGAGTCCATATCGCAGTCACTATCTCCGTCTTCGGCATCAGAAACAGCATTAATCGTTTCATAACTGACTCCACCTGGAGTGATCACCACTGGCCCTTTGAACTTTGGAACGCCTGATGTGGAAGATGACGACGTCGGGCGATACCCTAACCCAAACTTGTCCATCTTGACAGGAATTTCCAAGACTTGGCCCCATCCTTTGGCTTCTCCAGCTTGAACCACTGCCTGAGCGTCTTTGTATGAAGACATGGCCACCTCTGGCCCTTTGCTGGGGACATGAGACTTGTCCTTAATCTGCAATCCTTCAAAGGCTTGGCATGGCGTCTCATGGATCTCCTCATCCACTTCGACGTACTTGAATGACGAAAGATGACTAACCAGAATGTCCTCCTCTCCGCAAATAGTAACAACACTGTCACCGACCATGAATTTAAGCTTCTGATGTAGCATGGACGTCACAGCCCCTGCAGAATGTATCCATGGTCGCCCAAGTAATCAGCTGTAAGCTGGATGTATGTCCATGATGTAGAACACAATGTCAAACACTTCTGGCCCGACCTGGAGTGGCAACGTTATGGACCCAAACACCGGCCTTCTGGTCCCATCAAAAGCTCTCTCGACCAAGTCACTTGGCGTGCATATGATTCCTCGGATATCTAGCTTCATCATAGCCTTCTTAGGCAACACGTTCAAAGATGATCCGGTATCTACAAGAACGTGCGACATAACAGTGCCCCGACATTCCACTGAAATGTGCAAAGCCATATTATGATCCCGACCTATAGGCGTCAAATCAAAGTCAGTAAATCCCAGGCTGTGTCCGGCATTCACATGCGCCAATACCCCCTCAAGCTGATTGACAGATACTTCCTGAGGTACAAAAGATGTGTCCAAGACTTTCAACAAGGCATTTCGATGATCCCCGGAACAAAGCAACAAGGATAGGATTGAAATTTTGGAGGGCGCCTACTGCAAGTGCTCCACAATCTTATAGTCGCTTTTGCGAATTAACCTCATAAACTCTTCTGCATCCTTGATTAATATTTCTTTCTCTTTCGCCTGGGAAGGTCCTCCTTCATTCACTTTGGCTTTTCCTTTAGCAATCCTCTCAGCCTCAATTTCAGGTGAAGTGAAAATTCTACCACTGCGGGTCATGCCTCCCGCTCATACAAGATTGCCCACTGCCCCTGCCGGCTGGCTATCCACCTTAATCTTTTCCCCATTGCAAAAAGCTTCCAACCCATAATTCCATGGAATGGCTTTCGTACTTTCATAAGGAACGGGCCCTGCTTTCGTTATCATGATAGTTGGCCGCTTGGCAGGCGCTGATATTGTAATAGTCTTTCGTGGAATTGTAACCGTTGCGACCTCACCCTGCTTTTCAAATCTTACCTCACCAGGTTTCTCAACAGCAGTGCGGTCGAATTGCAAAGTTCCCTCATCAATCATGGCCTGAGTACCTCTCTTCAAATCAATACAGCCCTTTGGTCGGGTCCAACAATCCAAACAGTACTCATCACATCCGGGGAAGACCCCTTTTCAACAATCTGCTTTTAACATAGCTTAAAGGCATCTTCAGATCATTTACGTCCATAACCAAATCCAGATCTTCTTCTGTCAGAATAGCATTCGCTCCATGATTCGGCATTGGTTGCTGTACAATGTTAGGACCATCATGACTGAAGTTAATGACCTTACTATCAATCAAATCTTGGACTTTGTGTTTGAAAGCATGACAACTCTCGATATCATGTCCGGGTGCCCCAGAATGAAATTCACAATGCTTACTAGTATCATACTTGTAAGGAAGCGCTCCTGTGGGTGGGTCTAATGTTCTCTTTTAAATCAGATTCAAACCCAACAGCGTTTGAAGCAGTTCTGCATACGTTGACGGAGGTGTATCAAATACCCTCTTTGGCTTCCCATTCTGAATCCTTCTCTGAGCAGGATTATGCCTTTGTTGTTGCTGTTGTTGTTGTTGTGGTTGTTGTCGTTGTTATTGTATAGGAATCGTCACACTAGCAACCTGTTGTTGAATATACTGATTCCTACCTCTACCCCGTCCTCGACCACCATACACTGCACTGGCGTCTCCTTGTCTTCTACCACCAAAGACATTTTTTGCACCTCCAGCTGAGGTCGACTCACCGGCTTGAATCTTACCAATTTTAATGCCATTTTCAATCCGTTCTCCCATGAGTATCATGTCAGAGAAACTACCCATCGAGCAATTGAGCAATTTATCATAATACATCCCAGAGAATGTTCCAACAAAAATATCAATCAATTCCCTTTCAACCATAGGTGGGTGTACCCTTGCCGCCAGATCACGCCAACGCTAGGCATACTCCTTGAAACTCTCCCCATTCTTTTGTGAAAGACTTTGAAGTTGGACCCTATTTGGCGCAAGGTCACTATTGTATTGGTAGTGTCTGACGAAATCATCTGCCAACTCTTTCCAACTTCCGATTTGTGCAGGCTCTAGTCCCATGTACCATTCCAACGATGGTCCCGACAAACTATCTTGGAAAAAATGCATAAGCATCTTCTCATCATTAGAGTAAGTAGACATCCTCCGGTAATATGAACGCACATGAACCCGTGGGCATGTATCCCCTTTATATTTATCGAAAGTAGGAGCTTTGAACTTCAATGGCACCCTCAGCCCAGGAACCAGCCCCATGGTGGCCATGTCCAAACCTGCAAAATTTTGATTGGCTATACCTCTTATCTGTTCCTCCAACATTTTAATCCTCCGATCATTATCAGTGGGACCTTCAAAACCCATGGCATGCCCTGAAAAGGCATCTTCCTAACGATCTCTATCCCAGTACAGACCCTCATTACCATACCTGTCATAAGCAACATTACGACCATATCCTTGTTGATTAAAGTTAGGACCACGTCCTCTATTACCAAATCCTTGATTAACCCCGCCTGGCCCGAAACCAGCATTGAAAGGACCCATCCCAGCACCATTGGTATTCACATTGCCAAACCCAGCATTGCCGTAGCCATTATTACCATAACCTTGATTGTTATCACCAAACCCTCCGTTGCCGAAGCCCTGATTATTAAAGCCATCATTACCATCCTGATTGCCAAAGCCAAAACCCTTATTGTTGTCACCGAAACCAGTATTGATACCAACATTCCTGTTGGTTTCCACGTTCCCATTTCCATTATCAGCATTACCATTACCAGCGTTGCCATTGCCATTGTCGGTACCAGTCTCACCAGCATTTGGTATCACTTCCTCCCTGCGAGGGGTCTCAACACGAACAAAGTTATATTCAGTATTACCAGCCGCTCGCGCCAGCAGCGGTTGCACCAGAGTTTGAAGATGTTCCTGGCCCTTGGCCACAACCTCCATAGCCTGTATGAATTGAGCCAACCTATCCCGGATCTCCTGCATCTCAACTTGTACCTGGTCCATGATCTTCTTATAGTTGCTTCTTGTAGCGTACCGATGAGCTCTCTATTTGTCAATCTTGAAACAACCTGAAAGACGCAGGAGATAAGATTCGAGCTCGAAAAAGTACCTGCCATGCAATATGAAGATGCAAATGCACACATGTAAATATGCAACAGGGTAATTTCCCCCCGATTCTAGTTCCGGAGAAGAAGCCATAACGACAATGGAGTCCCAAGTAAGCAAGCACAGAATCAGAAACCTCATACATAAACAAATGCCAAGAGGCAGAGTACAAAGATACAACCGAATACAACTGAAAAGACCTCGGCCAACAAGCCTGGCGATGGTCAAAATACAAGCATGAATAATAACTACAAGAGAAAAACAAAGATAAATCAGGACGGATGGCGCGCCCGGAGATCTCCCAATAGCCTCAACGTCTCCGGATGACCTGGTCTGGAGAGCAGCTCCTGTATCAGTAATGCATGTCGCCTAACAGTGGATCTCAACTTTTTTGCATCCAGTACACAGGCTCCCTTGCCAAAACACTCATCAAGCCTGCATCTCTTGAAGCCAGCCTTCAGTTCACAACCCCTCATTTCTTTGACCATGTCGCTCACTCTAAACTCAGCGTCCCGTATAAGAGATGCCTCTCCAGCAATCTTCGCATCCTTAGCGCTGAACTGCTCCTCTAACCGGGAAATCTGCAGCTTCAACTCATCCTCACGCTCCTTCTGGCTAGTAAGTGTGGCATTCCACAAGAATTCCCATTTGGAAAGTCGAGAATAAGCCTTGTTCAGAAGCTCTTACTTAGTAGCAAGCACACTACTAACACCATTCAAGGCTACTCCCGCATTCTCTCTCCTGCTGGTCTCTTCAGTCAAATCTGAACCCAACCTGTTAATCATCTCAGTCTGCTTCTTCAAAGTGAAGGTTGCCTCACTCTTCTCATGCCGAAGCTGGAAAATCTCTTTCTCTAACTCTTCATTTGCTCTTTACAACTCTTCCTTTTCAGCCATCAACTTGTTATACTTCTCAATCTCTACTGAAGTAGGTTCCTCAATCACCGGAGGATATAAAGATTCTACAGCAGGAAACGCCATCAAAGACTTTTCAACCCTTTCATGGATCCAGAGCCGATAAGGATTATAAGCTCGACTGTCACTCTTGCCAAGCAATGTCTTTCCTCTTCTGTAAATATTACCCCAAGCATGCCTCAACCTGACCAAAACATCTCCACCTAATAAACCCGTGAGATACAGAGATTCCTGTATCTCGTCTTCAACCGGAGAGTCCCTCAAAGCATAGCCAAACTGTCTCACAAGCAGAGAAGGGTTATAGTTAATACAACCTTTCCGTCCAATCAAAGGAATGTTCGGAAAGCCACTGCAACTATATATAATATTCACTCCGAGCAGGTTCCGATCAAACCAAACAATGTTCTCAGCACACAATCCCATCAATTGGGAAGACCAATCTAAAGTACCAGCATTATCAACAAAAGGTCCCGTCTTAGGAAGATGTCTCTGAAACCACCTGTATAGAAGAGGTACACAGCAAGAAACATTCTTTCCCCGGCGCTTCTCATTCTTATAGTGAATAGAATGATAAACGTCACCCAAGAGAGTAGGCACCAGATTCTTTGAGGCAAGAATAAAGAAAGCATCTGAGTCAACAAAATCAGACAAGTTGGGGAACAATACAATCCCATAAATGCAAACAGCCAGAATAGCACTGAAGACGATCCAACATCCATCCTTCGCACACTGCGTAGCCTTCTCAACCAAGCAAGAAAGATGAAAACCATAAAATCCATTCAACTTGACTAAACCTCCGGGGAACTCAGAAGCATCTAAACTGACAATCTCAGCAAGCTTAGCCAACTCAGGCTCAGTATCCTCGTGAATAAAAGGAATCTGATCTAACACAGGAACTCTTAACATATCAGAATATTCCTCCAAAGTAGGGGCCAAAATAAAATCAGGGAACAAGAAGCATCTCAACTGAGGCTCGTAAAACTGCATCAAGGTATACAATCCAGTCATCTCAAACATAGAAGGTCTGTACACCAAACTGAGCAGTTTCCCATAAGACTCTTTAAACTCAGCCCTCACTCTCTGATCCGCTAGAGCAACTAACTACAATAAGGAACTGATATCTGGAGAAGGCAACCTGTAAGCAATTGTCCTCTTCATGGACTCCATGTCTGGCAAGAAGAACACTAGAATCTGAGGGGAAAGAACACACCTGCAACATAAACACGTTAATGAAATGCAAACATGAAAATGCAAATGCATATGCAAACAGGGGATCAAGTGCAATGATGAGGAACTGTGTTGTGTTGTACTGTAGCTTGAGAACCATCAGATCTTCTCCTCAAACCAAACCAACTACAAAAGAACCCTCACAACCCTCACTGGCAGAGATAAACCAGGTATTCCGAGGCCAGAGTTTCCTACAAAAAGACCCACCTACCCCTTACAGGTATGTATTTAACTCGCAGACGAGGTACGGCATCCTATGCGGTCATCAGCGTCACAGACTTTCAAGAGCGATGATACGATACCTAGAAGGTGTGGCATCATCATCCCTTGAAGAGGCCTCACTTAGCCGAATCCCAAATGATAGGTCCCCAGAGTCGACAACCCTCAAATCCAACAACCTGTCGAGCCCAAAGGGCTAGGCAAGATGCCATCAAAGAGAATCTCGTCTGAGTGCAGATTTCGTAGCTAGCTGGTGCGAGCAAAGCAAGCAGGCTAACCACTACTCTCTACTTCTAAGTCTATGTGTACTCAAGCCCAGGTCCAGCTTTATCTCTCAAACTAACCCTCTACCCACAGCACAACAACAATAATATAATACTGAAAGTAAAGACAGAAAGATAAATACATATAAAACCCCAGACGGGAAAACAAGCGCTAGGATTGACTCGCATAGGGAACCGTTGGAGTCCCCAGCAGAGTCGCCAGCTGTCGCTACTGCGAAAATCAGCGTCGGCTATGACAGAAGAGTCACCACCATGCGTTATTTATCCCAAAAGAGGGAAAGGAAACGCTCAGAGAAAACCTAACGCAAAGAGGGAAAGGAATGGTCTCGCAACCAAATCCTGGATTCGGGAGTCAGTTACGCAAGGGGAAGGTATTAGCACCCCTCACGTCCGTCATACTCGACGGGATCCACACTTGTTTTCTATCTAAAGGTTTGTTTATCTATCTACTCTAAAGGCTGGTTTGAAAGAGAAAAGGAAAGTGACTCGGCAGAACACAGCAGTTCTATGCCTACGTATTCCCGTCTGGAACGAGAAATCAGAGTCAACGTAGTTCGCCTAGCTACGGGTTATGGGGGAAAGATTGCTCGCCGAGATGTCGCATCTCGTGCCTACGTACTTTCATACGGCATGAAAGATCAGAGCAAACGTAGTTCGGGCTACGGAAGACACAAGTTTTTCTGACAGTTTTTTATCTCCTTACGAAAGGGTTTTCCAGATTAACGGTCCAAGAGGACAAAAATAGAGTTTGAATGTTTGTTTGAATCTTTTACGAAAGAACTTTTTTTTAGGATGTTCGCAATCTCCGTCGCACTAGAGACTATGACCCAGGAGTGAACGCTTCATATGTCACCCAAAGGGTACCACACTAAACATCCAGATTACTGGAGAGAGAACCTCTACCAATCTTTTCCCAGATAGCTTAAGGCTCGTAACGTACGACTTCAATTAACCTTATTACTGTATTTTTGGATTGTTTTGAGATGAGAAGAGAAAGACACCCTAAGACTATGGTTGAAAGGGAATCTACCTATTGTTATCATGCATGGTTTAGAAACCTAATGTCTGTCATAATTCCCTCTTGCACAGAGGAAATCAAAGATCCTAGGGGAAAACAGCAAAAGAAAGCAAGCAATAAACAGTAAACAGTAAAATGCATGCTATACAACAGTACAAGCAAGGCAAGGGAGTCTTGCTCAACCTCAAACCTAAGAAAACAACAGGCAAGGGGAGGAAAGCTCCACCTCAAACCTAAAGGTAGGCAACACAAGCAAACAGACAACACAGCAAAAGAAAAACAGAGGAAGCAACCCAAGCAGCAGCAACAATCTTCTACTGACAACAACCTCAACCTTCAACAGCAGCTCTGATCAGCAAAACTGAATTGACAGCAAAGTTGACAGCAAATAATCTTTATCTTCAAGCTTCTTCAATTCTTCATCTTCAAACTCTAGCAAGCTCCACAAGAAGAGAAATCATCATTGAGATCAAGTTACAATGCTAAGAAACCTGATGAAGACCAAAGGAATTCATCAGGAACCAACATGAAAAGAAACTGCATCCTCAAAAGTTCTACTCATTAAGGCATGCCACTCATCCCTCCAAAGGAGAGATGGGGCTTCCTTAAGAGGACTTTGCATCATAGGATGAGGATAGAAGCAAACAATTCATTCTATTTTTTTATGAAAGAAAAACAAGTTCTAATGGCTCTTCCTAAAAGCCTAATCCTATAAGCTTCTAAAATGCTCCTAAAAGAGAAAGAAAAATTAAAATTAATCTCCACAAGCCAATCCACATTAGCTACATGATGTCCAACACCTCCTCCAAAAAATAAACCAAGCTCTTCAAGCTCCAAAGCCACCAACAAGATCAAACAAGGCAAGGCACCAAAGAAGGAACACCAAAAGCAACACATACTTGCAAATTCTATCTAAAATAGAAAACTAAGTTGTAAAAATCTAATAAATTTCCTAAGGGAACATTCATGTTTTAATATTCTAGGGTTCAAATATCAAAGCCTAAATCAACTTCTAGGTCCACTAAATAAATCCTAAATTGAATTGTGTCAAGATAAACCATAAGTTGGGAAGGCTCTAAACATCTCACCTAAAACAGAACCCACAATTGTTAAAAAAATCAAATAAAAATCCTAAGGGAGCATGCACATCTAACCTACAACATACTCAAAAATCAAATTCAGAAACCAAACCAAATGCTCAAACCAAAATCAACAAGGCAGATAGGCAAATATGCAAAATAAAAGAAATAACATAAAAGAGAAAAATGAAAATTAAATTTAAAAATGCATGAAAATGCAATATATTGATCCCAGAAAATCACAAATTTAATCAGGAGCATGGACATATTTTTAAAATATTTTTCTGATCAAAAATGAATTTATTATGTTTTTTAGAATCAATATGCATTAAAATAAAATCAAAATGAATTAAAAATGAAATAAGATAAAACAAAAGCCAGAAAATGTCATGAGCGTTGGATGAATTGACAAGGTATGCAGATCCAAGAACAGTGAGCGCGTCCACACAAGCATCCCAGTCACACGCTGACTGGGATTAATGAAACACTGCGTTTTTGGTTTGGAGCCAAATCCTCAGTTCAAATCGTGACCATCAGATGATCCTACCAAGTCTTCTCAATAAACTAATCCAACGGCAATGCGTTATCGTCCTCGTTCAACTCCTCAGATGGAGGGAAGCTAGGTGTGGTGGCCGGAGAAGACCTCCGGTTGTCTTCTCCGGTGAGCAGTTGGTCTCAGGCAGCCAAGTAACATCAAACCTTACATCAAAACGCCCAGAATCTCACAAGGATCTCAGATATCCTATCCAAATTGTCTAACTCTCATCAGGTTTTAAAACACGATCCAAGTTTCAGAGATCACATCCAAATTGATCATCCCCAAATCATAATCTAATTGCATAGAAATGATCCTCACACTTCCTAGATTAATCTGATATATCCAAATCACGTTGAAACCTTAAGATCAAGCTAAATTGTGTCCAAACAGAAATTGCACTTCAACCTAAATTGTCTCTAATTGCTTCAATTTTGATCCAGAAATGATCTGTGTCTCAACTAGATCCTAACCTCTCCAGAATCACTCAAGGATGCAAGAGGAAGCTAAAGGAACCTTCAAATGTTCTTGATTCTGCCTTGAACTCAAATCACGATTTGCTCTTGCTTGCTTGCAACTGAACTTGCTATCTCTGCTTCAGCCACGAAAACTGCACCAAAATGATTCTGAAATCATCAAATGACTTAAATAGAACATGCTTATGGGCTTTTTGAGTCCAATTGGAGCCCAATCCAGCCATTTCAATTTTCTGTTTTCTCTTCCAAAATTGCACATGACAGTCACGAATTTGCCATCACAGCTTGCTCTAGAAGCTTCCCTTTTGCTTGCATAATCACTTGTGAATGTAATGGGACCAAAAGGAACACTTGAAATGCCTTGGTGAATGTTTTGGTCATGTTACTTGCATATGAAGAAACCAAATGATAACTCATGAAAATATGCCTCAACTCAAAAATCTACCAATGTCATTGTGTTTGAAATGAAATTTCCAATCAAAATGAGTATTTATTTGACATGTTTTGTTCACTTAACCATTAATTTGAATTTTTCAACTTTGAATCCTTTTAAAATCTTCCTTTTTAAGCCATTTCAAACCAAATCTTGATATGAGTCAAATCAATTCATCATGACTTCTTGGTTAGCCTAAAAACCACATTTTGAACAAGTTCCATGTTGAACAAAAATCCATTTGGCAAGTGCAAGTTGGAGATTTTGACCTATGATTGAAAATGGCCTATAATCTCACTTTCCCAAAATACCCCTGGCTTGCAAACCTCATAAATTGAGTTCTACAATTCAGATGGAAGAATTCTAATACAATTTGGAAATCTAAGATCATGAGGAACAACTTTCATGTTGGCCAAAAGTTCAGGTGAAACATCCTTCTAGGTTAAAAATAGCTTTGAAGTCAGATGATTTTCACAGGCAAATTTCAGAGACATCTGAGGACTTGTAACTTGTCTGGACCATAACTTGAGTTCTATAATCCCCTTGAGGACTTCTAGTACTCAAATTAAAGGTATTGAGATGATATAAAAGTTTCATGTTGGCCAAAGATCCATTTGAAACTTGCATCTTGACTTATGTGGTCTTGAAGTTAGGCACTAAATAGGGGATTTTACACTGAAACCCTAATTTAGCAACTTCCCACATTCTTGACTCTTCTTGACTTGATCTTGGCACAACACCACAAATGTCTCAACATATCATCTCATGAACTCCATTACCTAAAAGTAGGCTTTGATACTCTTCAATTGCACAGTTGACCTCGGATTGACCCAGATGAAACCCTAATTGCTTGCACTTCAACTGTGGCTCTTGCATTTGACACAATGACTTGATTGAGCTTTCCCATGGCCCTCTAGGAATTCTATGAGCTCCATACACATCCTCTTCTCATATTCAACACTTCACATCCCTTTGATGGTCTTCAATTGGTCCTCAAGTTAGGAGCAAATCCACATGCAAGTACCTAAACTCTTAGGTACTCAAATCACCTCCTGATGACCTTGATAACTTCTCAAGCTTGAATAAGACCTCTTTCTAGGCTTCTCTTGATAAGAATCACACTTGATCCCCTTCTATATAAATGATATCATGATATGCAAATGATATAACTATGCAAATGTTAATGCAATGAAACATAAGCCAAATAAGAAAAGAGGTTGGGAAAATTTTGGGGTGCAACAGAGGCCATGGTCTCGGTTTATTTTATGTGATTTTTTGGGAATTTGTAATTTACGCGAGGCTATCGTCGCATTGCACTTATTTTTTACAGCTTTCTTTACTTTGTCGTATGATGATATTTGTTGTTTGCATGTTTTTTTTACCGTTATTTTTCCCCTCCGAAGGAATTAGGGATAGTCGTTTGACCGCCGAGTCAATAGTCCTAACTTTTAGCCATTTCAAACCCTAATTAGCCTAGGAGTCCCACCGTGGACGAAAATGCCCTTTTACCCTAGCTTTAGGTCAAAGAGTCGCCGTACTCTATTTTAGGGTTTTCCGCCGTGGAATCCCTAATTTAACCCTAATTTTCAATTAACAAATTCAACATAGAAATAGGAGTTTCAAAACTCCACGTAAGCGTGTCCATAAGATACGTTTACTCCCCTTGAAACTTTGACCAAAGTCAAGAAGTTTCTAACCTCCTTTTCGAGGGGAACTCTGATTACTCTGATTTCATTCCCTATCCGGGATACGTAGGCACAAGATGCGACATCTTGCCGAGTAAACTTAGGACTAACCCTTAGGTCTCTCAATCACTCTTAACCCTTAGCTCAATATATATTAAAGCAGATAATAAATTAAAAAGCATACAATAAACAAAAGGTTCCTGTAGAGTACTACAGAAGTTTAGGGTGTTAGTACCTTCCCTAAGCTTAACCAACCCCTTACCTAGGTCTCTCCCCGCATTGTGTTTACGATGCAAAAATAGGTTTTCCCTCTTTTGACCTTTTCCTTCGGATAAATCAAAGAGCGGTTGTGAATCAAGAATTATGATTTAAACTAATTAATAGTTTGATATCCTATTTCCACTACAACAATTAGCTATCAATTGGATTTGAGGTACTATCTTTTCTTATCTGCAAACTCTCGCACTCACCTCGTTCGTGTAAAGTAATGTATCAAACTATGTGTTGTTATTGATGTTTATTCCATGATTAAGCATGTTTCATCCCTTTGCATGTTCGAAAAATGGTTATGCTGTTTATTTATGTCTTTTTGGATGCTTGTTGAACCAAATTAATGATTTATTCTAATTTTAACTGTATGAGTCAACCTACATAGTGTCGCACCCTAATTTTTGACCTCAAGATTCCACCTCTTTATGCACGTTTCCTTGCATATTATCTCCTCACTTTTGCGTGCATATTTTATCATAACTAACCAGCTTGTGTCGGAGCGGTAATGTCAAGGTATAGATTCTTACAGCCAAGCATCACAGGGACGTGACTAATACATTCGAGTTCAAAGTTCACCATTCTAGAATTCAAGCTTAGTTTAAGAAGATTGTGCATATGGACAAGTCTATTAGATTCAGTTCAAAGATTTAAAGAGCACCAGTCATTTTTAAGGCTCAATTTTTCAAGAGATAGCGTTATGACTACAAGAAGGGATTCAAACCACATCAATAGCTCCGCCTTCCCATGTCCATTAATCTACGCGCGTTTGATTTCCACTTATTCTGGATAGTGTTGGGCATTCGCATTGGAGTGTGTTGGCGGTTCATTCAAATGATGTCAAAGGATTGCTAAAATAAGGACGTTATTATATCAATCACTAGTTTTGAGGCTGACTTGCACAATTTTGTTTTCCTTATTTTGAAGTTCAAATTCAATAAAGGAATTTAAGAAAGCAGGACTCAAGCCTTCGTGATTCAAAGACTCAAGAGTTTTGAGACCGAGTTACAAAGTCCACGAGCTTTGTGCCTTTGCAAATTCAAGAGCTCATGCAAATTTAAGAGCCAAGTTATTTCTTTTTTTTTGGAGCCCAACCTTTTTTGGTCATTATTTCTAGCTACCATTTTCCTATGTATGGTTGTTTGGACAAAGGACATTTTTTTTTAATCACTACAAAGCGGAAGCACAACTAAGTGATGATTTGTTTTCAACATATTTCAAATCTTATTAAGTGCAAGATGTCCATGAACTTCAAGTAAGACTAACGTGAGAATTGAAGTTAACAGTGTTGTTTGCTTATTAAACTCAAGGCCAGTTTACAGACTCCTATCCAAGACTGGACTTGCACAAAGCAAATCCAAGGCCCAAATGTTACTAAAGACTAGAATCTCCATTGCTAAAGATCAAGCATGCCATCAATCCAGACTGCAAAGCATCATAAAATAAGAGTGAACATGAAGAAGCTCGCTAAATGTCTCCTCACTAGAGTGCTCCACGCTTTAGCAGCAGCATACGTCTTCAACTTCTGATACCATGGCCTCAACACCAGCAATATTGCCGCAAGTTACGACCTGCTCAGGTGAATCAGAAAAAGCCTGCATTAAATTTCAACACTGTTAAATTTTGGTTAGGCCCAGAAAGCATGTGCAGGTTCATACTTAAGACAACCATATGAAAACCTGCCTGATAAAGGCAGGAGACCTCCAGTGGGTAAAATAGCAGTTTAGGTTGAAGACATCATTAGCATCAGAGAAGAGAATGCTAGTTTCGTCGCGGAAGTGAATCCTTATCGAAACAACAAACAACAGTACCTAGGCGCTTTGATCGTAGAAAACAATAAAATGAGACACATCAACATCAAGAAGTAGGAAAGTAACCGAAGAATCTGAAGGCGTTCCGAACAACTCACCTTCATCATTTCTGACTTTCCAACCTATTCATCAGCTCCCATCTAGAAGCAAGCACTCTTGATAGTTGCCAACAAGCTTCAGACTCCCGCCGTCATAATCAATACTTCATCACCATCAAATGCTGCCATTGTATCTAAGAAGAAACAGAACCAATACAGAAAAAACCTTTCTTAGAGCTTCTAGCAGGTGCTATCCGTGCCACTCCTCCAGTTACATCTTCTTCTCAAACGATTTCTGCAATCAGACCAGTCCACTATATTCAAAATGTTTCATCTTGTGGGAGTGGATGTGTCGCTTCAATGTTACTAAGTTGAGCAGGGTTATCCTTCACCGCTGGTCTTAAATTCAAACCATCATCACAAGCACAACAACAGTACCTGCCAAAACCTGATAGAAGTTAATATATAGGCGTGAGAAAATGAATTTGGGGTACGCTGGCATAACTACTCAGGGGTTTTGATAGAGTTTGATTTATGGTATAAAACCAGATGGAAGTTGTTACATTTTTTACCTCCTATAATTGAGAAGGTTCCCAATCAATAGCTTCTGGACGTCGAGAACTGCTCAAGAACTCTTGGGGGCGCAAGTATTCAAAGTTTAGGCCTCAAGCTTCACGTTTGAACAATTCGTAGCAACTCCCATCATCAAGCCATCCAAATACTCGTATCATCGTAGGCACATGAAAAGAAACAAGAATGGTTATAAAACTGCTACAGACATGAAGTAAGTAAGCCAATACACAGGTCCTGGAAATTCATAGCATGATAGCTCCATGGCAACATACAAGACGAACAAGAGTAATATCAAAACAGTTTGGCCATACGCATTTGCTTATCGAAGGATCGGTTTTCAGAACAGGAAATCAGACTTACCATCAAATTATCATCAACTGCAACGTCAGCAGCAGCAATACCATAGAAGCAGAGGTGAGTTTGTGGCTTTGAGTTCACCAGTTCAAGTATACATAAAGGAGTTTTCCAAAATTCAGGCCTGCTCCCAACACTGAAGCTTTGGGCTCACCGGTTCCGTTACCGTGATTACTCTGGGCTGCTAGCTTCCCTTGGCCCAAATCAACTTCTATTCACCCCTGCCAAATAATAATTCAGAGTTAGTAACCAATTAAGGGATACCCCTGTGTGGGAAGGTGATTTCATTCAAGACAGCTAGCAAATTTTTTCTTTCATATCTCAAAAGTAGTGTATCCCAAAACAATTAAGAGGTTTTCAAATGCAATTACCACAAAATCACATAAGGGGGATCCTCATCAACAGGCACTAACACAATCAGACAGAAAAGGATGGTTTTCAAATGATTGTCTAAAACAGAAATAGAAGGTTCTAATACAACATTCAAGGCATTTAATCAAGGTTTAAAATAAGGTATTTCTCCTGAGGACTATAAAGAGAAGATGAATTCGCAGCTTGAAAAAAGGCGAGAGAAAATACGAAATCACAAAACACACATCGTTCACACATTCAAAGCAACAAGGAAGAGCGAAACTTATCTAACGAAAACCACCCCTTAAAGCTCACGCCATCGCGAACCGCCCCGTCTCCGTTGAACATCCGCTACAGGTGGGTTTTGGTTCCCGGTCCAGAGCGTCGTTCGCGACCATTCCCTTGTCGATTTTCGCCGTTTGATTTTCATTCTCATTTTGGGATTTAGGGTTCTTTGATTTGGGGATTGTGAGGGTTTCTATTTTGTCCTTGCTATGGCTTTGCTTGCGTTGTGTTTTGTTTTCTGATTGTTTTGCAGAATAAGAAAAGAGGAGGAGATCGAAGAAGAAGAGAGGAGAAGCAGCGAGGGAGAGGCGATCGAGAGAGGGGAGGGACGATTCAGGGATTAGGGTTCATATCTGTGTAAGTTGTTTTTTTATTTGGTGTAATCACATGCCTGCACACACACACTGTCTGTCATGCACCCACGCATCAGAACCACACACCACACTTACCACATGGTCATACGTCCCTTATTGCATGCCCACGGTAAATCCACGCACCAGCACACACCAGATCCAGCGCCCCCCTTTTTATTAACCTAATTAATCTTAAAATAATCCTTTTTAAACTAATAATCTGTTTTAATATAATGATAACCTCCTTTTTTAGAATTAATCAACCTTTAATCCTTTAATTAACCTTAAGTTTTTTATTAAAATAATAACTTTTAAATTAACCTCATAATTAATCCTTAGGTCAAAATTAATTAATTAATATTTTATGTGATTAAATTTAACTAAAACCAACTTTTATAATTAACTCTCTCAACTTTATTAATAATTCAATATTATTAATTTACTTTTTCATTAAATCCTGTTTTCTCTTGCTCTAAATAATAAAGCCTTTTATTTTATTAAAGAAATAATTTATCCTATTATACTTTTTAAGACCCTTTTTTTTTCTAAATAACTTAATTTGTATTAATGACTAAAACATTTTAATAATAAAACCTTTTATTAAAATTAATATAATTGATATAACTTTTTTATAAAATCAATTTCACCAAAAGAATACATTTTCTTACAAATCAACTCAAATAAACTAATATAATTTTTACTAAAAAAATCCAACACAACTTTTCTCTTAAAATTAAGTCAGCATTTCCTTTAAAATCAAATTCATTTCTAATTTTTTAATCTAATCAATAATATAATTTCTCATAAAAACAATCTCTTCCTAAAATCAATTCACCCTTTCTCTAATCTCACATCGTAAAACTTAATCAATCGTGCACGCTTCACTTTCGCTCACCTATTCACAATTCACACACTCACCTAGCACTTTCATGCGTTTGTGTATGAATTTATTTATTTTCCTTTATTTTTCGCAATTTATCATTTCCGCATTTATTTTATCGCAATGCATAGCGTCCAAAGGAAGAACTTGCGCATAACTTAAGCAATTATGCGTATGCATCCCATTTGCATCATACTCCCCCATGATCCTTGATCCCATTCAAGTTGATCTTTTAAGATAGATCCTACCCCGTAGGAAGGACCTTTTCTTTATCTTTACAACATAAAAAAACAAACTCAAAACAACTCAATACAACTATTCAAATACATTAGAGAATAAGATGTTAATAATCTTAAGCAAGATAAAACTCATACCCCATAATAATTCAATCAATATATAGGAACTTTGCCTTAATAGAGATAGTGGTATACTTGTCGATTAAATTCGAAGTACTTGAGCCTTTCTCTTAAGACGATGCAAAGACTGTTTTCCTACAAAGTTGTGGTGGTTAAATCAAGTAATCTCCCGTAAAATGACAACTCATATTTTCTCCTAAAATCAATCAATCAACTACCCTATCCCGTAGGAACTTTGACCACAGTCAAAGAACTCCTCAAACTCTTTAGGGGAACTACAGATACTCTGATTCCACTCCCGTAAGAATACGTAGGCATAAGATGCGATATCTTATCGAGTATACTTAGAAATAAACCCCCTAGGTCTTTTATACCTTAAGCAGATAAACCTTAGCAATAAACAACATTAAAATAAGAGGTTCCTGTAGAGTACTACAGAAACTTAGGATGCTAGCACCTTCCCTAAATTTAACCAACCCCCGAACCTAAAACTCTCTAGCATATGCATTGCATTATGGGTATTTCGATCTTTTTCCCTTTCTTTGGACAAATCAAAGTTCGGTTGCAAATGAATAAGCTTCAAGCTCATCAATAGCTTGGTATCCAAATTTCACCGCGACAGAAATGGTGACTTCACTGGGGACGCCTCAGTGGGTTTCCCTAACCTGTTTTGTTTTTATATTTGCTTATATTTGCTTAATTGTTTATCTATTGCTTTTGGGTTGATACCTTTGAATGGTGAGACAAAGTCCTACATCCGGACTTGAGTGAGCTTAAGATAGGATAGTGATATGTTCGACGAGGCTTATAGGGAGTCGAATCCCGACCAAGTTGACTTAAAAATCACGCTCAGTTGAGACCCTTTCGAAAATGGTTCGGTTGAACGAGTAATCGGGAAAACTTTTACTATTTTCGATTGGAGTCCATGATTCTGAGGACCATAGTTACCTTAACCCCACTTTGGCCTTTATTAGGATGTAGCGTGGGACTATGAGGGAGTACTCCCGAAGTAGTGCTACGCAATGCTACACTCAAAAGAAGTTCTCTTGAGAATATTATTAATCACCGAGTAATTGGGAAGTTGATAATATCCGAAAGATGGACTAATGACTTTGGGCACCTCTTTAGAACCTTATTCTGCAGGTACAATCAACCTTTAGTCCACATCCTTTGGGAATGGGTACACCCTTTGGCTCCATGCTCATTGCAAACCTAGGGTCCCCCTTTGTTTGTTTATCTTTATGTCTCTATGTGCTTACTTGTGTTTGTTGCATTCTTATAGCATCATTCTACATTGGACTTCATGCGATTCACTTTTGTTTATGAACATTGTAGGTCGCCATGGCTTTGAACGAAAAACACACTGTGAAATACACTTTTAAGAGTCCTAAGTTGGGTGACCTAAGGAAGTTGGTAACCTTGATTGAAGACCAAGACAAGTTCAAGAGCAAATATGGGAATCTAATATCTTTATTGAGTCGCCAAGTGGACGAAGGACTTCTTTCCACTTTATTGCAGTTTTATGATCCACTATATCACTGTTTTACATTCTCAGACTTTTAACTATTACCTACATTGGAAGAGTACTCCTTTTTGGTTGTTCTACCTATCCTAGAAGAATCTTCCTTCCCCTTTTTGGAGAGAGACCCTGAGGAAAGAGATATTGTTAAGGCTCTTTATCTAAAGGTATCGACGTCAAGGGAAACTTAATTAGTAAAGGTGGTATTTTAGGCTTGACAAATTTCTTAATCAGTAAAGCTATGTTTTATGCCGATTATATGAACAGGACTCCATTCGAGGCAATCTTCACCCTACTTATTTATGGGGTGTTTCTATTCCCAAGTTTTGAAGGGTTCGTCGACCTTAATGCAATCAAGATCTTTATAAATAACAATCCAGTGCCAACTCTTTTGGGAAATACTTATCATTCTGTGCATCTCCGAAACTTCTATGGTGGAGGGATGATTACCTGATGTGTGCCCTTACTTTACAAGTGGTTTATTTCGCACTTGCCTAAGTCTAGTTCTTTTTCGAATCTCGATAAAGGGCTATGGTCCCCGAGAACTATGGCGTTGACCCACTCAGACATTGATTGGTACAACTGAGCATACGTTGGGACGCTAATTATTGATGGTTGTAGGGATTTTGCTAATGTGCCGTTACTTATTGTTAATGGAGGGATCAGTTACAATCCAGTTTTAGCTCGTCGACAGTTGGGATATACGTTGAAGGAACCTCCTAAGAGTGTTCAAGTGGAGAGCATTTTCTTTAGGGATAACAAGGAACTTCAAGACAAGATTCTAGCTGCATGGGATCATTTGCATAAGAAAGGGAAGAAAAGCCTTGGAAAGCTTAATTGTGTGTCTTTGGAACCGTACCTTCAGTGGGTCAGAGAGAGCAATCAAGTTAAAGATGCCATATTCTCGTCAAGATCCTATACCTCCAAGAAGAGAACCCACTTATGTCTTTATATCCGAAGCTGAGAAGTTAGAGGTCTCTTTGAGAAAGGCACAACATGAGTTAGAGTCATGGAAGAACAAGTATCAAGTAGCGGTTGCAGAGAATGATGAACTTCAAAAACAGAAGGACGAACTTCAGAAACAGCTACAGTTGAAGGATGAAGAATTACTTCCCCACAAGAAGAGAAAAGTTCTAGAGGATTTATTTTCCTCCGACCCTTAATGCACTCTTTGGAAGATGATTGTGGACAACCTTATCCGTGAGAAGACCCAGTTGGAAGAGGAGCTCAAGCGGCGGAATTCAGAACTTCCTTAGGGCTTTCATTAGTTTTTATTTAGCTATTTATTTGGGACTTTTTAAAAGCAATTATTTATAATCCGTTTCAAATTTAATAAACCGTTTTTCTTTTACCACAATGTTTATGAATAGTTGGGATCCCATGAAGTCCTACTCATCTTGCATTGCATTCTTTTTCTTTATGTACTTCAAGAAACTCAATTTCGTTTCACATGTATTTTAACCATGGACTTCAAAAGTGAAGCATTGAAGTACACTTTTCAGAGTCCTAACATTGAAAGCTTAAAAGAGCTAGCAAAACTCATCGAGAACCGTCACGCTTTTGCAGCAGAATATGGAGGAGCTTTCTATTTTCTCGAGCTCAAGATGAAAGAGGGACTGTTGGAGACCCTTGTTCAGTTCTATGATCCGTTGTACCATTGCTTCACCTTTCCGGATTACCAACTAATGCCGACCCTGGAGGAGTATTCTGATTTTTTGAAGATACCCGTGACCACTACCTGTGTTTACCGGATTGGAGGACATGCCCAGTAACCAAGAGATTGCAAATGCTACCCGTCTCAGCCTAGCAGACGTTCAAGCTCACTTAACCACCAAGGAAGGAGTCCTTGGGTTTCCGGACGATTTCCTGATCAAGAAAGTTCGTTATCACGCTGAAAGAAAGGAGGTCCCGATATTGGAAGCTACATTTTCTTTGTTGGTCTATGGGATTTTCTGGTTCCTAAAGATTGATGATTTTGTCGACATGGATGCAATTAAGCTGTTCATCCTCAAGAACCCAGCTCCTACTCTGTTAGATGACACATACCATTCAATCCACTCGAGGAATGCTGAAGGAGGAGGACATATCATTTGTTGTACAGTCTTGCTATATTCATGGTTTATCGCTCACCTAGCTCGGCATCCATCTGTTTGGGAATAGATAGAGACACCCCGTTGGTCTGAAATAGTCATGGCCCTTACTCACTCCGATATTGTATGGTATGACCCTACTTATGGAGGTGTTGAGATGATTCATAGCTATAGAGGATTCCCCAATGTACCTCTTATTGGGAGGGAAGGATGCATCAGTTACAACCCCGCTTTGGCTCGCCGCTAATTGGGGCACCTGATGAACAAAATACCTGACCCAACTTTGATGGAGGGGATCTTTTTCAAGGAAGGAGAGGATCGAGACTTGAAGGCTGTCATAATATATGCATGGAAGTACGTCAACATGGAAGGAAAGACTGCTTTAGGGTTCCCTAATTGTGTTGCCTCTGAAGACTACCTATGTTGGGTGCGAGAGAGGGCTCTCGACCTCAGGATGCCTTTCCCTTTCCACGAACCCATGGTGTTGAATTTTCATGATCCTGATTGGTTTGATGTGAGTGAGGTAGATCAATTGAAGGCCGCCTTGGATGAGGCTCGAAAACTGAAGGCCGCTTGGAGGAACAAGTTTTTCACCCTCAAGGTAGAGAAAGAGAAGTCTCAGAAGCTGCTCGAAATAGAATCTGCAAGAAAAAGGAAGGCGCGAGAGGATTTATTTTCCTCTCACGCATCTTCAAGAACTGTCACCAGGGATGATCTTCCCTCAGCTACTGTGGCTTGGAAAGAATGTGTAGATCGACTCATCAGTGAGAAGTCCGAATTGCAAGAACGCGTCAACCAGTTGGAAGAAGAACTTTATGCGCAGAAGGAGCGTAAGGAGTAGACCTATGAGTTCTATTTTTATTTTGTTTCAATGTAATAAACTCTCAAAAAGGTACTTTTCTTTGTATTGCTTCTTGAATATCAATATTAAAATAAGTTTTTATCCAACGTTATGATACCAAAACAAACAATTTGAGTTTCTTGAAGTTTCATACTCATTTGCATTATTGCATAGGCATAACATTGTTTGCATTCCAGGGTCTCACTCTTACTTCATCTCCACAGACAAGCTGAATCACCGGTACAATACTCGCGCCAATCAACGCCAAAAGATGGACTAGCTTGAACAAGAGAACAAGGTGCTCCGTGATGAAGATGCAATTCTGAAGGAAAGTTTGGAGAGGTTGGACGGTCTAGTGGAAGCTCTGTCTAGTCAAGCCACACTCAACAACCAAGAAGTTCAAAGGACTGTTGTCTCTGAAGTCATGTCAGCACCGATCCCAGTGGTGCCTACTGTTGCCGAATTGACCTACAGTATGCTGCCAGGTTTTCCGTGGGGAATGCCTTCTCATTTCACTCCTACTGGCTATCACCCACCTGTTCCTGAGGTCCCAATCATGACCGTTGTGCAAGCCATTCCTGCAACTGCTGCTGTAATGACTACAGTACCACCGTGTGTGAATGTTACTCCATGTATTCTGGATGAATTGATCTACCATGGATCTTCAACTGAAACTGTGGGTTTTGAAGAGAGGATGGATGGTTTTCAAGACCAATTTTTTGAGATTCAGAAGGAATTAAGAGCCCTTCGTGGGAAGGATTTGTTTGGAAAGAGTGCTTCCGACCTGTGCTTGGTTCCGAATGTCAAGGTTCCGCCGAAATTCAAGGTTCCCGATTTTGAGAAGTACAAGGGGAACACTTGCCCTCAAAGTCATCTCATCATCTATGTCAGAAAGATGTCTGCACAAACTGATAACGATCAATTACTCATCCACTATTTCCAGGACAGTCTGACAGGCACTGCACTCAAATGGTATATGGGGTTGGATAGTGCGAAGATTCGATCTTTCAACGATCTAGGCGGGGCCTTCATCAAGCATTATAAATATAATGTAGACATGGCTCCTGACAGAGATCAGTTGAGGGCCATGATGCAGAAATACCAAGAGAACTTTAAGGAATATGCTCAACGTTGGCGCGAGTTGGCCGCGCAGGTTACGCCACCATTGGAGGAAAGGGAAATGACCAAGATTTTTCTAAAGACCCTTGGTCCTTTCTTTTACGAGAAAATGGTTGCAAGCGCACCCAGCAATTTCACCGAGATGGTGAATATGGGAATGCGCTTGGAAGAGGGAGTCCGAGAGGGACGACTGGTCAGAGAAGAGAATGCTCCTAGCAGTGCTAAGAAGTATGGAAGTGGTTTTGTGAAGAAAAAGGAAAAGGAAGTGAACACTGTACAGGAAGGAACACCTAGGAAAAGGTATTCATCAACATATCAGGTTGCAGTAGTATCACCAGTGTTCAATGCTCCAACTTATCAGCCGCAACCACAACAAAGTCCACAATCTCCTCAACAGAATCAACCATTCAACAATCAGGGTCGTGTGTATAGAAAGATAAACTTTGATCCCATCCCTATGAAGTATGCTGATTTGTTCCCAGCTTTGATCCAAAAAGGCCACATCCAGACAAAGGCTCCACCCGAGGTTCCCAAGAATCCTCCTCCTTATTATAAAGCTGACAGATTTTGTCCTTACCATCAGGGAGCTCCAGGTCATGACATTGAGAGTTGTTTTGGTATGAAAGCAGACGTCCAAAAGCTCATTAAGTGTTGAATCTTGTCCTTTAAGGATTCCAATCCTAATGTGAAGGACAACCCATTGCCTCCACATGGTGCACCCTCCGTAAACATGATTTAGTGTTACTTAGAAGGAAGTGATCAGGAAGTTTCAGATAAGAAAACTGAAAAAGTATGTGTTATAGTGCCTCACTTCAAGGAAGTGGAGCGTATTGAGATTACATATGATAGTAGAAAGTCGACTGTTACTCCCCTGGTAATCAATGTGCCAGGACCTGTCCCTTACACTTCTAGTAAGGCTATCCCATACTGGTATAACGCTACTATGTTAGAAAAGGAAAGGATGTACCGTTTCCTACTTTGCCTTCGGTCGTTAACATTGCATATGTCAGTAGAGTAACAAAAAGCGGTCGAGTCTACCCTTCAGTGCCTTTGAAAGACGGGAATGTCAGTAGAGCAACCAAGTTCAAAGGACCCAATTGTGGATCAATCTGGTGGATCCAATCTGTCCCAGGTGGACGAGGTGTTGAAAGTAATCAAGAGAAGTGAATACAAGGTCGCGAATCAGCTTCTGCAGACCCCATCTAAGATCTCTGTTCTGTAGTTGCTATTGAGTTCCGAGGCACATAGGGAAGCGCTCCAAAAGATATTAGAGCAAGCATATGTGGAACAAGATGTTATAATGGAGCAATTTGATAATATCATCGGTAATGTCACTGCATGCGACAATCTGGGTTTCAATGAGGAAGACCTCCCGGAGGAAGGAAAGAAGCATAATATGGCTTTGCATATTTCTGTGAAGTGTGGGAATGATTCTTTGTCCAGTGTGTTGGTCAATACTGGATCCTCTCTGAATGTGATGCCTAGAACCACTTTATCCAAGTTATCTTATCAGGGACCGCCGATGAGGCCCAGTCATGTCATCATCAAGGCTTTTGATGGATCTAGAAAAGCGGTAATTGGTGAAGTAGATCTGCCGATGACTATCGGTTTGCAGACTTTCATGACCATGTTCCAAGTCATGGACATTCGCGCCGCCTATAGCTGTTTGTTAGGGAGGCTGTGGATACATGACACTAGGGAAGTTACCTCCACCCTGCATCAGAAACTGAAGTATGCTTTTGAAGGCAAAACGGTTACGGTTTATGGAGAAAGAGCTTTGGTGGTGAGTCACTTGTCATCGTTTTCGTATGTTGAAGCTGAAGAAGAAGTTGGTACACAATTCCAGGCTTTATCTATCATAGGCGATAGCGTTCAAAAACCCAGAGTGCCCATGTCATCATTCAAGGATGCGCAGCAGGTTGTGAGTAGTGGTCCTCAAACAGGTTGGGGCAAGATGTTGTTTTTTCCAAAGAATAAGAACAAGAAAGGTCTTGGTTTTTCTAGTGGGTATGCTCAACAGGTCATCAGAAATCAAGAGTTCCCGTCGATCAATGAGGTGTTCCGCAGCGGAGGGGTCATCCATCCTCCTCATATCAACGCCGTGTCTGAAGACGAGTCTGAAGGGTACATATCAGATGGTTCAGCAAGTCTTTCCATTCACTTTGAAGATTATGAGCCCTATATGGAAGATCCGGGTTATGTCTCAGACGACTTTGATTATAGTTTTGGAGTCTATGCTATTACTGAAGAAGATTCTGATGAAGATGTTCTAGTTTTCGTGACTCCGGGAGTTCTGGTCAAGAATTGGAGTATGGTTGAAGCCCCTGCTGTGATTCATATATCAAAGTAAATATTTGTCTTTAAAGTTTTCGCTCTGCCCAAGGCGAAAATATTGTTGTGTGGGCTTGCTTTTAATAATTCCCTTTGCTCTGCCCAAGGCAAAGGTGACCTTGTTGGGCATTTCATTGTTCGGATTTTGCTATCATCAATAAATAATTGTTTCCATTTTATGTGCTTTTCTCTTTTATTATTATTACTATGTTGGAAAATAATAATGAGTAGCATCTCGCGTACACACACTTTTCACTTTTTAAACTAAATAAAATAATATCACATGCGCTGATTGCTACACCCATTACATCCCAGGAATAATGACCCCCTTCCGTCGCTGAACTTTGAATTCCCTGTGTTTGAGGCTGAAGATGAAGAAGACGATATTCCAGAAGAGATCTCCAGACTGCTTGAGAAAGAAGAAAAGGCTATCCAACCTCATCAAGAGCCAGTAGAAGTAATCAATTTGGGAACAAAAGAAATCCGTAGGGAAGTGAAAATTGGAGCTCTGCTCAAGCCCGATGTGAAGGAGCAGTTGATTGAGTTGCTCAAAGAGTTTGTTGATGTGTTCGCGTGGTCCTATCAAGACATGCCTGGATTGAATACTGCCATAGTTAAACATCACTTGCCGCTGAAACCAGATTGCCCACCGGTTAAACAGAAACTCAGAAGAACTCGGCTCGATATGGCTCTGAAGATCAAAGAAGAAGTACATAAACAGATTGATGCAGGTTTTCTTGTCACTGCCGAGTATCTTCTTTGGTTAGCCAACATTGTGCCCGTTCCGAAGAAAGAAGGAAAGGTACGTATGTGTGTGAATTACAGGGATCTGAATAAGGCCAGTCCAAAAGATGATTTTCCATTACCTGACATCGACATTTTGGTTGACAGCACTGCGAGATATGAAATCTTCTCTTTTATGGATGGATTTTCAGGATACAATCAGATCAAAATGGCTCCCGAAGACAGACAGAAGACGTCGTTCATTACCCTCTGGGGCACCTTTTGCTATAGAGTTATGTCGTTTGGATTGAAGAACGTCGGGGCAACATATTAAAGGGCTATGACTACTTTGTTCCATGATATGATGCATAAAGAGATTGAGGTTTACGTGGACGATATGATAGCTAAGTCGAAGACTGAAGATGACCATGTCAAGCATTTGTTGAAACTATTCGGTCGATTAAGAGAATACAAGCTCCGTTTGAATCCCAACAAATGCACGTTTGGAGTATGATCAGGGAAATTATTGGGTTTCATTGTCAGCCAGAGGGGTATTGAAATGGATCCTGATAAAGTGAGGGCCATTCAGGAGATGCCAGCTCCGTCTACCGAGAAATAAGTCAGAGGATTTTTGGGACGTTTGAACTACATCTCAAGGTTTATATCTAATATGACTGCTAAGTGTAAACCTATTTTCAAGCTGTTGAGGAAAGAACAAGGGTATGTTTGGACCGAAGATTGTCAAAAGGCTTTTGATAGTATCAAAGAGTATTTGCTTGAACCACCCATTTTGATACCGCGGGTGGAAGGGAGACCTTTGTTCATGTATTTGACCGTGTTGGAAGATTCGATGGGTTGTGTGATCGGTAAGCGAGATGAGACCGGAAAATAGGATCACGTCTATTATTATTTGAGTAAGAAGTTTACCGATTGTGAATCTAGGTACACTATGCTTGAGAAAACTTGTTGTGTTTTGGCCTGGGCCGCTAAGCGTCTACGACAATACATGTTGAGTCACACTACTTGGTTAGTTTCGAAGATGGATCCTATCAAGTATATCTTTGAGAAGCCCACACTGACTGGAAGAATTAATAGATGGCAGATGCTATTATTAGAATATGACATCGAGTACCGCACTCAGAAGGCTATTAGAGGAAGTATTCTGGCTGATCACTTGGCACATCAGCCTATGTTGGATCATCAACCTTTGAACGATGATTTCCCGGACGAAAAGGTTATGTATTTAAAAATGAAGGATTGCGAAGAACCTCTACCAGGTGAAGGACCCGAGCCCGGTTCTCAATGGGGTTTGATTTTCGATGGAGCCGTCAACGCTCACGGGAGAGGAATAGGCGCGGTTATCGTGACCCCCCATGGGTCTCATATCCCGTTTACCTCTAGGCTAACATTCAAGTGTACCAATAATGAAGCCGAGTATGAAGCATGTATTATGGGCCTCGAGGAGGCAGTGGACATAAGAATTAAGAATTTGGATGTGTTTGGTGACTCTGCTGTAGTCATTTATCAAATCACAGGAGAGTGGTGTTGCACCCCAAAATTTGCTCAACCTTTTCTTAACTTGGTTTATGTTTTATTTCATTTTTGTTCTAGCATTTGCATTGCATAACATGTTGCATTGAACAGGGGATCAAGAGTTTGTGCATAACAAGAGGAGTCTTCTCAGAGGCTTGAGCCTAATCAGGGGTTGTTACTCAAGTTTGATTGGTCATCAGAGTGGTCATTGTCTTGTGAAAGGACAGATGGATGTGTGTGGGTCAGCTCCTAACTTGGAGGCCAACTGAAGAGCATCAAAGGTTCGTGAATGCATGATTTTGGGTATGAGATGTAAAGAAATCTTATTGAGGGCCTTGAGGGTCATTGTGGAGCTTATGCAAGTGGTTGTGTGAAGTGGAATAAGCCACAGTTGAAAGTACTGCAGTCAGGGTTTTCATCTGGTAAATCCTCAATCAACTGTGCAATTGAAGAGGATAGAAACTCAATTCAAAGTCTCTATGGTCATGGGATGTTGTTTTAAGACATATGAGACATCATTTCAAGTTCAATTCATCAAGGGTTAAGTGTGTGAGAAGTTACTAAGTTAGGGTTCTCAGGGTAAAATCCCCTATTTAGTGTCTGACTTCAAGACCACTTACCTCAAGATAAAAGTCTCATCACAATTTTTGGCCAACATGGAACTTGTAGAGCATGTTCTTAGATTTAATTTGAGTACTATAAGTCCTCTATTGGATTTATAGAACTCAAGTTATGATCCAGACAAGTTACAGGTCATTTGAGGTATGTGATTTTGGTCAACAAAAGTCAACCAACTTCCAAGCCAGTTTTGACCTAGAAGGGTGTTTCGTCTCAACTTTTGGTCAACATGAAAGTTGTAGGTCTTGATCTTAGATTTCCAAATTTTATTATAAGTCTTTCATATGATTTGTAGAACTCAAGTTATGAGGTTTACAAGTCATGGGTATTTTGGGAAAGTGAGATTACAGGTCATTAAATTATAGGTCCATTTCACCAACTTGCACACTTCAAATCGAAATCTTTTCAACATGAAACTCGCTTCAAATGAGGCCATTTGCACTAACAAACCATCTCTTGTCATGGTGGGGGCTTGGATTGAGAATTTGGGGTTTGAATTTTTCATAAAGGAGGCTTAAATTGAGAATTTGAGATTTAATGGATTTTAAACTTTTTCAAGGCAAGTTTGTGCATTTTTTGATTGCAAATAACAATTCAAAGACATTTCCATTTTCACATTGGATTTTTGAAGTCTCAAAATGGTCCATTTTCATGGTTTCTTCCTCTTGAAGTAACAAAATGAAAATCAACCATAGGATCAAAATTAAACCTCCAATCTCATTCCTTTAATTTACACAACTGATTTGTAGTGGCTTTGGATCAAAAAATCAAGTGGTGTAGTGGTAAAAATGTGCATGGCATTTTCAAAAAGTGTTGAAATGTGAAAATTGGAAGTGGGCTGTTTTGCATGAATTAAGGCCCCATTTGATTGCAAATCCATCATATAAGTATTCCAGATGAATTTTGAGGCAGAGCTAGGTCATTTTGCTGCATGAACAACCATTTTCGTTTTCAATAAAATGGTGAAAACTCAAAATTCGAATTCTCAAATTTACTCCATTTCAAGGCAAATTGAAGGTTGCAAAAGCTTTATTATAGATCATTGAACGTGTTTGGATCGTTTTCTTCAAGCTTTAGCACCTGTTGAAGGCTCAGTGGAAGTTCTCCACTAGGTAACTTGAATTCAACCTTACACTCTTAATACTCCATGATTTTCCACCATTTTCGTTGCATTTGAACCTTTGTGATATGTAGATCATTTTTGGATCATTATTGTTTGTGTTTATGACATTTGGTTTTTTGAGCTCAAAGTTGTGTTGTTTCTTTTTGATGTTTTTTCATGGTGTTTTGCTTTAATTTTCATGGATTCTTACTCCTTGTAGCATGTAGATGATGTTTTGACCTTTTATTTTAAGTTTTGGTGAACTTTATTTTTTGGCATGTTTGCTTGTTGTTTGATTTGTGGAGTGGTTGTTGAGATTTAACGAAAATGGAGGTTGGATTCATGTTCCTCTCGGAGAGTAGATGAATTTTCATCTAAAGTTCGCAAGAAACGGTTGAGAATTGATGAAATCATGTTGGAGAAGACAACTCGCGGCGGCCGGCGGTAAGGATGGCGGTGGTCGGCACATTTCCGGTGAGCTGGTCCGGCCGGAGCTCACTTGGAGAAGATGAAGATGACGTGTCGCGACCTCGTTCGTCCGTTTTGTGGTATTCTGATGATGTGTTCCACATTAAGACTCATGTGTTCTTTCTTTGACTAATGCACACACAATTAAAACCTCAGTTCATTAATTGAGGTGGCACGTTCTGGTGTGTTGGATCTGTTGACTGGTATGCACATCTGATGGTTGTGAATTTTTCTGCAATTTTGTTTTCTCTTTTTATTTCTTTTATTTGTATGCACTTTAAAAATTCGTAAAAAATAGCAAAAAATGTTTAAAAATTCTGAAAAAAATCATGAACATACTTTAACATGTCTTTTAATTTTGTGCATTTTTAATTTTCTTTTTTGATGCATTTTTCATTTATTTTCTTATTTTCCTTTTAAATGGTCATTTAATGATGTGAAAAATGTGTGTTGACATTTTGATTTTTATTTCTTGCTCATGGCATGGATTAAACTTCTAATTTTTTTTGAGCATTGTGTTGACATGTTGATTAATCTCCAGATTTTTTTTCCATGATTTTTTAAGTGTTGTTTCCATGTGGTTTGAATTGTTTTTTTCCCTCTCCATTTCTTCCTTGTTTTGGGACACTCTTGGTGTTTGCCTTCTGTTAAGGCACTTCCCTTTTGATTTTCAATCTCCCCTTTTGACCCCTGGTTCCTAATACCTTAGGGGTCCTCTGAGATTTTATTTGGCATTTTTAGATGTATTTTCATATTTTTCATGTATTTTGCAAGTTGCTTCATGTTTGTGCATCTTTGTTGTTGTACTTGTTTTGTTTTGCCTCCAAAAGCTTGGTTGTGCATTATTGATGAACCTAATTCTGATTGTTTCATGTTAGGGGCTTGTTATAGGTCTTGTGTGCTAATTCATGGGTCTTTATCATATGCATAAGTTGTTCATTTGATTTCATACTTTCATGTTTGCATATTGTGTTTCCATAAGTGATGTTTGTTTGCATTTTTTTGATGTTATTGTTGGCATTTGCTTATGATGTTGTGCTTTGGCTTTTGAGATCTCTTCTTCTCATCCCCATTCTATCCAATGACCTTGGAATACTACTTAAGGTTGCTTGGTTCCTCCTGAGGAGGAACCTGAAGCTTGCCTAAAGTAATGAATCCATCAGGACTTTTTCTCATTGTTTTTGTTACTTGTTTTCTATGCATATTCTTCTCCTTTTCTCTTGTGCTTATTCAAACAATGGCTTGAGGTTGAGATGAACTTGTGGAGGTTCCTGCCCCACACATATTCCCTCTCTCACTTGCATTGCATCTTTGTTTTCCTTGTTGCATTTATGTTTGCATCCTACATTTGCATTGTTTCTTCTTGTTGTTTCTTCTTCTTTTGTCTTCCTTCCCGTAGGATTTCTAACCTCTCTTGTTCAAGAGACAAGAGAGGTTATGATAGACATTAGGGTTCTAACCATGCATGATAACATTAGGTAGTCCCCTTTCAAACTCAACTTTAGATGCACATTGCATGACAACTTTTAGGGTTTGGACTAGTTCCCCTTAGTTCGTCCTCTTTCTCTTCTCATCTTCAAACAACTTCAATCCACTTAATAAAGCTTGACCATTGTTGCACGCTAAGAGCCTTAAACCATTTGGGAAATGATGATTGGGTGGTTGCCTCTCAATTATCTAGAATGTTAGTGTATGTCCTTCGGATAATATACGAAGCATTCACTCCTAGATCATAGTCTCTAGTGTAGCATGACTCGCAAACCAAATTCAACACACTTATTCCTTAAAAAACACAAAAACAATTCAAACTCTTTTTCACCCCTTGGGGTCTTAATCAGAAACTCTTTTAATAAACAAAAGTGTTGTTAACTTTCAGTCCTATGGCAAACGGCAACGCCTAAGTCTCCAAAGGTCGAGCTGCATACACCAACTACTAGAACTGTCTGTTAACCCTACTCAGGTAAAACTTTTGAACAGCCCGTGTTCTCGTAAGCCCGAACTATGTTTGCTCTGATCTTTCGTACCAGACGAAAGTACGTAGGCACAAGACGCGATGTCTTGGCGAGCAATCTTCCCCCCTTCTTTGGTCGTAGTTAGGCGAACTACGTTGACTCTGACTTTCCCATTGCACGAGGGAGTACGTAGGCACAGAGCGGCGACGCTCTGCCGAGTCAGTTCTTTTTCTTTCTCTTTTGTCCATAAGCCTTTAGCGTAGATAGTTTACACACCCTTTTAGTAAGACAACACATGCATGGATCCCGTCGAGTAAGACGGACGTGAGGGATGCTCATACCTTCCCCTTGCGTAACCGACTCCTGAACCTAGGATTTGGTTGCGATGACCTCGCTGTTGCACCCCAAAATTTGACCAACATTTATTTACCTAGCTTGTGTTCATCAAGACGTATGAGTACCAATCAAGACTTTGAAGCTAGCCAAGAAGCCTGTTCAAGGGTCCAAGGGTTGATATCCTTGTCAGAGAAGTCAGAAGATCCTTAGAGAGAGTGGTTGAAACCAAGAGTTGTATGCCTCCTAACTTGAGAGTTGTGGGAGCTCCTCAGATGATTCTGAAGCTATGATGATGGACTTGAAGCTTTGAGAAAGCTTATGAGATGTCTTGAAAGCCATCATGAAGCCTAGATAGGCCATTGTACAAGAATAAGAAGACTCAACCATGAATGGTATAATTAGGGTTTGACTGGGTCAACCCTAGGTCAACTGATGATTTGGAGAGGGTTGAGACCTAATCCAAGAGCCATGTGATCATGGATTGATGCATTGAGATGCTATAAGGATGATTCCAAGGTCAACTCATCATGATTGAAGAGTTTGAGAAGTTTCAAGCTAGGGTTTCTAAGGCTTGATAGTGTAAAATCCCCTAGTCTGATCCCTGTCTTCAAGGCAGTTTAGCTCAAGATGTGATTGTCATCTCATCTTACCCCCAACATGAATGTTTTAGAGCTTTCTATTAGCTTTAATTTGAGTACTAGAAGTCCTTGATAGGATTTGTAGAGCTCAAGTTATGACTTTGACAAGTTACAGGTCATCTGAGGTATGTGAATCTGGGTCCTTGAAAGTCACCCAACTTGCATCCAACTTTTGCCCAAGAAGGATGATTCCTATGAACTTTTTGAGATTATAGGTCATTTCAAGCATAAGACCATAACTCCTATTTCCAAGCTTCAAATGGAAAAATATTCAACATCAAACTTGCTTAGAATGATGTTTTAAGGCTATTAAGGAGGTCATGAGATGTTGAAAAGGCTTGTAGCAAAAAGTGATAAAAATGACCTAAAATGGAGGCATAAGTTAAATAAGTTGAAGTTGGAAATTGGAAATTCTAAGTTACACATCCAAACCATGGCATATGATAGGTCATTTTGACTCCAAAGAACATTTTAGAAACAATGGTTCAGCCACTTTTTTGAATTGAGGCTTAGATCATGGGGTTGCTTTGGAAAATGGTTGCTTGCATCTTAAGGCACAAATGCAAAACACAAGGAAAGGCAATGTACAAGCTTGCTAAGTATCTTAACACATTCCATATCTCATCTAAGGATAATTTCAAGTCAGAATTGGTTGCTGCAAGAGGCTTGGCATGAGATGATGCATGAGATGAGATGAAGTCATAAACTCATGACATGAGAATCCCAATTTCTCATTGGATGGTTCCAGATGGTTCTAGATGAGTCTAAACCATTCTATATATGATTTAGAACTTTCTCAGATGCAAGGTTGGTGAGAGATTAGAGAGAAGAGTGAGATAGCCATTTCAATTGCTTCCATTGCAAGTTGAAATCAAATTCCACATTCTGATCCATTTCCATTCCTTCTTTCAATCCAAACACATTCCATTGATCACACTGAAGCTGTGCATACCAAATTGAGAGCAAAGCCATGGAGAATTGAGGAGATAGCTTTTGGATTTTGAAGGTTGCAAGTCATAATCGGTTTTGGAGATTCAGGCTTTCTTGGTCCAATCTTTTGCAAACAGTAGCAAGATCATCATTCAAGGATTGATTATGAAGAGTTTGAGAGCTTGCAGTGAAGGTTTACCCTATCTGTTAATCAAGATTTGACAGGTTAGTAACTTTTCTTCTACACCATGATTTAAGCATAATTAGGTAGAATTGTTAGGTTAGAACGGTTAGAGACAATTAGGTGATGGATTCTGGGAAGTTTGAGATCAATTGGTGAAGTTTCAGTTGATGACACCATTTTTGTTTGGATCAAGAACACGAGTTATGGTGAGCTATAACATGAGTTTGATATCAAGAATTGACCAGTGTGAGGTGGTAATCATTCTGAGGTAATTAATTTCAAGAATTGTTAGAACTGAAGTTTGAGCATATCTTTGATCTTGGATCGGGTTTGGAGATTAAGATGATTCAATGGATCTTGATGCCATGGTTAGATTCAGGGTGAAATTCTGGACAGATTAGGGTTTGGAATTTTAGTTTTTTATGGAGGATTGAGGTGATACGAGTTGGGAGAAGCTTGAGCTTGAAGCTCTGTTTCCATGGCTTCCTCCTTTGAACCCTAGCTGGAGGAAGAAGATGAAGACGTGGTCGTTGGATGGAGATTAGACCCGTTGACTGGGCGTGGATCGTGTGGCTGAGATTCAATTTCGTTTGAAGAGGGAAATGCTGAACAATGAAAGGCGGCATTTCATTAAACCTGAGGGTTTGGGCTTTAGTTGAGTTTGATAACCACACCCCCTTTCATGGCCCATGATTGTTTTGAACTAGTTTTTGTTACTAACTGCACCGTTTCTTTTTCTTTTTCTTTATAATTTGTGAATTAATTTCTGACTGAAAACTGGGCCTGGCGCGCATTGATATCCCCACCCCCATTTTGAGCCCATCTGGAATTTGTACTGAAAATAGTTGCTATCTGCACCCAGCATTTCTTATTTTAATTTCTTTTTCTCCATTTTATGTTAATCTTTGAAAAATCATAATAAATAGAAAAATGATGATTTTTGCATGGGGATTTTTTCTCCCATTTCATGATAATGTCTATAAAATTATAAAACCATAATATTTGCATTTCATGTATTTTTAGTATTTTTTGTGTATTTTCTCTTTTAATAGCTTTTAATTCCTTTTATGTTGATGCATAGACTTGTAGAATTTTGTTTAGCTAATTACCTTTGAATTTTTAGGCCATTCTTTTTAGGATAGTTGGATTAGGACTTTAGCTCCCCTCTGGATTTATTCCATAATTTTGTGATTAGTTTTTGATTAGTTTTGATTAGATGACTTTAGGTTGTGTAGAATTAGGTCAATCCTTAACATAGGTCCACAATAACACTAGAATTTTGGGTTTCTAGGTCAAGTTAGATGTTGGGACATATAGGGTATTAAGGGTAGGCGCATAGGATCCCCTAGAAATTATATTAGATTTTAATATAATAGCATGCTATTTTTAATTGATTTTTGTAGTTGATTGTTGTTTGTGTTGCCCTTGTGGGCTTGTATTTTTGTTTGCCTTGCTTTGTGAGTGTTTGCTTGGCTTGGTGGGCTTGGTCTTGCTTTGTGGAGCATGGAGGAGCATAGTAGAAGACTTGGAGATTAAAGAGGGAGCTTGAGAGCTTGAGGCCTTGTTTGTTTTGTTGTTGTTTTAGGGTTATGAATTAGGAAGAGTTTAGACCTAGTTAAGTTCTTTCCTAAACATGGATGGTATCTTTCACCTCCATTCTTCCCCATGATTCAAGGTCCTTCCATGGTATTCACCTCCCTCCTTTGGAGGGATAAGTGATGGTACCTAGGAGGTAGAACCTTTGAGGGAACCCTTCTTTTGATGTTGAACCCTTATAGGTCACCTTTGGTGGTCAATAAGCAATTTAACACCCCAGCTTATCCAGTTAAGTGATTTCCTCTAGTTTGAGTATCTTGAGAGATATTGGGCTTGAGTTTGAAGATGAAGACTTCATTGAAGAGTGTGGAAGAGGATGATTCCTTGAGCATTGCCATTTCAGCTGAAGCTTGAAGAGCAAGGACAAGAGCAAGTTGATACTTGAGGACCCAATGAAGATCCAGTAAAGATTGAATGAAGAGCTGAGGCTTGAGAAAAGACTGAAGGATGAAGTTGACACTTCTAAGCAATTGAGACTACCCTGAAGAGCTGAAGCTTGAAGGTCAAAGATTAAGTTGATACTTACTTTGAAGCTTGGAGATCTTGAAGGAATCAAGTTGATACTTGTGGTTAAGAGTGAAGCCTGAAGGTGGAACTGATTAAGGAGCTGAAGCTTGAAGAAAAAGATAAGTTGAAACTTATGTTGAAGGGTTGAAACCTGGAGAAGCAAATTGATATTTGTCAAGAGTGATGGAAGTCTGAGGACTGAGTTGCTGTCAGAAGAGCTGAGGCTTGGAGTTGGGAGAGGAGTTGATCTGCTTTCTTCTTTGTTTCTTTTCTGTATTGACGTGCCTTGTTTGACTTGCTTGATGCATTAGAATAAGTCCATATCCAGAATAGCTTTAATCTAGGAGCATGATTGCACTAGAGGTTGAGTTGCTCCCTCTGCTTGTACTGTTACTGTGTGGCTTTGCTTGCGGGTATTCGGTAGAGCCCAGCTCCCTTGCCCATGTGGTTTGTTTGCCTGATGGCATTTTATTTCATTTCTTCTGTATGATTGCAGCTTACTGTATTTTGCTTGACAGCATGTTTTATTTCAGTATGATTACTGTTATTCATTCTGGCTTGAGGTTGAGATGAGCTTGTGGAGGCTGATGCCCCACACACATTTCCTCCCTCACTTGCATTGCATGCATTTTACCGTATTACTGTTTACTGTTTAAGCTGATGCTTTATCTGTTTCTGTGTATCATTGACATGATCCCTTAGGACTCTCATTTCCTTTGATAAGGAAGTGATGATAGAACTTTAGGTTGAAACCTATGCATGAGAACTTCTAGGAGTTCCCTGTTTCAAACCTCAACCATAGGATGAATCCTTGGTATGACAACAGTAGGACTTGATAGTCTCCCTCCTAGTTGAGCCTGTTCTCTTCTCATCTCAAAACAGTTTAAGATACAGTAATCATGAATGATTTCTTTCGTACGTTACGAGCCTTAAGCTATCTGAGAAAGGAATGTGGGAGAGTTTCTTCTCCACAGTCTGGATGTTTAGTATGGTATCTTTTGGGTGACGTGCGACGCATTCACTCTCAGGTCATAGTCTTTAGTGAGATTGAAATTGCAAACACAATAAAAAACACTTCTTCCGTAAAAGACAGGAAATAATCCGTAGTGTCCCGAACTACGTAAGCTCTGATCTCTCATACTTGTTGAGAGCACGTAGGCACAATACTGATGTATTGGCGAGCCACCTTCCCCGTATCCCGCCGTAGGTCAAACTACGTTGACTCTGATTTCTCGTTCTCTGATGAGAATACGTAGGCATAAAGTGCGACGCTTTGCTGAGTCATTTTTCTTTTCTTTTTAAGCCAGCCTTGATAGGTAGATAGATAAACCAACCCGTCCAGTAAACACAACAAGCGTGGATCCCGTCGAGTACGACGGACGTGAGGGGTGCTAATACCTTCCCCTTGCGTAACCGACTCCTGAACCCAGACAATGGTTGCGACGACCTTGTCTTACCCATTTTTTTTAGGTTTTTCCGATCGTTTCCTTTCCCGCTCCGAGGGATAAATAACAAAAGGTGGCGACTCTTCTGTTGTGCCGGCACCTTATTTTCGCGAAAGCGACACTCGTCTTTTCCCGTTTTCGCCAGGTTTTTTCCGATCGTTTCCTTTCTCTTCTTTGGGATAAACAACGATAGGTGGCGACTCTGTTAGTCATTGTCGGCCTCTTTTTTTCACAGTAGCGACAAGTGGGTAACTCGACAGGATAATTTGGTCCCGTGTAGAGATTATGCGAGAAGACTGTTACCTTTCTTTGACAGGGTCGATTTTCATCATATCCCTCGTGATGAGAATAGGATGGCAGATGCATTGGCAACTTTGGCCTCCATGATCGTGGTGAACTCTTGGAATGCGTGTCCTCGGATTGAAGTAAGACGTCTTGACAGACTCGCCTTCGTCTTCGCCATTGAAGATGCTGAAGATGACAAACCATGGTACTATGATATTGAAATGTTTCTCAGAAGCAAGAGTATCCTTTGGGAGCCTCCAACAAGGATAAGAAAACGCTGAGAAGGTTGGCCGGTAATTTTCTCCTGAGTAATAATGTGTTATACAAATGGAATTTTGACATGGTCTTCCTGAGATGTGTGGACAAGTGGGAAGCAGACATGTTAATGACGGAAATTCACGAAGGGTCCTTTGGTACTCACACAAACGGACACGCCATGACTAAGAAACTTTTAAGAGCTGGTTATTATTGGATTACGATGAAATCCAACTATTACAAGTTTGCTAGGAAATGTCACAAGTGTCAGATCTACGCCGACAAGATTCATGTGCCTCCGACTTTATTGAATGTTATCTCGTCTCCTTGGCCATTCACCATGTAGGGAATTGATATGATTGGAAGGATAGAACCTAAGGCATCTAATGGACATTGATTCATCCTAGTGGCAATTGACTACTTCACTAAGTGGGTCGAGGTCGCGTCCTATGCTAATGTAACTCGACATGTGGTTGTCAAATTTATCAAGAATCAGCTCATCTACAGATATGGTGTGCCGAGCAGGATTATTATAGACAATGGGTCCAATCTGAACAATAGTATGATGAAAGAACTGTGCGAAGAATTCAAGATCGAGCATCATAATTCTTCTCCCTACAGACCAAAAATGAACGGGGTTGTTGAAGCCGCCAATAAGAATATTAAGAAGATAATTCAGAAGATGGTAGTCACATACAAAGATTGGCATGAAATGCTCTCGTTTGCTCTACATGGGTATCGTACTTCGGTACGCATATCAACTAGGGAAACTCCTTTTTCACTTGTCTACGGTGTGGAAGTTGTACTTCCGATAGAAGTCGAAATTCCCTCCATGAGAATATTGATGGAGACAAAGCTGTCAGAAGCCGAATGGTGCCATAGCAGATATGATCAGTTGAACCTAATCGAAGAGAAGAGGATGACGGCCTTGTGCCATGGGCAGTTGTACCAGCAGAGGGTGAAGAAGGCATTTGACAAGAAGGTTCGACCCCGAGAATTCAAGGAAGGCGACCTTGTGCTCAAGAAGATCCAGTCTTTCCTCGCCGGTGCCAGAGGAAAATGGGCTCCGAACTATGACGGGTTGTATGTGGTAAAGAAGGTTTTCTCTTGAGGCGCCCTGATGTTAGCAACAATGGATGGAGAAGAAATCACCCGTCCCGTGAACGTAGATGTTGTCAAGAAGTATTTTGCTTAGAACTTAAGAAGTTCTAGTCGACTTAGGAACAAAATCATTATTCCATCGATGTAATCACTATTATTACTTTCCAACATTGTAATATTGGAGTCGCGTTGTTCTGCCCACAACCATTTTAATAAACGGAGTTTTCCAATTGTGGCATGTTAAATATTTTCGTCATGATGGCAAAATCCTGAATAATCTTTTAAAAGAATACCCTGTGTTTATTTGATATATGAATAACAAAAGGATGTCCATGGATGTTTATTTCATCCACGGAGATGGAGTTTTGTCATACCCCATACAAGACAGGTGAAGACTTCCCCTAGGAGGTGACCGACTTGTGGAGATTTGGTTTGAGTGGGGACTTTGGTTTCCGGCTCGTTGTTTTTGTTAGCATACACATAGCACGTAGATAGATAACATAGCATCTGCATTTTCGCATCTTTATGTTTGTTCGACTTGTCACTTGGGCCGTGTATCCCCAAATGACTGGGTGAGTCTTATCCCTCCAAAATAGAGTTGTCAGCTCTAAGCAAAAAGAGCTCAATGCTTCTATCTCCCCATGAAGTTTGATTCTCGTGGAAGACTGTTATTTTAGTACATTCCCATCTGAGTTCATACCTCAATGGTCGAGTCCTGCTTGGCGGCTTCTCTTCGGTTACTTCCCGAAGTGAACTTCGGTCCTTGGCAATCACATTGTGGACATCTCCAACTTCTGATTATGGCTAGAGCGTGCATTTATTTTGCACTTTGCTCCCAGGAAGAATTTATGAAGATAAGTATCGAAGACGGGCATTTCTCCGACAACATTCTCATCAATTTACATCTGGACTGCAAGCATCCTCTTTATTTGAGCAACTCGTTTTGACCAAGATCACATTCAAAATGACTAATGGCAGTCTCTTCAGAGCAATTTGTCCATCCCCAATGGATTTATCAAGAAGGCATCCCTCCAGAGATCTGTCAGAGAAATGCGTCGAAGACATTACAAATATTTCTCTTAGTTGAGAATTTACACTACAATGATATATACTTCTACAGCTACAACAAGGGCACTCCCCAGGAATGTATTCCCCAGTGAGTCCATCACACAAGATTAATTCCATCAAGTGACATCTCCCCAGAGAAGTCGAGGAAATCCATTGCAGTCGTCTCTCTTTATTTGAGAAGACATATTTTTCAAATTAACTGGCTTACATCTCTTCTGAAGATCCCCGGTGAAGTTTTACAATCGCCAATACATTATGGCTCACAGCCAAGAAATTTTACAATCTACAAAGGTCTACAATGACATCTACGATCTACAAAATCTACAATCCCCTGTGAAGATACTCTCCCGAGTTCTCGTCATTTTGGGTAAAAACTGAGACCCGTTCATGGAAAACACACCATGAGTCGTTGGGGAGGTTTATTTCAGAACTGAGACCCGTTCATGGCAAACAAACCATGAGTCGTTGGGGAGGTTTATTTTAGAACTGAGACCCGTTCATGGCAAACACACCATGAGTCGTTGGGGAGGTTTATTTCAGAACTGAGACCCGTTCATGGAAAACACACCATGAGTCGTTGGGGAAGTTTATTTCAGAATTGAGACCCATTCATGGCAAACACACCATGAGCCGTTGGGGAGGTTTATTTCAAAAACTGAGACCTGTTCATGGCAAACACACCATGAGTCGTTGGGGGGGGGTTTATTTCAAGAGACTGAGACCCGTTCATGGCAACACACCATGAAGCGTGGGGAAGTTGTGCTTACACTATTATCAACACCACACTCAATTAAGAAACGAAATTATGTTTCAATCAAGAAGGTTCGTTTGGTTATTGTCGGGACTACCACCTGTTGGTAGCAGGTTATCCTTCACCTTAAATTTCCTCGCCATTGTGCAAATCAATTTACTCTTGGTATTGTTATTATATTATATCTTTATTGTGGAGATCCCCAATGCTAGTTGTCACTTCTTCCCCGTGGAGTCTCGCTTTGTTGAGCCTGTGGTTCTCGTGTGTCGTGTCCAGTCTCTCTCCTGTGGCATCGTTGTCTCCATAGGACCCTCTGTCTTGCATTCTCATATCATTGCATATCACTTGCATTCAGTGGCTTCTTAGGGACAAAAATGCGTGCAGTGTTTGTGATTGCGACGTTCTATGTCTAACAAATCTAACTGCAAGTGCACAGTCTATCGCGTAGTAATAATAGATATCAATCCGACAGGGACTCGTAATCAATCTAGTATTATCGGGTGTTATGGTGTTTAGCTAGGTCGGTAAGGTTTTAAGTTGAATAATAGCAGAATAGATGCGTAAACTAAAGAGAACTAAAACTTTTACTTAAGATATGAATTTATGAATTGATATGCAATAATTTTGTTCTTCGGGGATTCGATAGATTACTGGCGTATTAAGTGTTTTCAAACTTAGTTTAAGAAGAAAATAGTGATTTAAAGACTTTTGTCTCACGATGGTTGTTGACGCTAGTCGCAACTCTAAGGCGGAACGTATGCTGTCGCTATCCCGTTCGGGGTTAAAGTTACTTTTTGAAGATCTCTAAGTTCTAATCCTTTTTAAAGCGCTTTCACTGTTTTTAAATTGAATGCCTAGTTTTTACTATCTGGTCTTAGCTGCAGCTGTCGCTTGTTGGTTCGTACCTTAGTTAATTTCCCACTGTCGTGGCAAAACTTTTTTTTTTTTAAATAAGTTCTCGCTGTCGCGACGAACGTTTACTTAGAAATTTTAATTAAAAACTAAAACCATAACTGAGTTTTGAAAAGAGAAAGATTACGCCAATTATTATCAAATCCAGTCCGAATTATTATTACATATCGATTACGGTAATTTAGCTAGACATGGAAGAAGAAATGATAATGCATAAATAAAAGCAGTAATTCAGAACATACATCATAATGAAATTTGCAATTACGATTAAAATGAAAACCTGGAAATATCCCAATTGGCTTTTGGGCAGATCCTCCACAATGTTGGCAGGATTCTGGTCTTTGTACCAATTGATCGTACAAGAAAATGGAAAGTACAAAATACCAAAGAATACAGAGAAGAAAAAGAGAAACAAATAAGAATATGAGAACGGTAAGGTTGCTCTGAAGATAAATTGGCAGAACTTCGTTGTCTTGAATGCGGCTCCCTTTTTCAGGTCCCAACCTCTTCCTTTTATAGAGAGAGAGTATCTAATGGTTATTCCTTCAGGAAGTGGGTTTGAGGCAGAAAAGTAGGAGTTAGTGGTCACTCTTTTGGTCTTTGAGGGGGAATTTTAGCACGTGACCTCATTCTGCATGTTCTGGGTGCATGACAGTCGTCATGGATGTGTGACGGTTGTCACACGCATGACGAGCGTAACGGCTATGTGACGGTCGTCACATCAGTAGAACTCGTATCTGCTGTTTTTCTCTTGGTTTTTCATCTGGTTTTCAACTATTTTTGCTCATTTTCTTCATATTGTTTTGCTTGGACATGTTCTTTGAATACCTGCATAATACTTAGACAAATAGCATGGAATGCCCCGAATTCGGAGTGAAACCAGTCAAATATTAGTTAAAACACATGTCATTTTATATATACAATTTCGCGTTATCAAACTCCCCTAAACTTGAATCTTTACTTGTCCTCAAGTAAAAGTTGGAAAAAATTAAAAATGTGGCAAACACGCGACACGCTTCTCCTTTCCGAAAGGTTTTTCAAATTATAAGTTAGGAAGGCCGAGCCTTAAATTGAAACAAAACACATACGGTGGTGACACTGAGTTGTAAGTCTTTGAAGGCCTCCCTTTTATGCAAGCCAGTTCCAGTCATGCTACTACAGCTTGGCGTCAAGTTCCTTGCAACAAGTTTTACCCGGTTTGTTCTGGCGCAGTCACATTAAGCCCGTTATCCATATACTTTCATGGCAAGTCAACCTGTTAGTGGCTATGATCTCTTTTCTATTTCGATTCTTCTTTGCACATAAGCTTATGCTATTGATTTCCAAAGACTTTTTGTACCGTTGGGCTAAATGCTCGGGTGAGGAGAACCTAACTTAGAAGGAACATGTCTTTATACTCAGGCTATATGGCTTTTCTTCTTCATGATTTTTCATTTTGAATTAGAGATCACACACTTATTTGCATCGGTTTTATTGCTTAGAAGCATTTAGGATGGTGCTGACTGCTTGTATAAACTACTGGGGGCTACGTTTGAGTAGGAGCTTGAAGCTTCGGTACGTGTAGGTAGTGAAACGGACTCGCATAAACTGGAGGTCTAAGGTGTCAGGACGGTAATGGAATTGTTAGAAGTTTCTTCTCGGAATTTCCATACTTGATTGAACTTTGGCGTGTCCTCGTGATGCTTTGAGGCAAGGGGTTTAAGAATTTCTTTGTATATGTCATATGAAGCGCAGGGAGTTCACGTAACGGAGATATATATATATATATATATATATATATATATATATATATATATATATATATATATATATATATATATATATATATATATATATATATATATATATATATATATATATATATATATATATATATATATATATATATATATATATATATATATATATATATATATATATATATATATATATATATATATATATATATATATATATATATATATATATATATATATATATATATATATATATATATATATATATATATATATATATATATATATATATATATATATATATATATATATATATATATATATATATATATATATATATATATATATATATATATATATATATATATATATATATATATATATATATATATATATATATATATATATATATATATATATATATATATATATATATATATATATATATATATATATATATATATATATATATATATATATATATATATATATATATATATATATATATATATATATATAAGAGCTTATTTGCCGAAAATTAAAATTACTTTAAATTGAGACTTCGAAAGAAAAAGTACAATGGGAAATAACATGAAAAGGGAAATGAAAAGGGAAATAATGATCCGCTCCCACACTATCTCAATCAGTGTCCTCACTGATTTGAAAGAATGCGGAAGGGAGGAATACAAAGGAAATAAAGAAAAAACAACAAAAATGACAAAAATGAAAAATACTATTATTCCCGTCCTCGTCCTCGATCTCTTCCTCGACCTCTGGCTGGGGCGTCTCGTGCAGCGAGGTTCAGAGCTCCGGTGTGGAATATGTAATCACGGAGGCCGTCGACTCGCACAGTGAGGTGTGCCATCTCATCGGCCATGCCGGAATGGATATCGTGCATCATCTGCAAAGATTGTTGAATTTGACCGGTTTGCTCTCTCTGCCATGCTTCAAATTCCTCAGCCCTTCGGTTCTGCTGCTCCATCATAAGCATCATCTGGTTCTGTTGCTCGATGCAGCGGAGGAGGGCCTCAGATGTGTCATCAGTAGCAGGACAGGGGCGGCGGCGCGTAGAAGGGCCTTCGGCAGCAGCTGCTTGTGATGGCTCAGGCTGGTCGGTTCTGTCTAGCTCCTCTTGAATTTCGTCCCTGGGCTCTTGGATATTATCCTGTGTTGGGGCAGCAGGGGCAGTGGTGTCGAAGAGCCAGTTGGCTCTGTCCTCTGGATGCATCCGGGTGCATAAAGGCATGATGATGCTCTGGATAGTGCAGCATCGCACTACAAGATGATATCTCCCATCACGGCGGGCCTTGATGAGGTGGGAGACGCGGCAGTGGTCCGTGTCCAAAAAGACAGGGGGCATCTGGCGGAGTGTCTGGAGGCGGTCGCCAAGACCGAGGCCTATGGCAATGGATGTGATGATGCCACCGAAATAGAAAGGTTTAGAGCCGCGGTTACAATCGTCTTGAATGTGAGCCAAGAGAAATGGGGCGGCGTTAACCGGCTCTGAAGCGAACACGCAGCGGAGGAAAAACAGCTCCTTCGAGTTGACCTTATGGTTACCGTCACGAGCGAATATTGTGTTGCTCAACACGCGGTGGAAGTAGCGGATAGCTGGGTTGTGAATATGAGTGGCGTTCAGCGTGTCCCAACTGTCTGGAGTGGTTCCGGTCAGTCGGTTCCAGAGAGGGAAGGCCTCTTGGTAGAACTGATCGGAGATGCGGCGGTGAGCATCGTCGCTGTGAGTTAACTATAGAATGACGGTGATGCGGTCCTGGGGGACCTAATATTCAGTGCCGAATAGACGAAAGCAGGCAGCGCCGTGAAGTTGGTTGGTATCGCCGGATGATGTTTTGTATGCGAAAGAGCTGAGAAACTCCAGAGTGAGTTGCTCGTAGGTGGGTTGGGGATTGGTGCAAAGATGCCAGATGCCGGCTCTCTGCAACATCCAAGTGACGCCGTCGAGAATCCCGAGTTCCGTTAGAGAATCCAAGTGAGCATACCAGGTCGGTTGAAACGACCGTTGATGGAATGCTAGGAAGTTGGTTTGCTGCCATTCGCTGGCCTCTCCTTCTCAGAAGGTGATGTTGCTCAAATCGGGGTTTGCACTGGTTTGTCTGGCCATTTTGGTGATAGAAGTGTAGAGGTTTGAGAATATGGGGTTTCAGAGAATGGTGAGGTAAGGGAATGCAGAGGGTAATATATAAGGGTGGATTGGAGGTTGAAAATGGTGGAGGTTTTATGGGGGATTCTGAGGGTTTTGAGTGGGTTTTAATATTGGGATAGTGGGGAATTAGGGGAGAGAAAGTGGAGAGGGGCACAACTCTGTTTTAGACAGAATTGGGGTTTTTACTGCGTGACGACCGTCAGGGATGTGTGACGGTCGTAACACGCATGACGACCGTCACAACAGCAAAGTCTGCAGAACTGCAGAATTTTGCTTGTGGGGCGTTTTAACAGTGGAGAATATGGTATTTTGACTTATGACGGACTAATGACAAAATAAAAATTAACAGGAAACATAATTAAGGGGAATACTGAAATGAAAATAACATTAAATCGAAAAATGAGTTTAGTAATACAATATCCAAAAAGAGGAAACAATTGCAAAATAAACTAATGTAAAACAATGTAAAATGCAGTAAACTTAAATTAAAGCGAAAACTCAAATATCACTCTGTCGGTTTCTTCAAATTGTTGACCTGCTGAATAACGTCATTAAATTGGTCTCTAACCAAGTCCATGAAGGTAACGAAATCCATGTGAAGCTGCGTTAATTCATCTTTGATAGTGGTCACTTCCAGCTTGAGGTCGTCTACAGTTCTCAGAACAGTGTCTAGCTTGTCTGTGTTTTGTTCAGGTGTGGGATCAGGAAAGTTATGGTAGTTAGGAGGGGTCTTAGGATTGACCTCCACTTCGGACTCATAGTCTTGGTAGTACAAATAGTCATGTGCTTCTGAGATTTGATCACTGTCATACATGTAAGCCTGGGGTGTGGAGTGAGGTGATGGAGGTCCCATAGGCTCGTGCAATTCATAAAGCCAATTGTCTTTGTTATGGATACTGGTTAGCTCATGGTTGGGCAATGTGAAAAGGTGGACAGGTTGATCAACTATGAGGTATTCGTAGGCTCCTGGTCCTAAGGTACCTAGAATGCGTCTGTTGAAGCAGAACTGGATATCCATTGCTCTGAGGTTGCTGAAACGAACGGCTTTGTTCAGGTAATACCTCAGGCCAATTTCATGGGAGATCATGGTGACTAGGCCTCCTATTAAAATGGGTGAGTGCGGATCCTGGTTGAGGCGTGTAAATGCCCTCATCATAAAAGGGACAACATTTACAGGGCGGCCTTGTGAAGCACAGAAAAGGATTAACAGCTCGTCCTTTGAGACTGTTGTAATGTTTTCCTCCTTACCAAAGAGGGTATGGGCTAATATTCTATGGAAATAGCGGAAGGTTGGATTGTGTATCTCGTTGTTATGCATGTCGTTCGGTTCTGGGTGATAGTTTCTGGTGATGGAACCCCAGAATTGGTCTAATTTGAGATCAATATCCTCTTCAGTGGTGGTAAACACAAAAGGTCCGCTAAGGAAGCCTAGGATGTTAGCTAACGTGGTACGGTTGTGTGTTTGGTCTATTCCAAACATTCTAAAGGTTATTAGCTCTTTAGTGGATCCAAAGCCATATTCAGGTGAGTAACTTAGGGAGCTAAGGAACTCGAATGTCAGTTCGCAGAAGGTAGCAAATCGGGTCTTTAGAGCAGTTTGCTCCCAGCCTAATTGGTAAAATAAGTACTGAATGTTATCCTGGATTCCTAGCTTGTCCATGGTGGGTGTATCGTAGTACAGAGTCGAAGCAAAGTTTCTTTGAGTCAGTGCCTCGAATCTAGCCTGATGAGCTCGTCCTCTAAACACAACAGTCGTAACGTCGATGTCGGCCATACTCGTTATTCGGATAAAACGGAAGAAAAGTAGAATGACTTTTAAAATCCTGGAAAAAATCACATTCACTCAGATCATAGTTTTAAGAAATAAAGAGTGATAAAAGAGAAAAATATAAAATAAATATAAATATTGGAAAATAAGATAATAGAAATTTATAGAAATCATAAGTTAGCAAAAAGAATAGTTTTAATAAATTTAGAAGGAAAATATGGAAAAATTTGGGTTGCCTCCCAATCAGCGCTGTCTTTAACGTCAGAAGCCTGACGATAGCTTGAATATAAGCTATTCGGGAATCTCGAGCAATTTCATATTGCTCACGTGGTCGTTGTGTTCACTTTGATTATAATGTTTCAAATGTTGTCTGTTTACTATAAACGATGCGTTGACTTGATTCTTGACTTCAACAGATCCACTCTTAAGGACTTTGGTGACCTCAAAAGGTCCAGACCATCTAAATTTTAGTTTTCCAGGGAATAGTTTCAATCTGGAGTTGAATAGGAGCACGATGTCTCCCACTCTGAATTGCTTCCAGATTGAACGTTTATCATGCCATTTCTTGGTCCTTTCTTTGTAGATGCGTGCATTTTCGTACGTGTCTAATCTTAGCTCTTCCAATTCATGAAGGTTCAAGATTCGCTTTTCGCCTGCCGCAGTGTAGTTGAAGTTTAGTGTCTTAATAGCCCAGAAGGCTTTATGCTCTAACTCTACCGGTAGGTGGCATGATTTTCCGTAGACTAGTTTGAATGGTGTGGTGCCTATCGGTGTCTTAAAGGCGGTCCTATAAGCCCATAAAGCTTCGTTCAGCTTTGAGGACCAATCTTTCCTGGAGGTTGCGACAGTCTTTTCTAAAATTTGCTTTATTTCCCTGTTCGAAACCTCCATTTGTCCACTAGTTTGTGGATGATACGGTGTGGCTACGCGGTGTTTGACTCCGTATTTGGAGAGGAGTTTGTCAAAGATTCGCGATATGAAATGCGAACCACTGTCACTAATGACGAGCCTGGGCACACCGAATCTTGGAAAGATTACGTTTTTAAAGAGTTTAACGACTACTCGCGTGTCATTTGTTGGAGCGGCAACGGCCTCTATCCATTTTGATACATAGTCGACAGCGACGAGTATATATTTATTTCCAAAAGAAGATGGGAAAGGTCCCATGAAGTCGATTCCCCAGACGTCAAAGATTTCTACTTCCAAAATTCCTCTCTGAGGCATTTCATCGCATCGTGAGATGTTGCCAGTGCGTTGGCACCGGTCGCATTTTAGTACAGCGATGTGGACGTCCTTCCAGAGACTGGGCCAAAATAGTCCAGATTGTAGAATTTTAGCGCACGTCTTCGAGGTGCTAGCATGACCACCATATGGTGCTGAATGACATTGGGTGATGATGTCTTCTATTTCTTCCTCTGGGACACAACGACAGTATAAGTTGTCGGCGCCTCGTCTGAAGAGTAGAGGTTCGTCCCAGTAGTAGTGCTTTAAGTCATGGAAGAATTTCTTCTTTTGTTGATAAGTCAGGTCCGGTGGAAGCACGCCTGCGGCCAGGTAATTAACGATGTCGGCAAACCACAGCAAAGTGGCTTGGGCATAGACAGCTTCCACGCCTTTTTCCAGTTCCGGTTCTTCCGAAGTAGAGTTAGATATATCGCTTTCCAATTTGGCTATCAGACGTTCGTAGGGAAAGTCGTCGTTGATAGGCACTGGTTCTTGTTTTATGCCCTCTATACGGGATAAGTGATCTGCAACTACGTTTTCGGTCCCTTTCTTATCTTTAATTTCTATGTCGAACTCTTGTAATAATAGGATCCATCTCAATAAGCTGGGTTTGGCGTCCTTTTTGCTTATTAGGTACCTAATGGCAGTGTGGTTTGTGTATATGATTATTTTGGCTCCTACCAAGTAGGAACGGAATTTGTCAAGAGCGAACACGACTGCTAAGAGTTCCTTTTCTGTTGTGGCATAGTTCATTTGGGTAGGGTCTAATGTTCTACTGGCGTAGTAGATAGCGTGAAGCTTCTTGTCCTTCCTTTGTCCTAGAACTGCGCCTACGGCGTAATCACTCGCATCGCACATGATTTCAAATGGTAGTCGCCAATCTGGGGGTTGCATGATTAGTGCAGTGATAAGTGCTGACTTTAGAGTTTCGAATGCTTCTAAGCATTCTTTGTCGAAGATGAACTCGGCATCTTTCATTAGCAAACCTGTAAGAGGTTTTGTGATTTTCGAGAAATCCTTTATGAATCTTCGGTAGAATCCAGCGTGTCCTAAGAAGCTTCGTATTTCTCATACGGTTTTTGGAGGTTGGAGATCCTTTATGATCTCTATTTTAGCTTTGTCAACTTCGATCCCCTTTTCAGAGATGACGTGTCCTAAAACAATGCCTTGTCGGACCATGAAATGGCATTTTTCCCAATTAAGGACAAGGTTCACTTTGGCGCATCTTTTGAGTACCATTTCTAAATTCGACAGGCATCTTTCGAAGCTTTGTCCGTATACTGAGAAGTCATCCATGAACACTTCCATGATGTCATCTATGAAATCTGCGAAGATTGCCATCATGCATCTTTGAAAGGTTGCTGGAGCATTGCATAGTCCGAACGGCATTCGGCGGTAGGCAAAAGTACCATAAGGACAGGTGAATGTTGTCTTTTCCTGGTCATCGGGGTGAATAGGGATTTGAAAGAATTCCGAATAACCATCTAGATAGCAGAAGTACAAATGTTTTGCTAGTCTTTCCAACATTTGGTCTATGAATGGTAAAAGGAAGTGATCTTTCCGAGTCGCCTTGTTCAGTTTTCTGTAGTCGATACACATCCTGTTTCCGGTCACAACTCTTTGGGTTATCAATTCACCTTTCACATTCTTCACTATAGTAACGTCTCCTTTCTTGGGTACTACGTGTACTGGGCTGACCCATTGGTTGTGGAGATTGGGTATATGATTCCTGCGTCTAGTAACTTTTTCACCTCGTCTTTGACTACAATGCTTAGGATCGGGTTTATCCTTCTCTGATGTTCTCTTGAAGTTTTGCAGTCTTCTTCCAGCATGATACGGTGCATACAGATGGAGGGACTTATGCCTTTTAGATCGCTTATATTATAGCCTAACGTAGTTGGGTATCTCCTTAGGACTTCTAATAATCGCTCAGTTTCTGATTTTCCTAAATTAGCGTTTACTATTACTGGTCTTTTGAATTCTGTATCTAGGAATTCTTACCTGAGAGTTTTAGGTAGCTCTTTAAGTTCTAAAGCTGGGTTTTTCGGACCTGGCATGTGATTTGGAGTGAGTGCTAAGATCTCGCTCAGACTATCATCTTTGTATGGTACACGCCAGTTGTCGTCTTCATGAATAGCAGGGATCGGGATTTTCATGATTTCAGAATATGTAGTTTCCTCCTTTTCTAATTCTCGTATGCATTCGTCAATGACATCTACTATATAGCATGTGTCATCGATGGCTGGTGCCTTCAAGAATTTAGTAAGGATGAACTCTATCTTTTCTTCTCCTACTTCGAATGTTAGTCGTCCTTTCTTTACGTCTATAATAGCTCCGGCTGTATCTAGGAACGGTCTTCCTAGGATAATTGGGGTAACAGAGTCCTCTTTGATGTCCATGATTATGAAGTCGGTTGGGATATAGAATTGTCTTATGTGTACTGGAACGTTTTCCAGTATACCGACGGGGTATTTGACCGATCGGTCAGCCAATTGTACGGACATTTTAGTTGGTCTTAGTTCTTGCATATTCAGCTTTTTGCATATAGATAAAGGCATGACACTTATACTGGCTCCTAGATCGCATAGAGCTTTGTCTATAACGAACTTTCCTATGACGCAGGGTATGGAGAAACTACCTGGGTCTTTTAGTTTAGGAGGCATGTGGTTTTGAATGATTGCGCTACATTCGGCAGTAAGTGTCAAGGTCTCGTTATCCTCTATTTTCCTTTTATTAGACAATATTGCTTTAAGAAACTTAGCGTATGACGGCATTTGAGTTATCGCTTCTGTGAAAGGAATAGTGATGTTTAGTTGTTTCCGAAGTTCAACAAATTTCTTAAATTGTCCTGAAGTTTTGGAGTTTATTAATCTTTGAGGATAAGGGATAGGTGGTTTATATGGCGCTGGAGACACATATGAGTTTTCATCTTTGGCGGCCTTCTGCTCGTCACATTCCTTCTTTTCCGTTTCAGACTCCTTTTCAGTTGGTTTATCGGATTTCTATTGCATTACTAAATCTTCATTCCTAGGATCTGTTGGGCCTTCCAATTCTTTTCCACTTCTCAATATAACAGCGTTTGCGTGACCTTTCGGATTAGGTTCGGGTTGGCCTGGAAATGTTCCAGCTGGGGCAGCTGCAGCGGCTTGTTGTTGAGCCACTTGTGATTTCTGCGTTTCGAGCATTTTGTTGTGGGTGGCTAAAGCATCTACTTTTCCGGTCAGCTGTTTAATTTGCTCGCTAGTGTGTATGTTTTGATTCAGGAATTCTTTGTTTGTTTGAGCTTGAGTAGCTATGAATTTTTCCATCATCAATTCGGGGTTTGATTTCCTAGGGGCAGCAGCGGCTGGTTTCTGATATCCTGGCGGAGCACCTGGTGCTTGCAAGGCATTATCGTTCTTGTAGGAAAAGTTTGGGTGGTTCCTCCATCCTGGGTTATAAGTATTTGCGTAAGGATTTCCTTGAGCGTAATTTACTTGGTCTGGTGGGATTCCGGCCAGCAATGGGCACTCGGGCGCATTATGAGTGGCGATTCCGCATAACTCGCAGTTTGGAGTTACGGCAGCGACGATTGCAGTTGGGTTAACGGTCAGACTGTCGATTTTCTGTGCTAGAGCATCTACTTTAGCGTTGAACTTTTCAAGGCTGTTGATCTCGTACATCCCACCTTTCGCTGCGGGTTTCTCTGCTGGAATGCGTTCACCTCCCCATTGGCAGTGGTTCTGAGACATGTTTTTGATTAGTTGATAGGCTTCGTCGTATGGCTTATCCATAAGTGCACCGCCCGCGGCGGCGTCTACCGTTAATCTGGTGTTATACAGAAGCCTATTGTAAAAAGTATGGATCGTCACCCAGTCTTCTAAACCGTGGTGAGGACATGTTCTCATCATATCTTTGAACCTTTCCCATGCTTCGTAGAGAGATTCAGTGTCTTTTTGTCGAAATTCGTTGATTTGGGCTCTAAGCATATCAGTTTTGCTTGGCGGAAAGTATCTTGCTAAGAAAACGTTCTTCAACTGTTCCCATGTCGTAACGGAGTTGGATGGTAAGGATTGTAACCATGTCCACGCTCTATCTCTAAGAGAGAAAGGGAAAAGACGAAGTCTTATTGCGTATGGAGTTACTCCATTTGCCTTCACTGTGTCTGCGTATTGTACAAACTTCGTTAAGTGTTCATTTGGATCCTCAGTTGCATTTCCTGAGAATTGATTTTGTTGTACAACTGACAACAATGACGGTTTTAGTTCGAAATCGGTTCGATTGATAGCTGGGGAAGCTATGCTACTTCGAGGCTCCATCTGAGAGGGTGTAGCGTATGCCTTCAGCGGTTTGTTCTGAGGTCCTTCAGCCATCTTTGCTTCTTCAACAGGAGGATGAGCTAGAAGATCAGGAATGTTGTGTCTTTGTTGATATTCGACGATGCGCCTTCTTAGATGTAAGAAGCGCTCTAGTTCGGAGATTGTAGGTTGTAAGATTTCGCCTTGTGAGCGAGTACTTGGCATACAATCGAAGAACGAGTAGAGGGAGAGAGAATTGTTAACCTAGTCTATACTGTGTAACAAAAGATTACACTATTGACTAAACGGGTCCCCGACAACGGCGCCAAAAACTTGATCGCGACTTAATCGCAAGTGCACAGTCTATCGCGTAGTAATAATAGATATCGATCCCACAGGGACTCATAATCAATCTAGTATTATCGGGTGTTACGGTGTTTAGCTAGGTAGGTAAGGTTTTAAGTTGAATAATAGCAGAATAGATGCGTAAACTAAAGGGAACTAAAACTTTTACTTAAGATATGAATTTATGAATCGATATGCAATAATTTTGTTCTTCGGGGATTCGACAGATTACTGGCGTATTAAGTGTTTTCAAACTTAGTTTAAGAAGAAAATAGTGATTTAAAGACTTTTGTCTCACGATGGTTGTTGACGCTAGTCGCAACTCTAAGGCGGAACGTATGTTGTCGCTATCCCGTTCGGGGTTAAAGTTACTTTTTGAAGATCTCTAAGTTCTAATCCTTTTTAAAGCGCTTTCGCTGTTTTTAAATCGAATGCCTAGTTTTTACTATCTGGTCTTAGCCGCAGCTGTCGCTTGTTAGTTCGTACCTTAGTTAATTTCCCACTGTCGTGGCAAAACTTTTTTTTTTAAATAAGTTCTCGCTGTCGCGACGAACGTTTACTTAGAAATTTTAATTAAAAACTAAAACCATAACTGAGTTTTGAAAAGAGAAAGATTACGCCAATTATTATCAAATCCCGTCCGAATTATTATTACATATCGATTACGGTAATTTAGCTAGACATGGAAGAAGAAATGATAATGCATAAATAAAAGCAGTAATTCAGAACATACATCATAATGAAAATTGCAATTACGATTAAAATGAAAACCTGGAAATATCCCAATTGGCTTTTGGGCAGATCCTCCACAATGTTGGCAGGATTCTGGTCTTTGTGCCAATTGATCGTACAAGAAAATGGAAAGTACAAAATACCAAAGAATACAGAGAAGAAAAAGAGAAACAAATAAGAATATGAGAACGGTAAGGTTGCTCTGAAGATAAATTGGCAACACTTCATTGTCTTGAATGCGGCTCCCTTTTTCAGGTCCCAACCTCTTCCTTTTATAGAGAGAGAGTATCTAACGGTTATTCCTTCAGGAAGTGGGTTTGAGGCAGAAAAGTAGGAGTTAGTGGTCACTCTTTTGGTCTTTGAGGGGGAAGTTTAGCACGTGACCTCATTCTGCACGTTCTGGGTGCATGACGGTCATCATGGATGTGTGACGGTCGTCACACGCATGACGAGCGTAACGGCTATGTGACGGTCGTCACATCAGTAGAACTCGTATCTGTTGTTTTTCTATTGGTTTTTCATCTGATTTTCACCTGTTTTTGCTCCTTTTCTTCATATTGCTTTGCTTGGACATGTTCTTTGAATATCTGCATAATACTTAGACAAATAGCATGGAATACCCCGAATTCGGAGTGAAACCAGTCAAATATTAGTTAAAACACATGTCATTTTATATATACAATTTCGCGTTATCAGTTTGTATTTAAGTCTCTCCTATCTCGTCGAGATGAAGATTTCAATCTCCATATCTCCGGATAGAAGTAACTTAAATAGGGGCATCTGTCGCACCCTAATTTTTAACCTCAAGATTCCACCTCTTTGTGCACGTTTCCTTGCATATTATCTCCTCACTTTTGCATGCATATTTTATCATAACTAACTAGCTTGTGCCGGAGCAGTAATGTCAAGGTATAGATTCTTACAGCCAAGCATCACAGGGACGTGACTAATACATTCGAGTTCAAAGTTCACCATTCCAGAATTCAAGCTTAGTTTAAGAAGATTGTGCATATGGACAAGTCTATTAGATTCAGTTCAAAGATTCAAAGAGCACCAGTCATTTTTAAGGCTCAATTTTGCAAGAGATAACGTTATGACTACAAGAAGGGATTCAAACCACATCAATAGCGCTGCCTTCCCATGTCCATTAATCTACGCGCGTTTGATTTCCACTTATTCTGGATAGTGTTGGGCATTCACATTGGAGTGTGTTGGCGGTTCATTCAAATGATGTCAAAGGATTGCTAAAATAAGGACGTTATTATATCAATCACTAGTTTTGAGGCTGACTTGCACAATTTTGTTTTCCTTACTTTGAAGTTCAAATTCAATAAAGGAATTTAAGAAAGCAGGACTCAAGCCTTCATGATCCAAAGACTCAAGAGTTTTGAGACCGAGTTACAAAGTCCACAAGCTTTGTGCCTTTGCAAATTCAAGAGCTCATGCAAATTTAAGAGCCAAGTTATTTCTTTTTTTTTTTGGAGCCCAACCTTTTTTGGTCATTATTTCTAGCTACCATTTTCCTATGTATGGTTGTTTGGACAAAGGACATTTTTTTTAATCACTACAAAGCAGAAGCACAACTAAGTGATTATTTGTTTTCAACATATTTCAAATCTTATTAAGTGCAAGATGTCCATGAACTTCAAGTAAGACTAACGTGAGAATTGAAGTTAACAGTGTTGTTTGCTTATTAAACTCAAGGCCAGTTTACAGACTCCTATCCAAGACTGGACTTGCACAAAGCAAATCCAAGGCCCAAATGTTACTAAAGACTAGAATCTCCATTGCTAAAGATCAAGCATGCCATCAATCCAGGCTGCAAAGCATCATAAAATAAGAGTGAACATGAAGAAGCTCGCTAAATGTCTCCTCACTAGAGTGCTCCATGCTTTAGCAGCAGCATACGTCTTCAACTTCTGATACCATGGCCTCAACACCAGCAATACTACCACAAGTTACGACCTGCTAAGGTGAATCAGAAAAAGCCTGCATTAAATTTCAACACTGTTAAATTTTGGTTAGGCCCAGAAAGCATGTGCAGGTTCAGACTTAAGACAACCATATGAAAACCTGCCTGATAAAGGCAGGAGACCTCCAGTGGGTAAAAGAGCAGTTTAGGTCGAAGACGTCATTAGCATCAAAGAAGAGAATGTCGGTTTCGTCGCGGAAGTGAATCCTTATCGAAACAACAAACAGCAGTACCTGGGCGCTTTGATCCTACAAAACAATAAAATGAGACACATCAACGTCAAGAAGGAGGAAAGTAACTGAAGAATCTGAAGGTGTTCCGAACAACTCACCTTCATCATTTCTGACTTTCCAACCTATTCATCAGCTCCCATCTAGAAGCAAGCACTCTTGATAGTTACCAACAAGCTTCAGACTCCCGCCGTCATAATCAAGACTTCATCACCATCAAATGCTTCCATTGTATCTAAGAAGAAACAGAACCAATACAGAAAAAACCTTTCTCAGAGCTTCTAGCAGGTGCTATCCGTGCCACTCCTCCAGTTACATCTTCTTCTCAAACGATTTCTGCAATCAGACCAGTCCACTATATTCAAAATGTTTCATCTTGTGGGAGTGGATGTGTCGCTTCAATGTTACTAAGTTGAGCAGGGTTATCCTTCACCGCTGGTCTTAAATTCAAACCATCATCACAGGCACAACAACAGTACCTGCCAAAACCTGATAGAAGTTAATATATAGGCGTGAGAAAATGCATTTGGGGTACCCTGGCATAACTACTCAGGGGTTTTGACAGAGTTTGATTTACGGTATAAAATCAGATGGAAGTTGTTACATTTTTTACCTCCTATAATTGAGAAGGTTCCCAATCAATAGCTTCTGGACGTTGAGAACTGCTCAAGAACATTTGGGGGCGCAAGTATTCAAAGTTCAGGCCTCAAGCTTCACGTTTGAACAATTCGCAGCAACTCCCATCATCCATCCATCCAAATACTCGTATCATCGTAGGCACGTGAAAAGAAACAAGAATGGTTATAAAACTGCTACAGACATGAAGTAAGTAAGCCAATACACAGGTCTTGGAAATTCATAGCATGATAGCTCCATGGCAACATACAAGACGAACAAGAGTAATATCAAAACAGTTTGGCCATACACATTTGCTTATCGAAGGATCGGTTTTCAGAACAGGAAATCAGACTTACCATCAAATTATCATCAACTCCAACGTCAGCAGCAGCAATACCACAGAAACAGAGGTGAGTTCGTGGCTTTGAGTTCACCAGTTCAAGTATACATAAAGGAATTTTCCAAAATTCAGGCCTGCTCCCAGCACTGAAGCTTTGGGCTCACCGGTTCCGTTACCGTAATTAATCTAAGCTGCTAGCTTCCCTTGGCCCAAATCAACTGCTATTCACCCCTGTCAAATAACAATTCAGAGTTAGTAACCAATTAAGGGATACCCCTGTGTGGGAAGGTGATTTCATTCAAGATAGCTAGAAAATTTTTTCTTTCATATCTCAAAAGCAGCGTATCCCAAAACAATTAAGAGGTTTTCAAATGCAATTACCACAAAATCACATAAGGGGGATCCTCATCAACAGGCATTAACACAATCAGACAGAAAAGGAAGGTTTTCAAATGATTGTCTAAAACAGAAATAGAAGGTTCTAATACAACATTCAAGGCATTTAATCAAGGTTTAAAACGGGATTTCTCCTAAGGACTATAAAGAGAAGATGAATTCGCAGCTTGAAAAAAGGCGAGAGAAAATACGAAATCACAAAACACACATCGCTCACACATTCAAAGCAACAAGGAAGAGCGAAACTTATCTGACAAAAACCACCCCTTAAAGCTCACGCCACCGCGAACCGCCCTGTCTCCGTTGAACATCCGCTACAGGTGGGTTTTGGTTCCCGGTCTAGAGCGTCGTTCGCGACCATTCCCTTGTCGATTTTTGCCGTATGATTTCCGTTCTCGTTTTGGGATTTAGGGTTCTTTGATTTGGAGATTGTGAGAGTTTCTATTTTGTCCTTGCTATGGCTTTGCTTGCGTTGTGTTTTGTTTTCTAATTGTTTTGCAGAATAAGAAAAGAGGAGGAGATCGAAGAAGAAGAGAGGGGAAGCAGCGAGGGAGAGGCGATCGAGAGAGGGGAGGGACGTTTCAAGGATTAGGGTTCATATCTGTGTAATTTTTGTTTTTTTATTTGGTGTAATCACATGCCTGCACACACACACACTGTCTGCCATGCACCCATGCATCAGAACCACACACCCATGCATCAGAACCACACACCCCACTTACCACATGGTCACACGTCCCTTATTACATGCCCATGGTAAATCCACGCACCAGCACACACCAGATCTAGCGCCCCCCTTTTTATTAACCTAATTAATCTTAAAATAATCCTTTTTAAACTAATAATCTATTTTAATATAATGATAACCTCCTTTTTTAGAATTAATCAACCTTTAATTCTTTAATTAACCTTAAGTTTTTTATTAAAATAATAACTTTTAAATTAACCTCATAATTAATCCTTAAATCAAAATTAATTAATTAATATTTTATGTGATTAAATTTAACTAAAACCAACTTTTATAATTAACTCTCTCAACTTTATTAATAATTCAATATTATTAATTTACTTTTTCATTAAATCCTGTTTTCTCGTGCTCTAAATAATAAAGCCTTTTATTTTATTAAAGAAATAATTTATCCTATTATATTTTTTAAGACCCTTTTTTTTTCTAAATAACTTAATTTGTATTAATGACTAAAACATTTTAATAATAAAACATTTTATTAAAATTAATATAATTGATATAACTTTTTTATAAAATCAATTTCACCAAAAGAATACATTTTCTTACAAATCAACTCAAATAAACTACTATAACTTTTACTAAAAAAATCCAACACAACTTTTCTCTTAAAATTAAGTCAGCATTTCCTTTAAAATCAAATTCATTTCTAATTTGTTAATCTAATCAATAATATAATTTCTCATAAAAACAATCTATCCCTAAAATCAATTCACTCTTTCTCTAATCTCACATCGTAAAACTAAATCAATCGTACACGCTTCACTTTCACTCACCTATTCACAATTCACACACTCACCTAGCGCTTTCATGCGTTTGTGTATGAATTTATTTATTTGCCTTTATTTTTCGCAATTTATCATTTCCGCATTTATTTTATCGCAATGCATAGTGTCCAAACGAAGAACATGCGCATAACTTAAGCAATTGTGCGTATGCATCCCATTTGAATCATACTCCCCCATGATCCTTGATCCCATTCAAGTTGATCTTTTAAGATAGATCCTACCCCATAGGAAGGACCTTTTCTTTATCTTTACAACATAGAAAAACAAACTCAAACAACTCAATACAACTATTCAAACACATTAGATAATAAGATGTTAATCATCTTAAGCGAGATAAAACTCCTACCCCATAATAATTCAATAAATATATAAGAACTTTGCCTTAAGAGAGATAGTGGCATACTTGTCGATTAAATTCCGAGTACTTGAGCCTTTCTCTTAAGACGATGCAAAGACTATTTTCCTACAAAGTTGTGGTGGTTAAATCAAGTAATCTCCCTTAAAATGACAACTCATATTTTCTCCTAAAATCAATCAATAAACTACCCTATCCCATAGGAACTTTGACCACAGTCAAAGAACTCCTCAAACCCTTTAGGGGAACTACAAATACTCTGATTCTACTCCCGTAAGGATATGTAGGCATAAGATGCGATATCTTATTGAGTATACTTAGAAATAAACCCCCTAGGTCTTTTATACCTTAAGCAGATAAACCTTAGCAATAAACAACATTAAAACAAGAGGTTCCTGTAGAGTACTACAGAAACTTAGGATGCTAGCACCTTCCCTAAGTTTAACCAACCCCCGAACCTAAAACTCTCTAGCATATGCATTTCATTGTGGGTATTTCGATCTTTTTCCCTTTCTTTGGACAAATCAAAGTTCGGTTGCAAATGAATAAGATTCAAGCTCATCAATAGCTTGATATCCAAATCTCACCGCGACACATAGGATTTTGGTCGACTCACAAAACTGCAACTTTTCATGTTTGTAAAGCATGTCTGCTCAGGTCGACCTTATGGTCGATGTAAACCCTAAGAATTTATCATTAAGTGTGTTAATACAGTATGCGTCGATGCACAACCTGCATAGGTTGACGCATTGCGTGATGATGCTGGTAATTTGTTTGATGAACTGTTCAAATTCCTTAATACTTTAATGCATTTACTCTCATGTTATGTATTCAACCTACATCATCATTAGCATTTGCATTGTTCATTGCACCTACTCAAGGCTATCTCTCAACCTCTCCTCTTCCTAAAGTTCTCTTCAAAACCTAATTTCTCCATAAAAGGGTACAATTACTTTCTCCTATCTATCTCACAAGAGAAATTCTGCTTCTACAATTCTTCATCTCCACAAAGATAATCAAAATAGCTACAAGAAGAGTGTCGTAACTGCGAAAACACCCAGCGAAAAAACAGAAGAGTCGCCACCGAATTATCCCAAAGAGAGGGAAAGGAAATGATCGAAGAAAACCTGAAGAACAGGAAAAGACAAGGTCATCGCAACCAAATCTTGGGTTCGGGAGTCGGTTACGCAAGGGAAAGTATTAGCACCCCTCACGTACATTGTATTCAATGGGATTCACACTTGTTGTCTAATCAAAGGGTGTGTTTATCTATAAGCTATTGCTAAATGGAAACGAGAACAAAATAAAAAAGAAAGAGACTTGATAGGACATCGCCGCCCTATGCCTACGTATTCCCTCGTGAAATGGGAAAGTTAGAGTCAACGTAGTTCAGAAAACTACGGGTGAAGAGGGGAAGGTTGCTCGCCAAGACATCATCGTCTTGTGCCAACGTATCCTCATCTGGTATGAGTAATCAGAGCAAACGTAGCTCGGGTGAACGAAACCACCAGTTGGTTAAATGTTTTTTATGAGCAACGTTAAGTTCCCATTCCAGCAGTTAGAGTCAATGTCTGTTTGCGATAGAACGGAAAAATAACACACTCTTTTCTGAAAATGAGTTTGAAATGCAAATCCCGAAGGATAAAATGTTTGAATTTTCTTTGTGAGTTTTAGTGAAGTGAATTAGTTCGCTTTGTGATTCACGTTGCACTAAAGACTATGACATAGGAACGAATGTGTCGCATATCGCCCCCAGACGGGACGTATACTAAATACTCTAGACAAGCGAGAGGAGACCCCTCACTCACGATTTCCCATGTACTTAAGGCTCTTAGCGTACAAAGTTCATCGTATTTATTAGATGAGTTAGAATGGTTTTGAGATGAGAAGAGAGACGCGCGGAAGGTGTAACACCCCACTTTACCCCGTACGCGTAATATAATAAATATAGAAAAATAATTCTTAAAATTCATCAGAGTTTTCCAACACAGTGGGATATCAGACTAAGTCACTTCATTTCATTAAGATAATCAATATTATTTAGTTTTCAATTAAGCCGCGGAATACAAATCAATTCTCCAATATAATTCTCCTCAACACGAGGGCATACAACATAAGTCCAACAAATGAAGATACGTAACAATAAAAAAATAAAGTAGTCAAATAACAACGTAATCCCGTCATCCCATGTTACGTATCAGAGAGACTCCTAAGACTCGATCAAATAGCAACACACTCCAAGCACTACTCAGGTACCTGGTCACCTGTACTCCCAAGAGAGCACAGACACAACAACAAAAAGGGGTGAGGACTACATTCAATAAATAAACGGTGAAATACACATGCTAAGGAGTAGTTATACACCACACATAAAATAAGCACAAATAATGCACATACGCGTGCACCCTCAATCACTTGGCATTCATAGCCCACATTCAATTACAATAATGTAATGTGACTCACTGACTCGACACAATGCATGCGGTACCAACACAATCTCATACAGTTCACACTAGAGCCCGATTCCCGTCGGAATTCGGATAAGTCGTATATACGTTCCTATGAACTACAACTTATCTCCACAACAACTTCCACAATGAAGTCTGGATGAAACTAGGCACCCATCATGGATTCCCACCTAGCCATCTTCACAAGACACATGATATGAAATGCATGTCAACACAATTATGCAATGTAATACATCATACATAATTCACGATCAATCTTGATCCACACGAGCCATCCGTTCATCGTAATCCTCTTGAAAATTACCACAATCGCACAAGATTGTCCAAATTCGACTATCTTGCCCACATTCATCAAAACACCAAGAAATCATTGAACCAGAACATGATTCGTTACTAAAACATATACACAATTGACTTCTCAAACATAATTAGATATAAAATATTGGGAAAACAATTCCATTATTTATCCTATATTATAGCTTTATTCATTAGCTTTCCAACGCTTCAAACGGGGGTCAAAACGGACTTACGGATCCCAAGTTACGTCCAAAACAATTTCGACCGAAAACATGAACATCCGTGACGGACAGAAACACGCTGTTACGCTCCAGAACTGATGTTCACCCAATTATTCTTGCGAATCACTAACTCAAAGCACCCAAAACATCACTAAAACATTCCTAAGGTTATACGGCAATAACTGCACAACTTCTATGGTTTATTACGCTCATCTGGCAACATTTGCAACACATAAAACACTATTTCCTTCAATTGTTCTGAGTACTTCAGAGTTACTCACATTTGAATATTCTTATTCCTATAGGGTCAAACATATCACAATTTTTCCTTCAATTACACTCTACGACATTAAATTACTCACTATCTAATATTTAACCCCTTCAGGGTCAGACATATAACAATGTCAAGCTTCTGGCCACAAAGGTTCAATTTTCCATAAGTTTTTCCTATATTAATATTCAACGATACATATCATTTTGGCCATTTGGTCATAACCTCAGATTCTTACAGTTACCTCCTTATTTCCCACAATTAACCTAAATCTCTAAACCTTAGGGAAACCTTAGAGCATCGTATATAACACATTCATTCTTACATAGAAAAACCTCGTCCCTAACATTTATCGATTAACGGAAATTATACCTATGAATCAATTCCCTACATGAAATTGATCATACCCACGGTTATAAAATTGAACCCCACCCTTACATCACCACAACATACCGAAAGGTATACATAGAAAACTATGAAAAACAATACTCCCCATACAATAATCATTCAAGAACAACAACAATTTTATGGAATTTATCATGCTACGAAAATTAGATCAAGAATCCTCAAGAACACATAATTCCTATGAGAGAAAGGACCTCTCACTATCCTCTCATGTTAATTCACCCATATTGAAATCCATTCTCCTCGCTTACCTTAGAATTGAGCTTTTCCATGATCAACAATGGAGAATTTGGTTCCTCTGCCGTAGCTCTCCTTGTTCGTCAGTTTCTCTTTTTCACGTACTAACTGGTTAACCCTCCACTAACTCTCTATTAACCCCTTAATTGTATTTTAATTCATTTAATTTAATTATTACTAATAATAATAATATCAATAATAATAATATTAATTTCAATAATATTACTAATAACAATAATAATGATATTACTAATAATAATAATAATAATAGTCTCATTAACATTATTATTAATAATAATTGGAATAATATTAATCACTATAATACTCTCAATATCATAATTAACTTATTTCTTTATCTAGGTCCACAGTACCCCAACTAAGGTCACCTTTCTCCCTTACTCCTAACCTCATACCCTTAATTAAGGACACCACACAACTACACCTCACAGAAAATACCAAAGCGATTGAATAATTTAAATGGGGTGTTATAACTCTCCCCCGCTTAAAATATTTTCATCCTCGAAAATGTATTTGATGAGAACAGTTCCGGATACGACTCTCGCATCTTGCTCTCAAGCCAATTCATTCCTAAAATAACATTCAACTCGCTGAGTGGTAAACAAATCAAGTCCACTCCAAAATCCTTACCAAAGATCGACATTGGACAATTCAAACACACACATGACTATAAGCATTCTATAGTCAGACTCTACTACAACACTGGCCGGACGGACCAACCTGCTCTGATACCAATTGTAACACCCCACTTTACCCCGTACGCGTAATATAATAAACATAGAAAAATAATTCTTAAAATTCATCTGAGTTTTCCAACACAGTGGGATATCACACTAAGTCACTTCATTTCATTAAGATAATCAATATTATTTAGTTTTCAATTAAGCCGCGGAATACAAATCAATTCTCCAATATAATTCTCCTCAACACGAGGGCATACAACATAAGTCCAACAAATAAAGATACGTAACAATAAACAAATAAAGTAGTCAAATAACAACGTAATCCCGTCATCCCATGTTACGTATCAGAGCGAATCCTAAGACTCGATCAAATAGCAACACACTCCAAGCACTACTCAGGTACCTGGTCACCTGTACTCCCAAGAGAGCACAGACACAACAACAAAAAGGGGTGAGGACTACATTCAATAAATAAACGGTGAAATACACATGCTAAGGAGTAGTTATACACCACACATAAAATAAGCACAAATAATGCACATACGTGTGCCACCTCAATCACTTGGCATTCATAGCCCACATTCAATATCAATAATGTAATGTGACTCACTGACTCGACACAATGCATGCGGTACCAACACAATCTCATACAGTTCACACTAGAGCCCGATTCCCGTCGGAATCCGGATAAGTCGTATATACGTTCCTATGAACTACAACTTATCTCCACAACAACTTCCACAATGAAGTCTGGATGAAACTAGGCACCCATCATGGATTCCCACCTAGCCATCTTCACAAGACACATGATATGAAATGCATGTCAACACAATTATGCAATGTAATACATCATACATAATTCACGATCAATCTTGATCCACACGAGCCATCCGTTCATCGTAATCCTCTTGAAAATTACCACAATCGCACAAGATTGTCCAAATTCGACTATCTTGGCCCACATCCATCAAAACACCAAGAAATCATTGAACCAGAACATGATTCGTTACTAAAACATATACACAATTGACTTCTCAAACATAATTAGATATAAAATATTTGGAAAACAATTCCATTATTTATCCTATATTATAGCTTTATTCATTAGCTTTCCAACGCTTCGAAAGGGGGTCAAAACGGACTTACGGATCCCAAGTTACGTCCAAAACAATTTCGACCGAAAACATGAACATCCGTGACGGACAGAAAGACGCTGTTACGCTCCGAAACTGGTGTTCACCCAATTATTCATGCGAATCACTTACTCAAAGCACCCAAAATATCACTAAAAAATTCCTAAGGTTATACGGCAATAACTGCAGAACTTCTATGGTTTATTATGCTCATCTGGCAACATTTGCAACACATAAAACACTATTTCCTGCAATTGTTATGAGTACTTCAGAGTTACTCACATTTGAATATTCTTATTCCTATAGGGTCAAACATATCACAATTTTTCCTTCAATTACACTCTACGACATTAAATTACTCACTATCTAATATTTAACCCCTTCGGGGTCAGACATATAACAATGTCAAGCTTCTGGCCACGAAGGTTCAATTTTCCATAAGTTTTTCCTATATTAATATTCAACGATACATATCATTTGGCCATTTGGTCATAACCTCAGATTCTTACGGTTACCTCCTTATTTCCCATAATTAACCCAAATCTCTAAACCTTAGGGAAACCTTAGAGCATCGTATATAACACACATTCATTCTTACATAGAAAAACCTCGTCCCTAACATTTATCGATTAACGGAAATTATACCTATGAATCAATTCCCTACATGAAATTGATCATTCCCACGGTTATAGAATTGAACCCCACCCTTACATCACCACAACATACCGAAAGGTATACATAGAAAACTATGAAAAGCAATACTCCCCATACAATAATCATTCAAGAACAACAACAATTTTATGGAATTTATCATGCTACGAAAATTAGATCAAGAATTCTCAACAACACATAATTCCTATGAGAGAAAGGACCTCTCACTATCCTCTCATGTTAATTCACCCATATTGAAATCCATTCTCCCCGCTTACCTTAGAATTGAGCTTTTCCTTGATCAACAATGGAGAATTTGGTTCCTCTGCCGTAGCTCTCCTTGTTCGTCAGTTTCTCTTTTTTACGTACTAACTGGTTAACCCTCCACTAACTCTCTATTAACCCCTTAATTGTATTTTAATTTATTTAATTTAATTATTACTAATAATAATAATATCAATAATAATAATAATAATTTCAATAATATTACTAATAATAATAATAATGATATTACTAATAATAATAACAATAGTCTCATTAACATTATTATTAATAATAATTGGAATAATATTAATCACTATAATACTCTCAATATCATAATTAACTTATTTCTTTATCTAGGTCCACAGTACCCCAACTAAGGTCACCTTTCTCCCTTACTCCTAACCTCATACCCTTAATTAAGGACACCACACAACTACACCTCACAGAAAATACCAAAGCGACTGAATAATTTAAATGGGGTGTTATAACTCTCCCCCGCTTAAAATATATTCATCCTCGAAAATGTATCTGACGAGAACAGTTCCGGATACGACTCTCGCATCTTGCTCTCAAGCCAATTCATTCCTAAAATAACATTCAACTCGTTGAGTGGTAAACAAATCAAGTCCACTCCAAAATCCTTACCAAAGATCGACATTGGACAATTCAAACACACACATGACTATAAGCATTCTATAGTCAGACTCTACTACAACACTGGCCAGACGGACCAACCTGCTCTGATACCAATTGTAACACCCCACTTTACCCCGTACGCGTAATATAATAAATATAGAAAAATAATTCTTAAAATTCATCAGAGTTTTCCAACACAGTGGGATATCACACTAAGTCACTTCATTTCATTAAGATAATCAATATTATTTAGTTTTCAATTAAGCCGCAGAATACAAATCAATTCTCCAATATAATTCTCCTCAACACGAGGGCATACAACATAAGTCCAACAAATGAAGATACGTAACAATAAACAAATAAAGTAGTCAAATAACAACGTAATCCCGTCATCCCATGTTACGTATCAGAGCGACTCTTAAGACTCGATCAAATAACAACACACTCCAAGCACTACTCAGGTACCTGGTCACCTGTACTCCCAAGAGAGCACAGACACAACAACAAAAAGGGGTGAGGACTACATTCAATAAATAAACGGTGAAATACACATGCTAAGGAGTAGTTATACACCACACATAAAATAAGCACAAATAATGCACATACGCGTGCCACCTCAATCACTTGGCATTCATAGCCCACATTCAATTACAATAATGTAATGTGACTCACTGACTCGACACAATGCATGCGGTACCAACACAATCTCATACAGTTCACACTAGAGCCCGATTCCCGTCGGAATCCGGATAAGTCGTATATACGTTCCTATGAACTACAACTTATCTCCACAACAACTTCCACAATGAAGTCTGGATGAAACTAGGTACCCATCATGGATTCCCACCTAGCCATCTTCACAAGACACATGATATGAAATGCATGTCAACACAATTATGCAATGTAATACATCATACATAATTCACGATCAATCTTGATCCACACGAGCCATCCGTTCATCGTAATCCTCTTGAAAATTACCACAATCGCACAAGAGTGTCCAAATTCGACTATCTTGGCCCACATCCATCAAAACACCAAGAAATCATTGAACCAGAACATGATTTGTTACTAAAACATATACACAATTGACTTCTCAAACATAATTAGATATAAAATATTTGGAAAACAATTCCATTATTTATCCTATATTATAGCTTTATTCATTAGCTTTCCAACGCTTCGAACGGGGGTCAAAACGGACTTACGGATCCCAAGTTACGTCCAAAACAATTTCGACCGAAAACATGAACATCCGTGACGGACAGAAAGACGCTGTTACGCTCCGGAACTGGTGTTCACCCAATTATTCTTGCGAATCACTTATTCAAAGCACCCAAAACATCACTAAAAAATTCCTAAGGTTATACGGCAATAACTGCAGAACTTCTATAGTTTATTATGCTCATCTGGCAACATTTGCAACACATAAAACACTATTTCCTGCAATTGTTCTGAGTACTTCAGAGTTACTCACATTTGAATATTCTTATTCCTATAGGGTCAAACATATCACAATTTTTCCTTCAATTACACTCTACGACATTAAATTACTCACTATCTAATATTTAACCCCTTCATGGGTCAGACATATAATAATGTCAAGCTTCTGGCCACGAAGGTTCAATTTTCCATAAGTTTTTCCTATATTAATATTCAACAATACATATCATTTGGCCATTTGGTCATAACCTCAGATTCTTACTGTTACATCCTTATTTCCCACAATTAACCCAAATCTCTAAACCTTAGGGAAACCTTAGAGCATCGTATATAACACATTCATTCTTACATAGAAAAACCTCGTCCCTAACATTTATCAATTAACGGAAATTATACCTTTGAATCAATTCCCTACATGAAATTGATCATACTCACGGTTATAGAATTGAACCCCACCCTTACATCACCACAACATACCGAAAGGTATACATAGAAAACTATGAAAAGCAATACTCCCCATACAATAATCATTCAAGAACAACAACAATTTTATGGAATTTATCATGCTACGAAAATTAGATCAAGAATTCTCAAGAACACATAATTCCTATGAGAGAAAGGACCTCTCACTATCCTCTCATGTTAATTCACCCATATTGAAATCCATTCTCCCCGCTTACCTTAGAATTGAGCTTTTCCTTGATCAACAATGGTGAATTTGGTTCCTCTGCCGTAGCTCTCCTTGTTCGTCAGTTTCTCTTTTTCACGTACTAACTGGTTAACCCTCCACTAACTCTCTATTAACCCCTTAATTGTATTTTAATTCATTTAATTTAATTATTACTAATACTAATAATATCAATAATAATAATAATAATAATAATAATAATAATTTCAATAATATTACTAATAATAATAATGATATTACTAATAATAATAATAATAGTCTCATTAATATTATTATTAATAATAATTGGAATAATATTAATCACTATAATACTCTCAATATCATAATTAACTTATTTCTTTATCTAGGTCCACAGTACCCCAACTAAGGTCACCTTTCTCCCTTACTCCTAACCTCATACCCTTAATTAAGGACACCACACAACTACACCTCACAGAAAATACCAAAGCGACCGAATAATTTAAATGGGGTGTTATAACTCTCCCCCGCTTAAAATATTTTCATCCTCGAAAATGTATCTGATGAGAACATTTCCGGATACGACTCTCGCATCTTGCTCTCAAGCCAATTCATTCCTAAAATAACATTCAACTCGTTGAGTGGTAAACAAATCAAGTCCACTCCAAAATCCTTACCAAAGATCGACATTGGACAATTCAAACACACACATGACTATAAGCATTCTATAGTCAGACTCTACTACAATACTGGCCAGACGGACCAACCTGCTCTGATACCAATTGTAACACCCCACTTTACCCCGTACGCGTAATATAATAAATATAAAAAAATAATTCTTAAAATTCATCAGAGTTTTCCAACACAGTGGGATATCACACTAAGTCATTTCATTTCATTAAGATAATCAATATTATTTAGTTTTCAATTAAGCCGCGGAATACAAATCAATTCTCCAATATAATTCTCCTCAACACGAGGGCATACAACATAAGTCCAACAAATGAAGATACGTAACAATAAACAAATAAAGTAGTCAAATAACAATGTAATCCCGTCATCCCATGTTACGTATCAGAGCGACTCCTAAGACTCAATCAAATAGCAACACACTCCAAGCACTACTCAGGTACCTGGTCACCTGTACTCCCAAGAGAGCACAGACACAACAACAAAAAGGGGTGAGGACTACATTCAATAAATAAACGGTGAAATACACATGCTAAGGAGTAGTTATACACCACACATAAAATAAGCACAAATAATGCACATACGCGTGCCACCTCAATCACTTGGCATTCATAGCCCACATTCAATTACAATAATGTAATGTGACTCACTGATTCAACACAATGCATGCGGTACCAACACAATCTCATACAGTTCACACTAGAGCCCGATTCCCGTCGGAATCCGAATAAGTCGTATATACGTTCCTATAAACTACAACTTATCTCCACAAAAACTTCCACAATGAAGTCTGGATGAAACTAGGCACCCATCATGGATTTCCACCTAGCCATCTTCACAAGACACATGATATGAAATGCATGTCAACACAATTATGCAATGTAATACATCATACATAATTCACGATCAATCTTGATCCACACGAGCCATCCGTTCATCGTAATCCTCTTGAAAATTACCACAATCGCACAAGAGTGTCCAAATTCGACTATCTTGGCCCACATCCATCAAAACACCAAGAAATCATTGAACCAGAACATGATTCGTTACTAAAACATATACACAATTGACTTCTCAAACATAATTTGATATAAAATATTTGGAAAACAATTCCATTATTTATCCTATATTATAGCTTTATTCATTAGCTTTCCAACGCTTCGAACGGGGGTCAAAACGGACTTACGGATCCCAAGTTACGTCCAAAACAATTTCGACCGAAAACATGAACATCCGTGACGGACAGAAAGACGCTGTTACGCTCCGGAACTGGTGTTCACCCAATTATTCTTGCGAATCACTTATTCAAAGCACCCAAAACATCACTAAAAAATTCCTAAGGTTATACGGCAATAACTGCAGAACTTCTATAGTTTATTATGCTCATCTGGCAACATTTGCAACACATAAAACACTATTTCCTGCAATTGTTCTGAGTACTTCAGAGTTACTCACATTTGAATATTCTTATTCCTATAGGGTCAAACATATCACAATTTTTCCTTCAATTACACTCTACGACATTAAATTACTCACTATCTAATATTTAACCCCTTCAGGGTCAGACATATAATAATGTCAAGCTTCTGGCCACGAAGGTTCAATTTTCCATAAGTTTTTCCTATATTAATATTCAACAATACATATCATTTGGCCATTTGGTCATAACCTCAGATTCTTACTGTTACATCCTTATTTCCCACAATTAACCCAAATCTCTAAACCTTAGGGAAACCTTAGAGCATCGTATATAACACATTCATTCTTACATAGAAAAACCTCGTCCCTAACATTTATCAATTAACGGAAATTATACCTTTGAATCAATTCCCTACATGAAATTGATCATACTCACGGTTATAGAATTGAACCCCACCCTTACATCACCACAACATACCGAAAGGTATACATAGAAAACTATGAAAAGCAATACTCCCCATACAATAATCATTCAAGAACAACAACAATTTTATGGAATTTATCATGCTACGAAAATTAGATCAAGAATTCTCAAGAACACATAATTCCTATGAGAGAAAGGACCTCTCACTATCCTCTCATGTTAATTCACCCATATTGAAATCCATTCTCCCCGCTTACCTTAGAATTGAGCTTTTCCTTGATCAACAATGGTGAATTTGATTCCTCTGCCGTAGCTCTCCTTGTTCGTCAGTTTCTCTTTTTCACGTACTAACTGGTTAACCCTCCACTAACTCTCTATTAACCCCTTAATTGTATTTTAATTCATTTAATTTAATTATTACTAATACTAATAATATCAATAATAATAATTATAATAATTTCAATAATATTACTAATAATAATAATGATATTACTAATAATAATAATAATAGTCTCATTAATATTATTATTAATAATAATTGGAATAATATTAATCACTATAATACTCTCAATATCATAATTAACTTATTTCTTTATCTAGGTCCACAGTACCCCAACTAAGGTCACCTTTCTCCCTTACTCCTAACCTCATACCCTTAATTAAGGACACCACACAACTACACCTCACAGAAAATACCAAAGCGACCGAATAATTTAAATGGGGTGTTATAACTCTCCCCCGCTTAAAATATTTTCATCCTCGAAAATGTATCTGATGAGAACATTTCCGGATACGACTCTCGCATCTTGCTCTCAAGCCAATTCATTCCTAAAATAACATTCAACTCGTTGAGTGGTAAACAAATCAAGTCCACTCCAAAATCCTTACCAAAGATCGACATTGGACAATTCAAACACACACATGACTATAAGCATTCTATAGTCAGACTCTACTACAATACTGGCCAGACGGACCAACCTGCTCTGATACCAATTGTAACACCCCACTTTACCCCGTACGCGTAATATAATAAATATAAAAAAATAATTCTTAAAATTCATCAGAGTTTTCCAACACAGTGGGATATCACACTAAGTCACTTCATTTCATTAAGATAATCAATATTATTTAGTTTTCAATTAAGCCGCGGAATACAAATCAATTCTCCAATATAATTCTCCTCAACACGAGGGCATACAACATAAGTCCAACAAATGAAGATACGTAACAATAAACAAATAAAGTAGTCAAATAACAATGTAATCCCGTCATCCCATGTTACGTATCAGAGCGACTCCTAAGACTCAATCGAATAGCAACACACTCCAAGCACTACTCAGGTACCTGGTCACCTGTACTCCCAAGAGAGCACAGACACAACAACAAAAAGGGGTGAGGACTACATTCAATAAATAAACGGTGAAATACACATGCTAAGGAGTAGTTATACACCACACATAAAATAAGCACAAATAATGCACATACGCGTGCCACCTCAATCACTTGGCATTCATAGCCCACATTCAATTACAATAATGTAATGTGACTCACTGATTCGACACAATGCATGCGGTACCAACACAATCTCATACAGTTCACACTAGAGCCCGATTCCCGTCGGAATCCGAATAAGTCGTATATACGTTCCTATGAACTACAACTTATCTCCACAAAAACTTCCACAATGAAGTCTGGATGAAACTAGGCACCCATCATGGATTTCCACCTAGCCATCTTCACAAGACACATGATATGAAATGCATGTCAACACAATTATGCAATGTAATACATCATACATAATTCACGATCAATCTTGATCCACACGAGCCATCCGTTCATCGTAATCCTCTTGAAAATTACCACAATCGCACAAGATTGTCTAAATTCGACTATCTTGGCCCACATCCATCAAAACACCAAGAAATCATTGAACCAGAACATGATTCGTTACTAAAACATATACACAATTGACTTCTCAAACATAATTAGATATAAAATATTGGGAAAACAATTCCATTATTTATCCTATATTATAGTTTTATTCATTAGCTTTCCAACGCTTCGAACGGGGGTCAAAACGAACTTACGGATCCCAAGTTACGTCCAAAACAATTTCGACCGAAAACATGAACATCCGTGACGGACAGAAAGACGTTGTTACGCTCCGGAACTGGTGTTCACCCAATTATTCTTGCGAATCACTTACTCAAAGCACCCAAAACATCACTAAAACATTCCTAAGGTTATACGGCAATAACTGCACAACTTCTATGGTTTATTATGCTCATCTGGCAACATTTGTAACACATAAAACACTATTTCCTGCAATTGTTCTGAGTACTTCAGAGTTACTCACATTTGAATATTCTTATTCCTATAGGGTCAAACATATCACAATTTTTCCTTCAATTACACTCTACGACATTAAATTACTCACTATCTAATATTTAACCCCTTCAGGGTCAGACATATAACAATGTCAAGCTTCTGGCCACGAAGGTTCAATTTTCCATAAGTTTTTCCTATATTAATATTCAACGATACATATCATTTGGCCATTTGGTCATAACCTCAGATTCTTACGGTTACCTCCTTATTTCCCACAATTAACCCAAATCTCTAAACCTTAGGGAAACCTTAGAGCATCGTATATAACACATTCATTCTTACATAGAAAAACCTCGTCCCTAACATTTATCGATTAACGGAAATTATACCTATGAATCAATTCCCTACATGAAATTGATCATACCCACGGTTATAGAATTGAACCCCACCCTTACATCACCACAACATACCGAAAGGTATACATAGAAAACTATGAAAAGCAATACTCCCCATACAATAATCATTCAAGAACAACAACAATTTTATGGAATTTATCATGTTACGAAAATTAGATCAAGAATCCTCAAGAACACATAATTCCTATGAGAGAAAGGACCTCTCACTATCCTCTCATGTTAATTCACCCATATTGAAATCCATTCTCCCCACTTACCTTAGAATTGAGCTTTTCCTTGATCAACAATGGAGAATTTGGTTCCTCTGCCGTAGCTCTCCTTGTTCGTCAGTTTCTCTTTTTCACGTACTAACTGGTTAACCCTCCACTAACTCTCTATCAACCCCTTAATTGTATTTTAATTCATTTAATTTAATTATTACTAATAATAATAATATCAATAATAATAATAATAATTTCAATAATATTACTAATAATAATAATAATGATATTACTAATAATAATAATAATAGTCTCATTAACATTATTATTAATAATAATTGGAATAATATTAATCACTATAATACTCTCAATATCATAATTAACTTATTTCTTTATCTAGGTCCACAGTACCCCAACTAAGGTCACCTTTCTCCCTTACTCCTAACCTTATACCCTTAATTAAGGACACCACATAAATACACCTCACAGAAAATACCAAAGCGACTGAATAATTTAAATGGGGTGTTACAACTCTCCCCCGCTTAAAATATTTTCGTCCTCGAAAATGTATCTGATGAGAACAGTTCCGGATACGACTCTCGCATCTTGCTCTCAAGCCAATTCATTCCTAAAATAACATCCAACTCGCTGAGTGGTAAACAAATCAAGTCCACTCCAAAATCCTTACCAAAGATCGACATTGGACAATTCAAACACACACATGACTATAAGCATTCTATAGTCAGACTCTACTACAACACTGGCCGGACGGACCAACCTACTCTGATACCAATTGTAACACCCCACGTTACCCCGTACGTGTAATATAATAAATATAGAAAAATAATTCTTAAAATTCATCAGAGTTTTCCAACACAGTGGGATACCACACTAAGTCACTTCATTTCATTAAGATAATCAATATTATTTAGTTTTCAATTAAGCCGCGGAATACAAATCAATTCTCCAATATAATTCTCCTCAACACGAGGGCATACAACATAAGTCCAACAAATGAAGATACGTAACTATAAACAAATAAAGTAGTCAAATAACAACGTAATCCCGTCATCCCATGTTACGTATCAGAGCGACTCCTAAGACTCGATCAAATAGCAACACATTCCAAGCACTACTCAGGTACCTGGTCACCTGTACTCCCAAGAGAGCACAGACACAACAACAAAAAGGGGTGAGAACTACATTCAATAAATAAACGGTGAAATACACATGCTAAGGAGTAGTTATACACCACACATAAAATAAGCACAAATAATGCACATACATGTGCCACCTCAATCACTTGGCATTCATAGCCCACATTCAATTACAATAATGTAATGTGACTCACTGACTCGACACAATGCATGTGGTACCAACACAATCTCATACAGTTCACACTAGAGCCCGATTCCCGTCGGAATCCGGATAAGTCGTATATACGTTCCTCTGAACTACAACTTATCTCCACAACAACTTCCATAATGAAGTCCGGGTGAAACTAGGCACCCTTCATGGATTCCCACCTAGCCATCTTCACAAAACACATGATATGAAATGCATGTACACACAATTATGCAATGTAATACATCATACATAATTCACGATCAATCTTGATCCAAACGAGCCATCCGCTCATCGTAATCCTCTTGGAAATTACCACAATCGCACAAGATTGTCCAAATTCGACTATCTTGGCCCACATCCATCAAAACACCAAGACATCATTGAACCAGAACATGATTCGTTACTAAAACATATACACAATTGACTTCTCAAACATAATTAGATATAAAATATTAAGAAAACAATTCAATTATTTATCCTATATTATAGATTTATTCATTAGCTTTCCAACGCTTCGAACGGGGGTCAAAACGGACTTACGGATCCCAAGTTACGTCCAAAACAATTTCGACCGAAAACATGAACATCCGAGACGGACAGAAAGACGCTGTTACGCTCCGGAACTGGTGTTCACCCAATTATTCTTGCGAATCACTTACTCAAAGCACCCAAAACATCACTAAAACATTCCTAAGATTATACGGCAATAACTGCACAACTTCTATGGTTTATTATGCTCATCTGGCAACATTTGCAACACATAAAACACTATTTCCTGCAATTGTTCTGAGTACTTCAGAGTTACTCACATTTGAATATTCTTATTCCTATAGGGTCAAACATATCACAATTTTTACTTCAATTACACTCTACGACATTAAATTACTCACTATGTAATATTTAACCCCTTCAGGGTCAGACATATAATAATGTCAAGGTTCTGGCCACGAATGTTCAATTTTCCATAAGTTTTTCCTATATTAATATTCAACGATACATATCATTTGGCCATTTGGCCATAACCTCATATTCTTACGGTTACCTCCCTATTTCCCACAATTAACCCTAATCTCTAAACCTTAGGGAAACCTTAGAGCATCGTATATAACACATTCATTCTTACATAGAAAAACCTCGTCCCTAACATTTTTCGATTAACGGAAATTATACCTATGAATCAATTCCCTACATGAAATTGATCATACCCACGGTTATAGAATTGAACTCCACCCTTACATCACCACAATATACCGAAAGGTATACATAGAAAACTATGAAAAGCAATACTCCCCATACAATAATCATTCAAGAATAACAACAATTTTATGAAATTTATCATGCTACGAAAATTAGATCAAGAATCCTCAAGAACACAATTCCTATGAGATAAAGGACCTCTCACTACCCTCTCATGTTAATTCACCCATATTGAAATCCATTCTCCCCCCTTCCTTAGAATTGAGCTTTTCCTTGATCAACAATGGAGAATTTGGTTCCTCTGCCCTATCTCTCCTTGTTCGTCAGTTTCTCTTTTTCACGTACTAACTGGTTAACCCTCCACTAACTCTCAATTAACCCCTTAATTGTATTTTAATTCATTTAATTTAATTATTACTAATAATAATAATATCAATAATAATAATATCAATAATATTACTAATAATAAAAATAATAATGATATTACTAATAATAATAATAATAATAGTCTCATTAACATTATTATTAATAATAATTGGAATAATATTAATCACTATAATACTCTCAATATCATAACTAACTTATTTCTTTATATAGGTCCACAATACCCCAACTAAGGTCAACTTTCTTCCTTACTCCTAACTTCATACCCTTAATTAAGGACACCACACAACTACACCTCACAGAAAATACCAAAGCGACTGAATAATTTAAATGGGGTGTTACAACTCTCCCCCGCTTAAAATATTTTCGTCCTCGAAAATGTATCTGATGAGAACAGTTCCGGATACGACTCTCGCATCTTGCTCTCAAGCCAATTCATTCCTAAAATAACATCCAACTCGCTGAGTGGTAAACAAATCAAGTCCACTCCAAAATCCTTACCAAAGATCGACATTGGACAATTCAAACACACACATGACTATAAGCATTCTATAGTCAGACTCTACTACAACACTGGCCGGACGGACCAACCTACTCTGATACCAATTGTAACACCCCACGTTACCCCGTACGCCTAATATAATAAATATAGAAAAATAATTCTTAAAATTCATCAGAGTTTTCCAACACAGTGGGATATCACACTATGTCACTTCATTTCATTAAGATAATCAATATTATTTAGTTTTCAATTAAGTCGCGGAATACAAATCAATTCTCCAATATAATTCTCCTCAACACGAGGGCATACAACATAAGTCAAACAAATGAAGATATGTAACAATAAACAAATAAAGTAGTCAAATAACAACGTAATCCCGTCATCCCATGTTACGTATCAGAGCGACTCCTAAGACTCGATCAAATAGCAACACACTCCAAGCACTACTCAGGTACCTGGTCACCTGTACTCCCAAGAGAGCACAGACACAACAACAAAAAAGGGTGAGAACTACATTCAATAATTAAACGGTGAAATACACATGCTAAGGAGTAGTTATACACCACCCATAAAATAAGCACAAATAATGCACATACATGTGCCACCTCAATCACTTGGCATTCATAGCCAACATTCAATTACAATAATATAATGTGACTCACTGACTCGACACAATGCATGTGGTACCAACACAATCTCATACAGTTCACACTAGAGCCCGATTCCCGTCGGAATCCGGATAAGTCGTATATACGTTCCTCTGAACTACAACTTATCTCCACAACAACTTCCATAATGAAGTCCGGATGAAAATAGGCACCCATCATGGATTCCCACCTAGCCATCTTCATAAGACACATGATATGAAATGCATGTTAACACAATTATGCAATGTAATACATCATACATAATTCACGATGAATCTTGATCCACACGAGCCATCCGCTCATCGTAATCCTCTCGGAAATTACCACAATCGCACAAGATTGTCCAAATTCGACTATCTTGGCCCATATCCATCAAAACACCAAGACATCATTCAACCAGAACATGATTCGTTACTAAAACATATACACAATTGACTTCTCAAACATAATTAGATATAAAATATTGGGAAAACAATTCCATTATTTATCCTATATTATATATTTATTCATTAGCTTTCCAATGCTTCGAACGGGGGTCAAAACGGACTTACGGATCCCAAGTTACGTCCAAAACAATTTCGACCGAAAACATGAACATCCGTGACGGACAGAAAGACGCTGTTACGCTCCGGAACTGGTGTTCACCCAATTATTCTTGCGAATCACTTACTCAAAGCACCCAAAACATCACTAAAACATTCCTGAGGTTATACGACAATAACTGCACAACTTCTATGGTTTATTATGCTCATCTGGCAACATTTGCAACACATAAAACACTATTTCCTGCAATTTTTCTGAGTACTTCAGAGTTACTCACATTTGAATATTCTTATTCCTATAGGGTCAAACATATCACAATTTTTCCTTCAATTACACTCTACGACATTAAATTACTCACTATCTAACATTTAACCCCTTCAGGGTCAAACATATAACAATGTCAAGGTTCTGACCACGAAGGTTCAATTTTCCATAAATTTTTCCTATATTAATATTCAACAATACATATCATTTGCCAATTTGGTCATAACCTCAGATTCTTACGGTTACCTCCCTATTTCCCACAATTAACCCTAATCTCTAAACCTTAGGGAAACCTTAAAGCATCGTATATAACACATTCATTCTTACATAGAAAAACCTCGTCCCTAACATTTATTGATTAAACGGAAATTATACTTATGAATCAATTTCCTACATGAAATTGATCATACCCACGGTTATAGAATTAAACTCCACCCTTACATCACCACAATATACCGAAAGGTATACATAGAAAACTATGAAAAACAATGCTCCCCATACAATAATCATTCCAGAACAACAACAATTTTATGGAATTTATCATGCTACGAAAATTAGATCAAGAATCCTCAAGAACACAATTCCTATGACAGAAAGGACCTCTCACTACCCTCTCATGTTAATTCACCCATATTGAAATCATTTCTCCCCCCTTACCTTAGAATTGAGCTTTTCTTTGATCAACAATGGAGAATTTGGTTCCTCTGCCCTATCTCTCCTTGTTCGTCAGTTTCTCTTTTTCACGTACTAACTGGTTAACCCTCCACTAACTCTCTATTAACCCCTTAATTGTATTTTAATTCATTTAATTTAATTATTACTAGTAATAATAATATCAATAATAATAATAATAATATCAAGAATATTACTACTACTACTAATAATAATAATGATATTAGTAATAATAATAATAATAATAATAGTCTCATTAACATTATTATTAATAATAATTTGAATAATATTAATCACTATAATACTCTCAATATCATAATTAACTTATTTCTTTATCTAGGTCCACAGTACCCCAACTAAGGTCACCTTTCTCCCTTACTCCTAACCTCATACCCTTAATTAAGGACACCACACAACTACACCTCACAGAAAATACCAAAGCGACTGAATAATTTAAATGGGGTGTTATAGAAGGTCTAAAGGAAACTCGGCCCTAACGTTGTCATGCAAAGTGGTCCTAAAGTTGGGATGTGAAAGGAAATTCTATCCTAATGTTAGCATGCATAAAATGGACCTAAGGTTGAGGTTAAAAGGGACTAGCCTACATTGTTATCATGCATGGATTAAACTCCTAATGTCTATCCTATCCCAAATTGAATTGGAAATTAAATTGGAATAACAATCATAAGGGAGCATGCAAAGACAAGGCAAAAAAAACAAGAAAACAAGGTAAAAACATCAGCTACAACAGTGCCTCCTGCATAAGACAGCAATAAAATCTAGCACACATGCAAGACAACATATAACATCACATGTTTCAGCACAAAAACAGGTGTGAAAAGCCAGGCAGCAAGCAAGTAAAGCAAAGACAACATGCAAGTTCAAAGCATGGACAACTGTGGAAAGTAGGGCAGCAAGCATGTTTGGATGCAACTAATCATGAACAAACACCAATCATGGATAAATATCATGCAAGTATGAACATGCTTCACCAATCAAACATAATCAATCAACAATGCATCATACAATGTGATCGTTCATCAAGTAAGCAATCCACATAAATGCATCATATCAATCCATGAAGTTTACATGTGAAAAGGAGCCTAAACAAGCAAGAAAAATGCAAAAACACAGCATTCTGCTCAGCGGTAATCGGTTACTCAATATCAGGTAACCGGTTACCCTATTGAAAAAACAGCCTAGACGTGAAATTTGAACTGAGTAACCGGTTACTCTATATAAGGTAACCGGTTACCACAGAACCTGAACCAGAAAAAAAAAAAACTTTTAAAATCAGTTTTCAACAACCAACAACTAATCCAATCATCCATATAAACATGATATCAATCAAGCATGAAATTGACATCAAGAAACAGTGATCAATCAACATGTAAACATAATCAAACACTGAAATCACAAATCACCAAGATCCAAATCAACAAAATGGATCAAAAAATAGCAAAAACCATGGATCTACGTTGTGATTATTCAAATAAGCTCAAAATAGAATTAGATCTAGAATTGCCAACCTTCAAAGCTGAGATTTTCTTTGGTGAGTGTAGATTCACTTGAAATTAGAAGATCCAAGCAAGAAACCCAAAGATTCTTCAAGATCCAAGAGCTTCCTTATGGTAGAAGTGAAGAACAAGTAAGATCAAGCAAGATCGACTCAAAAAAGCACTTCCAATCTAACTTCCAAATTCATATCCAAATCCAAACGAAAATTGAACGATGAATTAAAGATAATGGAGATGAATGATGGAGGTTTAGCTCTAGAATTCTATGATTCCAATGAAGAATCAAAGAACTCAAGTGAAAAAGCTTTAATGGAGGTTTTGGGAGTAAAAAAATGGAGAGAAAATTGAGAGCAAATTCTCAAGAATGAGTGTGAAATATGAAAATGAAGGGTAATTGTGTGAGGTTTGGAGAAAATTCACTTAAATAAGCTCTAGGTTTGGAATCAAAATGTGGTTTGGAGTATGAATTAGCATTTATAATGAAAATTAGGAATGGAGTGTTTGAAATTTGGAGGGAAATGGTGGAAATTGAAACAATTCTAGATCCTTCCAAATATGATCAAGTGAAATCAATGGTTGAAAATGATTGGAAAATTGCACATGCTGAAAATTCAAATATTTTGGCAAACTGCGCTTGAAGTAACCAGTTACCCTATATAAGGTAACCGGTTAACCTATCCAAAAAATGCCAATTTTGGTGCTAAATGGAGGGAATCCTGCATAATTACCCGTTACCACATGTTATAAGCTATGTTAAGCCTCTGAAACTTGCCCTTAGATAGTATAACTGTGAGAATGCCGGAGATATCATGTACACCGTCTCCCGTGCTAAAAATAACCTGCTGAAAAAATAAAATCGACCGCTCGATCGTTGGGCAAAATAAATGTTGGAGCCTCTGATGCTCGTTGTTTGAACTCTTGCAATAAAAAGGAACCCTGAGACATGAAAGCAACTTGATCACATGCCTCAAGAACCAATGCTATGATATGAAGAAATGCAAAATGCAGAGAAACAAAAGCCAGTTACGGTTAAAAAGAAAGGGCAAATTTTGGGGTGCTACAGTTGCCCCTATTCAATCGACTTGAACCTGAAGGGATGATAGCAACGAATTTCAAACATTCAAGGTGCATGGAGATTGAATACCAAAAGAACCCGAAAATTTGCAACGTGTGGGGATGAAAAACAACAAATAACAACCAAGAGTTGGGATGCGACACGCTGAGGATAACAATCCAAGATGAACAAAATATCAATCAAAAGTTGGAACAAAACTGTCGGATACCACCCAAAAGATGTCAACCAAGAGTTGGGATAACAACCAAAGGATACCAACCAAGAGTTGGGATAATAACCAAAGGATACCAACCAAGAGTTGGGATAACAACCAAAGGATACCAACCAAGAGTTGAGATAACAACCAAAGGATACCAACCAAGAATTGGGATAACAACCAAAGGATACCAACCAAAAGCTAGGATAACAACCAAGAGTTAGGATAACAATCAAAGGATACCAACCAGGAGTTAGGATAACAAGAATTCCGCCCAAAGATAACCTTCTGGGGGATAAAAACTCCAATCAAGAACCTGCAGAACATACAATTAACAGACTTACAACCTGAGGGAAATACAACCCCACTGGGGACGAAGAGAAATCTAAACAGACAACTCTATGGGGAACAAATGTCCACCAGAAGATAATAACTAAAGGATACCAACCAAAAGATGGGATAAAGGTTACTCCATGAGGATAAAATCCAAACACTACCAACCAAGAGTTGGAATAACCAAGACTACCAACCAAAAGTTGGGATTACCGCAATGTCGGCCAAAGGCGAAACGATGGGGAACAAAAATTCTGAAAACAGTGACCTCATTGGGGAACATACCAACCAAAAGTTGGAATACAACGGAAGGTAATAAACACAAGCTACCCACCAAAAGTAGGAATCACCATAATACCAAACAAAGTTGAACACAAACTACCAACCAAAAGTCGGGATCGTTTCCAATATGCAAGGGATAACCTCCAGCCCAAAAGCTAAAGAACAAGGCTACTAACCAAAAGTTAGAATCACTAGAACGCCGACCAAAGGCAAACTCTGAAGGAGAAAGATATCAACCCCAATAGTTGAACCAACAAAAGAAAACTACGAATAAAAAATTGGAATTAACAACCCATTACAAAAACTACCAACCAAACGTTGGGATCGTCAACCAGGAAATGAAGGTTACCAACCAAAAGTTGGAATAACGTCAACAAGATAACTAAGTTGGGGAATACAAACCAAAAGTTGGAATCGAGAAAAGGCTACCAACTAAAAGTTAGAATCATCGAAACACCGATTGAGGCCAAACTGGCCACAACGAAAGCTACCAACCAAAAGTTGGAATAACCGACTCCGCATGGGAAACTAAGGACTACCAACCAAAAGTTGGGATAACATCAACAAATTTTACCAACCGGAAGTTGGAATCAAACAAAGGCTACCAACCAAAAGTCAGAATAACACCCAAGAGATGAAAACTACCAACCAAAAGTTAGAATAAAATTTTGCCGGGGAAAAAGAAACTCACCGATGGATTACCAATAAAAAGTCAGGATCGAGACAAAGGTTACCAACCAAAAGTTGGGATAACTCCCACAAACTGAAGATTACGAACCAAAAGTTAGAATAACATCCAACAAGTCACAAATTACCAACCAAAAGTTGGGATAACGACTCCGTCGGGGAATAGAAGAGGACTACCAACCAAAAGTTGGGATAAACATCCCACCACCAAAGGGTTACCAACCAAGAGTTGGAATGACAAAGACTACCAACCAAAAGTTGGGATAAAATCCCAAGAAAAATGAAGAATACCAACCAAAAGTTGGAACAACAACTCTGCAGGGGGAACCAAAGGCTAACAACCAAGAGTTGGGATAACACACCCAAGGATTACCAACCAAAAGTTGGAATGAAACACCCAGAATAGGCAGGAAATAGAATCAACTGACTCATAACTTGCAAAAGATATCTCTGATGAGGAAAGAGAGGTTTAAACAAACGAATCTGCCGAGGAAAATGATGTTTAAACAAATGACTCAACTGAAGAAAGAGAAGTTAAACAAACAACTCTATCGGGGAAAAGACATTTAAACAAGCGAATCAGCTGGGAAGAACCCAAATAAGACGAACAACCAAAAGATCCGCTCTGATGGGGATAACGTAAAACTCTTTTGAATAAAACCACCATCTGCTGGAGAGACAACCGGCACCAATGGTATCAACCTGGCTTATGCTTCAGATGCATATGTTCGAAATGGAAATGCTACGCATTTAGGAGGATGTTATGCAACATGCAAATGCAAAGGAACAACACCCGGAAGAGTGCTGAGAAGACCAACAAACCAACTCTATTGAGGAATATGCCCTGGATGGCTTTCTTGCAAAACTTCACCCTGCTGGGTAATACGCCCTAGATGTCTCTCCTTGAAAAACTTCACCCTGTTGAGTAAAACACCAAAACTCCACTTAGTGGGGAATCAAGAATAATAATTCGCCTTGCTGAAGGTTCCGCTCTGCTTGGAATGCAAGAATAAAAATTCGCCCTGCTGGGGACATATGAGTAACAATCTGCCCTGCTGGGAATGTACAAATAACACTCCACCCTGCTGGGGATATCAAAGACTACTACTGAAAACTCCATTCTACTGGGGAATAAACAAGCTTTGCTTAAACATTTTCCCTAAGGACAATGAGAATACCATTTGTTGGGAGCTCGTATCAACAACTGATCCTAAAAGATGCAATGATCATTGGACTTTGCTGGCGGTACCAATTGGTTGTTGATGTACCTGTCGAGGGAATCAACACTAAACTCTGCTCGGGGAAGAAACTCATGAATATTGATCTTCCCGGGGAGAGATTCTAGAGCATCGACTTCGTTGGGGAAGGATGTCAAGGACGTTTCCTCTCTTGGAGAGTAACACTGAATTGAAATCCACCATACCACTGAGAAAATATCCTTTAACCTTACTCTGCTGAATATGCTGAGAACAAATCTATCCTGCTGAGGATTAGCCTCAGTGGGGAGACAAAAACTCTGCTCTGCCGGAGATACGCTACACCTCCTTTGGTGACAACACTTCCGATTTGATAACAGGATTCTTTAGGGAAGATAAAATCTCTGTCGTGGGGAAACGAAAATGCCTAACTGCATTCTATCTAAAATAGTCACCCCTTGAAAACTCGTTGGGGAGTAAGAGTCAAACTTCGGCTGAGAAATACAACTCTGAACTCCTGCTAAGGGAGGAATAATTCACCATGCATTACTGTTAGAACTTCATTGCTAGGGAGAAAAACTCTACTGGGGAGAGGACCCTGCCATCCTGCAAAAAACAAGAAACAATAGGATGCCCCATGTGTGAAATGGCTACCTAGGTTACCACTCATGACATTTATCGTTCAAGAAAATCCATTGCTTTCATTATGCTCTGTACAACCTCATGTTTTCACCTGTAATGTTTATCAAAAATATCGGACGTTTTTGCAAACAAAACAGTAAAAGTAAAAACAAGAAATGAAAAGCTCTTTGATTGAAATGAATACTTTATTGATGAAAGGCCTGTAAATAGGTGAATTGCAATTCGGATGCAATTCCTGAAAAGAGGTAATTGTGCAAAAAAGCAAAAAGAATATATACAAATGTCAGCAATATGGAAACAGACAATCATCGTGTGTCGATTCAGCTATAACCTGTATGTATTTGGTGATTGTTGCACCCTAAAATTTGACCAACCGATTCTCCTATCTGACTCGTGGTTTAAATTCATATTCGCAAATCAGACGCATGATATTTGTGCACAAACGGAGGATATCAGAGTTTACAGCTTGATTTTCGTCTATCAGATATGGCAGATCCAGTCCAGATCACCAGGGTTTTATTTTCGGGAAATTGTGCGCTCCTCGGTGATTTTTAGCTTGCACAGTGATTTTGAGAATATTCTGATGCCCGGGGATCTCTGTTCGATTCAATCTGGTCTCGTGCGCTCTTTTATGGTGGTCATTTGCATTTGTCTGCATTTTTAGGATTTTAATAGACTTTTGTGAATTTTCAATAGGCTTTATAGATTTTTCTGGAATTTAACTAGGGTTTTTGTATTTTTTAATAGTTTAATTCTCTTTTTTTAGAATTTTATAGGATTTTTTAAATAGATTTTTTAGAATATAAAAAAAGTTTAAATAGTTTTAATTGTTTTTAGAATAATAAAGAAAAAGGGGAATATAGTTTTTTTCTTTTATTAATAATAGATGTTAATAGTTTAGAATTTTAATAGAATTTTTATAGATTTTAATAGGATTTTATTAGTAGAGTTTTAATTGTTTTAGATAATATAGAAAATAATATAGTTTTTTTTCTTTTATTGATAATAGATTTTAATAGATATTAAATAATGGTAGAATTTTAATAGAATTAGTAGAAATTTAGAGTCAATTAGATCTTAATCATCTTTAGATTTAATTAGGTTAATATAGAGTTTAATTAGGTTAATTGAATTCATTTGGATTTAAATAGGATTTTATTAGTTGTAGTTTAATTAGGCTTAAATAGAGTTAATTAGAGTTTTAATCTTTCTAGATTTGATTAGGGCTTAATTTTTGTTTAGAGTTTATTAGTTAATCATTAGATTAATTAGTGTTAATTAGACATTAATCAGTTTTTTCAGTTTTTGGGTTTTTTGTTCATTTTCGTATGGGCCAGAGTACAGTTTTTGGAGGCCCAGCATGCTAGTCAGTCCAATGCAGTTTTTTGTGCAGGTTTTTGGCCAAAAAAGGACACTTGTCAGCGTATAAAAGAAGCCACGCGTTGCTCTCAGGAGGACCCCACCACACAACTCAGAAGCTCCCCAGCTCACGCCACGCGTCCCCCAGCTGGCCCCCACTCTCTCCCTCTCTCTGTGCATGCGTGCCACGCGTTGCTCAGACTGATCTCCCCTCCGCCACTTGTCACCGTCTAACATTCACCGGAGCTTCGCCAGAAAACTCACCGGCGGCCATGCATCCGCCATAACCTCCCACCGCCGGTGACCCCCAACGTCTTCCGGCCACCGCAACGGCTCGCCGGAGTTCGTTTTGCACTCAGAATTCCCAGAAACGCTCTGAGCTTCATCTTCTTCCTCCGTCCACCTTCATCGTCGCCTCGCCGGAAAGTTCATACACGCCTGAAACTTCATGCGAATCTCCAGGAACCTTCATCCAGTTTTCCAGACCTTCATCATTCTCCGTCAGTGAATCCAGAAATCACTCAAACCTTCGTAGAACTTTTCCAGAATCCACTCAAACCTTCATCGTTCTTCAAGAGGCTTTCCAGAACGCCATCATCTTCATCCAAAGGATTTCCAGAAACGTCTACGTTCATCATCATCATCAAGAATCTCGTGGATCCGTCAACAACCTTCAACAACGAGCACCTACTACATCCCCAGATCTGTACAAGATTCATCAGCTCCAAGACTTGTAAAAACTTCATCAAGGTCTCATCGTTGTTCATCACTACGAGGTGTTCTTCGCGCCATCAAACCTTCAGCAAATACCCAGAAATCTTCAAAGATCCCTTGTTCCCCTCGCATAAACCCAGGTTTGTCTTCTCTCTGTTATATCTCCATTGCAATTGATGAACGTAGCCTCGATTAGGGTAAGCTGATTGATTAGGGTTTGGGTTTGATTTGTGTTGGATATGAGAGAGTGGTGAGATTGTTGTGGCTGCTTGGTTGATTCGTTTGAGTGTTGAGAGCTTTGATTAGTTCTGTGAGGAGATTGAGTAAGGTTTGGGGGAGTTCAAAGAGAAGTTGCAGAGAGAGTGAGGAGGAGGAGAGGACGACGGCTAGGGTTGGGTGAACAGTAATCTGAGTTGGGAGAGGGAGATTAGGTTTTGGTTAGGGTTTCATTGGATTAGGGTTAGGGTTTGGGCTTAGGCCCAAACACAGTTTACTGATGCAAACCCCCCGTTTACTCGTTTACCCCCTCCCTCGTGTGAGAAAACAGAATGATTGAGCTGGGCCTTATGCCCAGTCACTATCCACACCCCCTCATCTAAGCCCATAATAGTATGAACTGCAAAACTTACTAGGCTGCACCCCCCTGGGCGTTTTTCTTTCTGTGTTATTAATTGTTTTTTTTGGATGTCACTGGGCCCTGCGCCCCAGTCCTTTTCGCACCCCCCAGGATTAGGGCCCAATGCATTAATAACTGAGAATCTTGCTGTTAGAACCCCCCTCCATGTTATTTCAATTTTGTTTTGTTAATTTCTTTTTAATGTTTTCTTGCATTAGAAAATTCATAATAAAATGTAAATAAGTGATTTTTTTAATTCTTCTTTTTTCTACCATTTCATCATAATGTCTAGAAAATTGTATAAAAATAAAAATGTCATTTTATTCTTGTTTGCTATTTTTTTTTTGTATATTTTCCATTTAATTGACTTTTTTTAATATTCTTTAGTGCATACATGTCATTAGAAAATTAATGAAAAATAGTAGATTTAGTCAAATAATTCCGTTCTTTTTTCTGTAGACTCGTAATTCAATGTAGAATTTTATAGTGCGAAAACATTAGATTAATCATGCATTTTCAGTTTAATTGCATTTTTTCATTGTTATTGATATTACATAATTGGCCTGTGGATATGTCTGTGTTGCTGATTTTAGTTCTTTCATCTGGTATTGAATTTTGTTCTGATTTTTCAGTATGTTGTCATAGAGCCATGTAGGTCTCCCATTAGATTTTTGATAGATTTTTGTAGGATGTTCTGATATGATTTGTCTGAGCTTGAAGTCTTGATGACTTCTGACTTTGAAGTTCAACTGTGGTTGAACTTCAGAGATAGTCTCTTGTGGTTTGTGGCCTGTGGGTTCTTCTCAAGGATAGGAGCTGGTTGCAGTCCTGTTGGAGCTTGCAAAGAGGCAGTGGATTGAGGCCTAGTCTAGAAGCTTGTTCCCTGTTTGTGAGGTTCGGGATCCTGAAGTTTGAAGGGAGTTTATGGTACTTTCCTGAGGAAGGCACTATGAATGACTTTCATTCTTTCTTCTCACCTCTTTCTGAAGTATCCAATGATGTTGGAGCCGACTTGTGAGTTTAATTCCTCCTGAGGAGGAATGTAAACTGATCACATGTTGTTGAGCCACATGGGATACGATTCCTAAGTGTCAGCCTCCTAGTACTTTCCTGAGGAAGGTCCTATGGGTCTATTCACTTAGTTCCATTAGTTTATCTAGGATTTCTTAAGTATCCAGTGATGTTGGAGCCAACTTGTGAGTTTAATTTCTCCTGAGGAGGAATGTGAACTGATCACAGTTGTTGAGCCACGTAGGATACAATTCCTAAGTGTCAGTCCCCTAGTACTTTCCTGAGGAAGGTCCTATGAGTCTGTTCACTTAGTTCCCTTAGTTCAGATAGGATTTCTCAAATATCCAGTGATGCCGGAGCCTTCATGTGAGTTTAGTTTCTCCTGAGGAGGAATGTAAACTGATCACAGTTGTCGAGCCGCATAGGATATGACTCCTGAGTAGTAACCTCCTGGTACTTTCCTGAGGAAGGCACTATGAGCTTGTCTGCTTAGCTCCCTTTCTCTAGTAAGCTTGTTCTGAAGCTTGGAGACTGGGATTGTTTCCTCTTGCTTAGGGTTTTGATTAGAGTTTTTGCTTAGGTCCCTGCTTAAGGTGTTGCATAGGGTTTTGTTTAGAGATAGATTAGGAGATTGTTTCAGGTTTGTTAGGGGCCTTGCCCAGGAGTAGTTTCTCGTTTTGTAGATGGAGGCTTGTCAGGTTAGCTAGCCTTCTCTTTGTGTTGTTTGACTTGTATGATGTTATGTTGCATTAGACTTAGGTGTTCATCTAGATAGTTCTGAGTAGGTGCATCTTAGAAGTAGACTTTGAGTGCATGAGAAGTTGAGGTGGTCCTCCTTCTGCTTGTTTGTTATTGAGTGGCTTTGCTTGTTGGTATTTGGTAGAGCTGAGCTCCCTTGCCTCTGTGGTTTGCGGCCTTTGCGCTTTGTTTAGTTGTTGCATTCATGCATATTTTCAGTATTTCTTTACTTTGTAGTTAATTCTTGTTTGTAGTTTAGTCCTGTTGCCATGATCCCTTAGGAGCTCTGACTTCTCCGCTGCGGAGTTGTTATGATAGACATTAGGATGGTCAACCAGGTGTGATAGCAGTAGGTAGATTCCCCTGTTTCTCAGCTATAGTTTTAGGGTGTCTTTTCCCTTTCCTTCCAGTAGGAGCTTTTGAGTAGCTTGATCCGTAGTTAGCTGAACTACAGCTGCTCTGATTCCTTGTACCAGACAAGGATATGTAGGCATAGGATGCGATATCCTAGCGAGCACACTAACCACTAACCTTTGTTCTCTCGCGGCTGTGCGATCGAGACTTTCCCGCTAACGACTAGTTGTTATCCCTTTTCTATTGCCCGAGGGCATTTGAGACCAGATCGTATTTGTAGGTTCCCGAACCTTTAGGACCAGTTTGTTTTCTCACTGCTGTGTGAGAGCGCCAGTTTACCCGTAGTTAGCCGAACTACGTTTGCTCTGATCTTTCATACCAGATGGAAGTACGTAGGCACAGGACGCGATGTCCTGGCGAGCAACCTTTTCCCCGTTTAGACGTAGGAAGTCGAACTACGTTGACTCTGACTTTCCCATTGCACGAGGGAATACGTAGGCCCAGAACACCGTATGTTCTGTCGAGTCCTGTCCTTTTGTTTTCTTTTCAGACCAACCATTTAGCGTAGATAGATAATACACCCTTTTACCTATAAACATCGAGCGTGGATCCCATCGAGTACGATGGACGTGAGGGGTGCTAATACCTTCCCCTTGCGTAACCGACTCCCGAATCCAGGTTTTGGTTGCGATGACCATACCTTTTCCCGTCTTTGCGAGGTTTACTTCGAGCGTTTCCTTTCCCGCTCTGAGGGATAAATAACGCACGGTGGCGACTCTCCTGTCAAGCCGGCGCCGATTTTCGCAGTAGCGACAGCTGGCGACTCTGCTGGGGACTATAGCATCTAGGGACTTTTCCCATCCCTTATGCTGGGACCGTTTCCCATCCCCTACGCGAGTCAATCCTAGCGCTTGGGTGTTTATTTGTTGGGTGTTGTGCATATTGTGTTTTACTTTTCTGCACTTTACTTTTCTGTACCTTTACCTTTCCGCATTTATTTTCCAGCATTATATATTATGATTATTGTTGTGGGCAAGGGATGTTACTGTGAGTGAAAGCCGGACCTGGGCTTGAGTACACACCTAGATATAGTTGCGGAGAAGTAGTAGACGAACCTGTCTGCTGAGTAGGCACAGTTCCCTACGAAAATCTGCGCTCAGACGAGATTCTTGCAGAGGTGCTCCTTTCCGGTCCTGAGGATCTGAGGGGAGTCCAGACGTGAGGATTGTCGACTCTGGGGACCGATCATTTGGAAGTCAGCCAAGTGAGGCCTCTTCATGATTTGATGATGCCACTCCTTCTGGGAATCGTATCGTCACTCATGAAAGTCTGTGACGCTGATAACCGCATAGGATGCCGTACCTTTGTCCGTGGATTAGGTCTATCGTACCTGTGAGAGGGATCGGGTTATTGCAGGAAAACTGGCCTTCAGAAACCATGATTCAGTACCTTTATCAGATGGTGTTCTTGATTCATCTCCAGGTGTGTTGTCTGGGTCAGATGGGTTTCTTATCTGAGGTTGATGCTATTATCAGATGGTTTTCTCGTCAGATACAGAGGTTCAGATGGTTTTCTTACCAGGGGATTGATATTTTGAGTATCAGATGATAGTTAGTGTCCTGAAGTTCTGATGACCGTGTTGGTTTTCTGTTCTCGATCACAGAGATGTTCCTCTTCAGGCTACAGCATAGTCCCTGTGTTCACAGATTGCATTATTTATCATATTACATCACTGCATTACCATCTGCATTCAACTAACGTGTGTGTATTGCAGGTACATATTTTCCCTTCCAGTTCTGGTGTCTGGTTCCTAGCAAGACATGGAAACCCTGAAGAGAGTATTGCCCTACAAGTTTCCGTCTCCGGATATCAGTCCGTTGCTAGAGTTGATTACTATTGCTAAGAAGAGGGGAATGGGTGACTTCAGAAAAAGATATGGGAGGATTCTGACCTACGTTTATCATCCATCTGCCTACGAGACCAGCGGCATCTATACTCTGTTGCAGTTCTACGACGCGGAGCTCAGGTGTTTTGTATTTCCCGACTTCGTTTTGGCTCCTACCCTGGAGGAGTACTCTGCACTTCTGGATATACCGATCCGTGAGCAGATGCCTTTCTATCGTACGGACGCTGAGCCTAAGCTGGCTGAGCTTTCTGCCATCCTGTGCTTGAAAGAGTCTGAGCTGTCTGGGAAGATGATCAGAAGAGGAGACGTATGGGGATTTCCGTTGGATGTCTTGGTGGAGAAGGCTCGGGAATACGCCCAGAAGGGTAGCTGGGGTGTTTTTGACGTCATCCTTGCTGTATGTGTTTATGGCATCGTGTTGTTCCCGAACATTCCTGATTTCGTTGATTCTGATGCCTTCTATATTTTGGCTGCGAAGAACCCAGTTCCTACTTTGCTGGGAGATATCCACCATTCAACTCACTACCAGAATGAAAAGCGACGAGGAAGGAATGTGTCTTGTTGTGTACCTCTCCTATGCAGGTGGTTCACCAGTCATATGCCTAGGTCAGGCCCTTTTGTCACCTCTATCAATTCTCTAGGATGGCCCGAGCGCTTAATGGGATTGACTGCTGAGAGCGTGGTATGGGTCAATAAAGAGGTATTCGGAGCTGAAGTCATACTAAAATGCGAAGGATTCCCGAATGTTCCTTTAGTGGGAAGGAAGGGGTGTGTCAACTACAACCCTTCCTTATTGATCAGGCAATTTGGGTACATACCTCAAGGAGCGCCAAAGCCCGAGGAGATACAGGAATCTCTGTATCTCACCGGGGCAATTGGGAAAGAGATGCTGACCAAGCTCGAGAAGGCATGGAAAAACTTGCACAAGAGAGGGAAGCTTTCAGGTAGCAGAGGGGATACTCGAGTTCCTGGCCCGTATATGGAATGGATTCGTGAGCGAGCTGTGAAGTTCCTGATGCCTTATCCAGCGGTTCAGCCATTGCATCCTTCTCCGGTGGAGGAGCCTACCACAGTGGACATGCAGGTGTACAAGCAGCTGATGGCCGAGAAAGAAGAGCTAGCAAGGGCTAAAGAGGCTTTAGAGCAGGAGAATGCCCAGCTTCGGCATGAAAGGATTGAAATAGGATACTTTTCCAAGCAACAGGCTGAAACTCTGAAACATCTGAAGACTACGCTATTGGAATTGACTGAAACCAAGAAGCGTCTGGAGTTAGATGTAGACTCAGTTAGTAGTGTGTTGGCCACTAAGAAGCAGGAGCTGGAAAGGGCCTACACAAAGCTAGCCAAGTTCAGAGAACACTGGGATCTCAATATGACCAAGCGCAAGGAGCGAGAAGAAGAGCTGAAGACACAGATTGCTCGGTTAGAAGAACAGGTCAAAGTGAAGAATGAAGAGCTTGAAGAAGAAGCCTGCCGCCGATACGAGGCCGAGCGCAAGTTGACAGATGCCATGAAGAATTTGGAAGATTTCCAGCATAGAGCAGATGCCAAGAGACCCAAGCCTGGGGATGGTGCTAATGATAAGGCTTGGGAAGACTTTGTCAGAGACATCCAGGGGACGGTCAGGAAGAGGGATCGGCTGATAGAAGGTTTGATTTATCAACCGGATCATGCAGAGACAAAGAAGATGGTCGAGGACTTTCGCAACCGTACCAGTACTTGATTTCTCTCTTGTATTCTGTATGTTGAGATCACCACCAGGCATGTTGGCTGGGATCCTCCTTTATCGTATCAGCTGTATGAAGCATAGTTATGTAACTTCCTGACAAGACTGTTATTCTAATCAATATATGAGGGTTTTTCCAAATATTGTCTTTATGGTTTATCTCGTCTTGCTACCACTGACACTGGAATTGGAGGGAAAATATCTCCAATGCACACATGCACGTTAGCATTTGTTCTTGTATTTCTGTTTGCATAAATCATACTGCATAGCATTTCTCTAGCAGGTCAGAGCACTTATCCAGCCTTTGTTTTCACCAGAAAGTGATTCTCGGGGAATTGTTTGAGGCAAGAGTGGAGTGTTGAAGACGACCAAGGGGCTGAAGCAGATTTGAGCAGAATCAAGCAGTGTAGTCAGTTGCAGGGAATTGGTAGCTATGTCTGAAGGCAATTTCCAGGCTCCTAGCACCTTGGCAAGGTTTACTATGGCGTCCAACCATCAGTATGATTCTATGGAAGACTTCCCGCAAGCGAACAATCTTACTGCAGACCAAGTCGTACAGACTACGGATGAGAACCGAGATCGACATGAGCAGTTCGTTGCCCGAAATGAACGTCGTCCTCCTGTTAACAATCAAAGTGTTGTTTTCCCTGTGATGAATTACCGGAGAGATATTCCAATGACCGGGGTGGTAGATCCAAGAGCTCTTGACGATGTTAGAAGACTCCGAGTGTTGGAAGAGCAAATGAAAGCCTTAGAAGCGAAAGATGCCGTTAACCTGGATGCTGTGGCCATGTGTTTGGTTCCTAACCTGGTATCGCCGTACAAGTTCAAAGTGCCGGAATTTGAAAAATACACGGGAGATAGCTGTCCAAAGTTGCATTTGGTGATGTTCTGTCGAAGGATGACTTCGTTTGTGCGAAATGAACAACTAATGATCCATTGCTTCCAGTATAGCCTGACTGGGGCATCCTTAAGGTGGTATGTGCAATTGGAGAGTAATCAGATTCGATCTTGGGTGGATTTAGCCAGAGCTTTCATGAAACAGTACGATTACAACCTGGATCTGACTCCTAGTCTCGTAGATCTGCAAGAATTGTCTCAGGCGGAGAATGAATCGTTCAGAGGGTACTTGCGAAGATGGAAAGAATTGGCTGCTGGTGTTCAACCACCGCTTCCGGAAAGAGAACTGGTTGACATCTTCTTGGGTACTCTGAAAGGCCATTATTTTGACAAATTGTTCAGTTGCACAAACTTTGTGGGCCTGATGAGGCTGGGAGAGATTGTTGAGAGAGGACTCAGGAGTGGAAAGTTTCGAGATGTTCCTTACGTCCCAGTTGATAAGGTTGAGTCAGTTGTCAGTTCCCAAGAAGAGTGGGAAGAAAGAACTGACGCCACCTCGGAATCTCTAGCATCTCAGGATCAGTTGTCAGACACTTCAAGTCAACGATCATCTTACCGCCGATCGCGTCAGCATGCTCCACGAAGACCAAGGAAGCCTGAAAGGCAGTTTACTCAGCTACCGGTGTCGTACAGTCAGTTGTTGCCAGATCTGGTCAGAAGTGGATTGATAGTGCCGAAAGAGACTAAGCCGGTGATTCCACCGTATCCTCCAGGTTTTGATGCCAGCGCCCGCTGTGAGTACCATGTTGGGGCACAGGGGCATTCCACCAATGATTGTAAGGTGCTTAGAAGTCAGTTTCAGGATCTGATAGACTCTAGCCGTATTTGCATCACTCCTCAAGGTTTTGTTCAGGTTAATGATTTTCCATCCTCCAGTTGTGTGGGTTCGTCAGTTAATGTCATGGAAGACTCCGCAGGAAGTGTGTGCTCTGAAGATTGTCAATCAGAGAGTTCAGTTGTGTGGGAGAAGTTTCTAGAGGTTTTTGCGCCGGATGTCGCATCTGTTTTCTCTGCTTAATCCGTTTAGCTTTTTGTGCACTGGTGTCTGCCGACCACCACCAGGATTGTTGGCTGGGGTCGTTATATTCGTACTCATTTGTGCTTACCTGCTGATTTTGTTGGTTGTACATATGTGGGAGATGTTTGTCTGTATGCTTATAGCTTGAGTTTCTCTTTGTCTCGTTATGAATGTGTGTTTGCTTTCTACGTTGCATTATCATTTAGCAGGTATATCAGAACCGTGGGCCTTATTTCCTCATCATCCAGTTTATTGCAGGAACTCCTTCAGAGATATGGAACAGAATCAGTTTGAATTGATCGAAGTCCAAAGCCAGCTGGGGCAGATGATGAGAGACATGCAAGAGATGCGTCTGGAGCAGAAGATTCTCAAAGAGGAGAACAGTCAGCTGAAGACCCAAATGAGCTTGATCATGGAGGTAGTCAAGAATGTGCTTAGGAAAGAAGACGATCAGCTATTTGAAGCCGCAATGAAGAAGCTCGCGCCATCTGTGCATGTGGAACCTGAGCAGCAGCAACAGAAGATTCATCCGGCTCAGCGGAGGATCCAGGAAGGGAAGCCAAAGAGAATGTTTGAGGCACCACCTATGACATATGCTGAGCTCTTGCAGACCTTATTGAGGTTTAATCTGGTTGAGCAGAGAACGTTGGAGCCACCAACGAGAGTGTTTCCTCATGGGTACGATGCCAGTAAGCAATGTGAGTTTCATTCTGGGGCATCCGGACACGACATCGAGGGTTGCCATGCTTTTAAGCACAATGTTCAAGACCTGATTGACTCGCACGATATTGAATTCACGCCGGGCGGCGTAGCTGTGCATATTGCTCCTGTCTCGATCGATGCTAAGATGACAGATGTTTCTAAAGCTGCAGTGGGTCAGAAGCGTATCCTGGACTCCATGGCGTCAGAGTCTCCAGGCCCACAATTGTTGCCTATTCCCGGGGCAGACCTAAGAAAGAAAATGGCTAAGCATAAGGAGGGCGTTAATCAATACATTGAAGGTCAAGAAACCGATGTTGCATTTGATACGAAGGGTGTTCAAGAGTCAACCCGATACCAGCAGCAGCAGCCTCAGCAGCAGAACCAGCAGGGGTATAAAAGATATCAGAATCGGGGTCCTTTGGCAAATCGTCATCTTGAAACTCCTCCTATGCCATATGCACAGCTTCTGCAAACGCTGCTTCAGCTCCAATTGGTTCATAAAAGGACGATGGCTCCCTTAACAGGGACACCACCACCGGGGTATGATGCCAATGCTACTTGTGAGTTCCATACCGGGGCACCAGGCCATACGGTTGAGAATTGTAAGGCTTTTAAGCACAAAGTGCAGGATCTGCTTAATAGTGCAGCAATCAGCTTCGGGCCGGGAGGTCCCCGAATCATCTGAATGAAGGAGGAAGGGCTCTATAATTTGGTTGAGTCGTTGAAAGCAGATCAAGACAGCATCGAAGTGTCTCTAGTAAAGATAGCTGGTTCAGCAGCAGGGCAGATATGAAAGCCCGGTTCTCGGAAGCTAGCATATTTTCTTTGTTTTAGCTTGTCATTTCTTTACATTTGTAGTTGCTTTCCTGTTTGAATTTGTAATCTTGTTTGTAAAACTTGTTGTTTTCATTCAACTGATGATAATGAAATAAATATGCACGTTTTGATTGAATCCATTCGTGTTCACTAACTGTTTTTACAACTGTCCAACGTTTGGTTAAGAAGAATTTGGGGAGGATGACGAAAATGACCGACATGCAACTGCCGATATTGTATGCTTTTGAAATAAAACCTGCTGATGATGTACAGGCATTGTTTCAAATCCCTAAACACCGGAGACATAAGGAAGATAATCCCTTGTCAACCCCTTTGAGCCTTGTAGTAGGAGTTCTTTCTGAAAATGAAAAAACCTCGATCTTTAACCTGGGGCAGGGTAGGTGTTAGCTAATTCGACTGAGCGTCCAAATTGCAAAAGGAGTGTCCGTTCGAGGATCAATCACGTCCCTAGAGGTCGTGCCTAAAAGACCACAATGGTTCAATCAAGAGTGGGACAGCCACATCACTCCCCAAAGAGTCAGACAACCAGTGTCACACGACTTGTTCGAAAAAAAGAGGGAAAAAAGAGAATCAAAAGCCCGCTAAGTCAAGAAAACTTCAAAACAAATGACTTAGGCAAAAATGAGGGCATCCCGCTGGACTTAAAAAAATCAAAAGAAACTCAAAAGGAGTCAGTCCAGGCAAAAGTTAGGGATATGAAGAGAAAAAGATGAAAAGGATCAAAAGAAAAATCCTCAAATGAAATACGAGTCGTGTGACTTCAAGTGTCAAAGACGAAAGAGTGAGTGGCTGCCACTTCTAACGATCATAATTTCTCGAACGATCACTCCCATATTTCAGCCTCCGAGAGGTGAGCGCTAAGGTCGAATTAGCAGGACGTAGGATGGGAGAACATCAAGGAGAACGGGTGGGTTAAAGTAAACTTTGAGCCTTTATCCTTTCTTTCGAAACCATGAACCTGACCACGTTACAACCTCCAAAAGTCCTAATTGAAGCAGGTTGTTTCGAAAGCATACTCCGGTAAAGGTCGCGTCGATTTTGACTCTTAAAAGGGTTCCTCTTGCCATGTTGATACTAATGTTGATAAATGTTTTGTGCATTATATGCCATAAACTGTTTTTCCTTTTCCCAGTGAACAGATTGGATGTCAAAGCTGTCGTATGTGTTGCATTAATACATCTCTTATGCAGAACAACTTGTTTTACTTGTGAGTAAGCGCTTGACAGCAGAAAAGCTTCCTACAGTGGAAAGTGTGGTCAAGATAGAATGCAGAGCGCCCAAATGTTCCGAGAGCAGGGGCAAGCTATTACCGTGATTCCCATTCAGGGCAGCCTTTCGCAATCAGTTATCCTGGGGCAGTCAGGTCGAGATTTGGCAAATCTCTCGTAGCTGGAGGTACTACCCTGAATCAGATAATCAGGGGCAAGGTCATTGCAGTCAGGGGAAGGCCATCTTAAGAGCGCAGAGGTTGTTCTTTATTCAAGGAGCATTTGATGGGAAGCATCTCTCCGAAGCTCAGAATGCTGGGGCATGTTATATCAGACCATCAAGGCTCAGATCTGCAGATTTCCTTTCAAGGACTATCCCCACAGAGATCCCGCAGGCCGGGGCATATCAGGAGCGAAAGGACTGTTCTTCTCCGCATCTGCAAGAGTTATTCGAGCAGATGCAGTCGATTTTCGAGAGCGAGACGAATGCGGGAAGTCGTGTCACTATCCCTTCACTCTTCACTAAAAGGCTGTGTATTCAGGAAGAATATTTTCCAGCGTCAGTTGTACCTGACCCAGTAAGATAAGCTTAAGAGCTCAAATCCATGTTTGCGATTACTGTGAGGCCCATCCGTGTTGGCGCATCGGTTTCCAGATCCGAGCTTCATCAGAACGCGGGAAGACCCCCTCCATTTTCTCCAGCAAAGTCCAATTTGTCATTGGCATGGATAAGCTATCCCTAGAGGAGTCTAATCATATTCAGCACGTCCGCTATTTCACAGCGGAGTTATGTTCCCCAGCAGGGCGTTACTTCGTCGATGATGTTCGGTTAAGTCCTCGATATCCCCAGCGGAGTTGATTTCACTCTCCCAGCATTTATTTTGCTGGGACAATCCTGTGATATCCGGTTTATCCCCAACAGAGTTGGCCTCGCCTTCAGCATTTATTTTGCTGAAGTGGTTCTGTACCTAGCTCTCTCTGGCAACTCGAGCCTGCATTAGCATATTGCATGCATCGTCATATTTGCATCATACCTGCATGACATCTTCAAAATGCGTAGCATTTCTATCCAGAATGGAGCATTACGCCATAGAAAGATTAAAGCATACGCATATGCATACGAAGCATAAGTCAGGTTTTCTACCAGCCTCACATGGCGCGTGAGTTACTCTGTGATCAGTTCAGGGGCATTTGTCCAACAAGCCGCGTTCAGACAGTTCAGCAGATTATTTGTATCTCGGATCATACAACGATTATGCTTTGATCAAGGAGTCATCTGATGTCGACAGACTTTTCTTCCCGTCAATTCATATTAACGATGTGTTCCTTCGATAAGTGGATTTCTCCGTCTATCATTAGACGTCTGGAGTACGAATGTGGTTTTCTTTCCGTCTATCCTTAGACGATGTGAAGTTGCGGGTGGTCGCAGTAGGGCTTCAAGAAGGGGTTTCCCCAGGATATGCTTTTCTTCCCGTCTATCAGTAGACGATGTGAAGTTTTGGTGGATTTTCAATAGGGTTCAAAATAGAGTTTCTCCAGCAAGTGGCTTTTCTTTCCGTCTGTCAGCAGACGATGTGAAGTTTCAAGTTACTGTTCAGCGGGTTTCTTATTGCCAGATCATACGCATGGTGAGTTTCCCCAGCAAGACTTCTCTGGCTATCTTTGCTTGTTGAAGGGTCTCAAAATGATATGTCGGATAGTGGTTTTCTTTCGGTTTATTGGATGAGATGGCGTTTCAAGAGGGACTTTTCTGACTGTCAATCCTTATTGATGCCGAAGCTCTTCGAAGAATGTTCAGTTTTCGTGATTGTCGATTCTTATTGACGACATGATTCTTTAAAGGTGGTTTTCTTCCCGTCGGTCCATACTAACGATGTGGCCCCTTCAAGGACATTTTTTCTTTCCATCAATTCCCGTAGACAGAAGGATTCTGAAATTCGAGGGATGATGTTGAATTGCGTAATGGTGTCTTTCCGTCTATCTTTAGACGATGTGAGTATGCGATCAGGCTTTCTTCCCGTCTACCCTTAGATGATGTGAATATTGATTTGTTTCATCAATCAGGATGATCCCGGCTATCTTTAGACGATGTGAATTGATTTGTTCATCAATCAGGATGATCCCGTCTACCCTTAGACGATGTGAATATTGATTTGTTCATCGATCAGGATGATCCCGTCTATCAGTAGACGGTGTGAATTTGGAGATTATTTCTTCCCGTCTATCAGTAGACGATGTGAATTTGGAGATTATTTCTTCCCGTCTATCAGTAGACGATGTGAATTTGGAGATTATTTCTTCCCGTCTATCCTTAGACGATGTGAATTTGGAGATTAATGTTGTCTTTCCGTCTATCATCAGACGAGGTGAGTATTCAATCAGGGTGTCTTCCCGTCCATCTTTGGGCGATGTGAGTATATTTCTCTTCCTGTCTATCAGTAGGCAATGTGAAAGGATCAGGTATTTTGTTGCAGCCCTCGGGCTCTGTTACATGGGGCATCACAAGTAATGGGCATTCAAATCAGGAGTTCTTTATCAGATGATTGATCAGTTTGGTGCCGTAATGACTGGACTCGGTTTCTGGATTTTATTCCCCAAGCAGTTTACAGTATATGCTCGCGGTTGGCAAATTTCCGGGTTTTATTTGTATTCAACCGTCTCGTACCTCTGAATGTTTGAAGGCTGAGCGCTCTTCAAACCCTTCAGGTCCAAGTCGCTTGAATAGGGGCAGCTGTTGCACCCTAAAATTTGACCAACCGATTCTCCTATCTGACTCGTGGTTTAAATTCATATTCGCAAATCAGACGCATGATATTTGTGCACAAACGGAGGATATCAGAGTTTACAGCTTGATTTTCGTCTATCAGATATGGCAGATCCAGTCCAGATCACCAGGGTTTTATTTTCGGGAAATTGTGCGCTCCTCGGTGATTTTTAGCTTGCACAGTGATTTTGAGAATATTCTGATGCCCGGGGATCTCTGTTCGATTCAATCTGGTCTCGTGCGCTCTTTTATGGTGGTCATTTGCATTTGTCTGCATTTTTAGGATTTTAATAGACTTTTGTGAATTTTCAATAGGCTTTATAGATTTTTCTGGAATTTAACTAGGGTTTTTGTATTTTTTAATAGTTTAATTCTCTTTTTTTAGAATTTTATAGGATTTTTTAAATAGATTTTTTAGAATATAAAAAAAGTTTAAATAGTTTTAATTGTTTTTAGAATAATAAAGAAAAAGGGGAATATAGTTTTTTTCTTTTATTAATAATAGATGTTAATAGTTTAGAATTTTAATAGAATTTTTATAGATTTTAATAGGATTTTATTAGTAGAGTTTTAATTGTTTTAGATAATATAGAAAATAATATAGTTTTTTTTCTTTTATTGATAATAGATTTTAATAGATATTAAATAATGGTAGAATTTTAATAGAATTAGTAGAAATTTAGAGTCAATTAGATCTTAATCATCTTTAGATTTAATTAGGTTAATATAGAGTTTAATTAGGTTAATTGAATTCATTTGGATTTAAATAGGATTTTATTAGTTGTAGTTTAATTAGGCTTAAATAGAGTTAATTAGAGTTTTAATCTTTCTAGATTTGATTAGGGCTTAATTTTTGTTTAGAGTTTATTAGTTAATCATTAGATTAATTAGTGTTAATTAGACATTAATCAGTTTTTTCAGTTTTTGGGTTTTTTGTTCATTTTCGTATGGGCCAGAGTACAGTTTTTGGAGGCCCAGCATGCTAGTCAGTCCAATGCAGTTTTTTGTGCAGGTTTTTGGCCAAAAAAGGACACTTGTCAGCGTATAAAAGAAGCCACGCGTTGCTCTCAGGAGGACCCCACCACACAACTCAGAAGCTCCCCAGCTCACGCCACGCGTCCCCCAGCTGGCCCCCACTCTCTCCCTCTCTCTGTGCATGCGTGCCACGCGTTGCTCAGACTGATCTCCCCTCCGCCACTTGTCACCGTCTAACATTCACCGGAGCTTCGCCAGAAAACTCACCGGCGGCCATGCATCCGCCATAACCTCCCACCGCCGGTGACCCCCAACGTCTTCCGGCCACCGCAACGGCTCGCCGGAGTTCGTTTTGCACTCAGAATTCCCAGAAACGCTCTGAGCTTCATCTTCTTCCTCCGTCCACCTTCATCGTCGCCTCGCCGGAAAGTTCATACACGCCTGAAACTTCATGCGAATCTCCAGGAACCTTCATCCAGTTTTCCAGACCTTCATCATTCTCCGTCAGTGAATCCAGAAATCACTCAAACCTTCGTAGAACTTTTCCAGAATCCACTCAAACCTTCATCGTTCTTCAAGAGGCTTTCCAGAACGCCATCATCTTCATCCAAAGGATTTCCAGAAACGTCTACGTTCATCATCATCATCAAGAATCTCGTGGATCCGTCAACAACCTTCAACAACGAGCACCTACTACATCCCCAGATCTGTACAAGATTCATCAGCTCCAAGACTTGTAAAAACTTCATCAAGGTCTCATCGTTGTTCATCACTACGAGGTGTTCTTCGCGCCATCAAACCTTCAGCAAATACCCAGAAATCTTCAAAGATCCCTTGTTCCCCTCGCATAAACCCAGGTTTGTCTTCTCTCTGTTATATCTCCATTGCAATTGATGAACGTAGCCTCGATTAGGGTAAGCTGATTGATTAGGGTTTGGGTTTGATTTGTGTTGGATATGAGAGAGTGGTGAGATTGTTGTGGCTGCTTGGTTGATTCGTTTGAGTGTTGAGAGCTTTGATTAGTTCTGTGAGGAGATTGAGTAAGGTTTGGGGGAGTTCAAAGAGAAGTTGCAGAGAGAGTGAGGAGGAGGAGAGGACGACGGCTAGGGTTGGGTGAACAGTAATCTGAGTTGGGAGAGGGAGATTAGGTTTTGGTTAGGGTTTCATTGGATTAGGGTTAGGGTTTGGGCTTAGGCCCAAACACAGTTTACTGATGCAAACCCCCCGTTTACTCGTTTACCCCCTCCCTCGTGTGAGAAAACAGAATGATTGAGCTGGGCCTTATGCCCAGTCACTATCCACACCCCCTCATCTAAGCCCATAATAGTATGAACTGCAAAACTTACTAGGCTGCACCCCCCTGGGCGTTTTTCTTTCTGTGTTATTAATTGTTTTTTTTGGATGTCACTGGGCCCTGCGCCCCAGTCCTTTTCGCACCCCCCAGGATTAGGGCCCAATGCATTAATAACTGAGAATCTTGCTGTTAGAACCCCCCTCCATGTTATTTCAATTTTGTTTTGTTAATTTCTTTTTAATGTTTTCTTGCATTAGAAAATTCATAATAAAATGTAAATAAGTGATTTTTTTAATTCTTCTTTTTTCTACCATTTCATCATAATGTCTAGAAAATTGTATAAAAATAAAAATGTCATTTTATTCTTGTTTGCTATTTTTTTTTTTGTATATTTTCCATTTAATTGACTTTTTTTAATATTCTTTAGTGCATACATGTCATTAGAAAATTAATGAAAAATAGTAGATTTAGTCAAATAATTCCGTTCTTTTTTCTGTAGACTCGTAATTCAATGTAGAATTTTATAGTGCGAAAACATTAGATTAATCATGCATTTTCAGTTTAATTGCATTTTTTCATTGTTATTGATATTACATAATTGGCCTGTGGATATGTCTGTGTTGCTGATTTTAGTTCTTTCATCTGGTATTGAATTTTGTTCTGATTTTTCAGTATGTTGTCATAGAGCCATGTAGGTCTCCCATTAGATTTTTGATAGATTTTTGTAGGATGTTCTGATATGATTTGTCTGAGCTTGAAGTCTTGATGACTTCTGACTTTGAAGTTCAACTGTGGTTGAACTTCAGAGATAGTCTCTTGTGGTTTGTGGCCTGTGGGTTCTTCTCAAGGATAGGAGCTGGTTGCAGTCCTGTTGGAGCTTGCAAAGAGGCAGTGGATTGAGGCCTAGTCTAGAAGCTTGTTCCCTGTTTGTGAGGTTCGGGATCCTGAAGTTTGAAGGGAGTTTATGGTACTTTCCTGAGGAAGGCACTATGAATGACTTTCATTCTTTCTTCTCACCTCTTTCTGAAGTATCCAATGATGTTGGAGCCGACTTGTGAGTTTAATTCCTCCTGAGGAGGAATGTAAACTGATCACATGTTGTTGAGCCACATGGGATACGATTCCTAAGTGTCAGCCTCCTAGTACTTTCCTGAGGAAGGTCCTATGGGTCTATTCACTTAGTTCCATTAGTTTATCTAGGATTTCTTAAGTATCCAGTGATGTTGGAGCCAACTTGTGAGTTTAATTTCTCCTGAGGAGGAATGTGAACTGATCACAGTTGTTGAGCCACGTAGGATACAATTCCTAAGTGTCAGTCCCCTAGTACTTTCCTGAGGAAGGTCCTATGAGTCTGTTCACTTAGTTCCCTTAGTTCAGATAGGATTTCTCAAATATCCAGTGATGCCGGAGCCTTCATGTGAGTTTAGTTTCTCCTGAGGAGGAATGTAAACTGATCACAGTTGTCGAGCCGCATAGGATATGACTCCTGAGTAGTAACCTCCTGGTACTTTCCTGAGGAAGGCACTATGAGCTTGTCTGCTTAGCTCCCTTTCTCTAGTAAGCTTGTTCTGAAGCTTGGAGACTGGGATTGTTTCCTCTTGCTTAGGGTTTTGATTAGAGTTTTTGCTTAGGTCCCTGCTTAAGGTGTTGCATAGGGTTTTGTTTAGAGATAGATTAGGAGATTGTTTCAGGTTTGTTAGGGGCCTTGCCCAGGAGTAGTTTCTCGTTTTGTAGATGGAGGCTTGTCAGGTTAGCTAGCCTTCTCTTTGTGTTGTTTGACTTGTATGATGTTATGTTGCATTAGACTTAGGTGTTCATCTAGATAGTTCTGAGTAGGTGCATCTTAGAAGTAGACTTTGAGTGCATGAGAAGTTGAGGTGGTCCTCCTTCTGCTTGTTTGTTATTGAGTGGCTTTGCTTGTTGGTATTTGGTAGAGCTGAGCTCCCTTGCCTCTGTGGTTTGCGGCCTTTGCGCTTTGTTTAGTTGTTGCATTCATGCATATTTTCAGTATTTCTTTACTTTGTAGTTAATTCTTGTTTGTAGTTTAGTCCTGTTGCCATGATCCCTTAGGAGCTCTGACTTCTCCGCTGCGGAGTTGTTATGATAGACATTAGGATGGTCAACCAGGTGTGATAGCAGTAGGTAGATTCCCCTGTTTCTCAGCTATAGTTTTAGGGTGTCTTTTCCCTTTCCTTCCAGTAGGAGCTTTTGAGTAGCTTGATCCGTAGTTAGCTGAACTACAGCTGCTCTGATTCCTTGTACCAGACAAGGATATGTAGGCATAGGATGCGATATCCTAGCGAGCACACTAACCACTAACCTTTGTTCTCTCGCGGCTGTGCGATCGAGACTTTCCCGCTAACGACTAGTTGTTATCCCTTTTCTATTGCCCGAGGGCATTTGAGACCAGATCGTATTTGTAGGTTCCCGAACCTTTAGGACCAGTTTGTTTTCTCACTGCTGTGTGAGAGCGCCAGTTTACCCGTAGTTAGCCGAACTACGTTTGCTCTGATCTTTCATACCAGATGGAAGTACGTAGGCACAGGACGCGATGTCCTGGCGAGCAACCTTTTCCCCGTTTAGACGTAGGAAGTCGAACTACGTTGACTCTGACTTTCCCATTGCACGAGGGAATACGTAGGCCCATAACACCGTATGTTCTGTCGAGTCCTGTCCTTTTGTTTTCTTTTCAGACCAACCATTTAGCGTAGATAGATAATACACCCTTTTACCTATAAACATCGAGCGTGGATCCCATCGAGTACGATGGACGTGAGGGGTGCTAATACCTTCCCCTTGCGTAACCGACTCCCGAATCCAGGTTTTGGTTGCGATGACCATACCTTTTCCCGTCTTTGCGAGGTTTACTTCGAGCGTTTCCTTTCCCGCTCTGAGGGATAAATAACGCACGGTGGCGACTCTCCTGTCAAGCCGGCGCCGATTTTCGCAGTAGCGACAGTGATCCCTATGTTTCGCTTTCTAAAAAGACTGATTGGACTAATTCCTTTCCTTCGGGATAACCATGTATCTGATAAGTTCACATATCGAACGTAGACCACAGTCGTTTGCTTTCAAATCCCTAACTTTTGCCTGCATCGCCCTTTCGGGTTTTCAATCCACTAGGATACCCATTTTTGCCAAAGTCGCCTTTTCAGGTTTTCAACTTTGCGGATTCATTGTTTTTCTTTTATCCCTAATTTTTGCCCAAACCTTTCCTTTTTATGGTTCACCGGGATGCCCCATTTTTTCCTGGACTTTTCTTTTTCTATCCATCGAGTCTCTTTTAAGCAAAGTATTTTTTGACTACGTCTGCGTCACAGGGGACGAAAAATCTTCACCATCCATGGTAGATAGTAATAAGGCTTCGCCATAGAAAAACTTTCTTACCACATATGGACCTTCATAGTTGGGAGTCCATTTACCCTTGTGATTTATCTGAGGAGGAAGGATCCTTTTCAACACCAATTCATTTGTCTAGAAGCACCGCGGACGCACTTTCTAATCAAAGGCTTTCTTCATCCTACCCTGGTACAACCGGCCATGAGCAATGGTTGTCAATCTCTTTTAGTCAATTAAGCTCATCTGATTCAACCTGGTTTGCACCCATTCAGCTTCTTCAAGCTTCACATCAGAGAATACTCTCAAAGAAGGAATCTCAACTTCTAATAGTAGGACTGCTTCTGTACCATACACCAGTGAGAAAGGAGTTGCCCCGGTTGAGGTACGCACCGAAGTACGATAACCGTGAAGAGCAAAGGGAAACATTTCATGCCAATCTTTATAGGTTACTACCATCTTCTGCACAATCTTCTTGATATTCTTGTTAGCTACCTCAACAACGTCATTCATCTTCGAACGATATGGAGAAGAATTGTGATGCTCAATCTTGAAACTCTGGAACGATTCCTTCATCATCTTGTTATTCAAATTTGAACCATTATCAGTAATGATTCTCTCCGGAATTCCATAACAACAAATGATGTCCTTCTTTATGAATCGGGCGACCACCTGTTTCGTGACATTGACAACGGAAGTTGCTTCTACCCATTTTGTAAAGTAAGCAATTACAACCAGAATGAAGTGATGCCCATTGGAAGCAGTTGGCTCAATTTTTCCAATCATATTGATGCCCTACATAGCAAAGGGCCAAGGAAATGTTAACACATTCAGAGGGGTCGGTGGCACATGCACCTTATCAGCATAAACCTGGGATTTATGACATTTTCTGGCGTATTTGAAGCAATCGGATTCCATAATCATCCAATAATACCCAGGTCTCAATAATTTTCGGGCCATTGCATGTTCACCGACATGAGTACCGAAAGAAACCTCATGGACTTCCTCCATCAACAGGTTTGCTTCATGTTCGTCAACACAACGCATCAAAGCCATTTCAAAGCTTCTCCTGTATAGCACCTCATCTTTGTTCAGATAGAAATTATCGGCTAACCTCCTCAGAGTCTTCCTATCTTTACTGGATGCCCCAGTTGGGTACTCTTGAGCCTTGAGAAAATGCTTAATATCAAAAATACCAAGGCTGTCCATCTGATACCTTCTCAATTGCAAACACAAAAGCGGGTTTGTCAAGACACATGATGGTGATAGCTGGAGCTTCATTCTAGAAATTCACTTTATACATCAATGATAACATGGCCAAGGCATCCGCCATCTGATTTTCAGCCCTAGGCACATGATGAAACTCAATTCTATCAAAGAATGGCAACAGTCTCCTTGCATAATTCTTGTAAGGCACCAGGTTGGCCTGACGAGTTTCCCACTCTCCTTTGATTTGATTTACAACTAGCGCTGAATCTCCATTCACATCTAGATTCTTGATCCTCTGATCATGAGGGGGATGCTGGAGTTGGGTGCTCCCCCGGGAAGTTCCTCGAGGTAAAAGGTGATCGGGCTTCCTCTTGACTGACCCGACCGGCAGCTTGTTGGGGCCCCCAAATATTACCAATACAGTGGGGAAATATTCCCAAGGACTATGGGCGATCATTGGTCTGGCGGGCTCGTTAAAGAGGAGGAAATCTTCTGGCTGGGAGACGCACAGAGCCGCCTGCAGTCCTGATTCGTCGGAGGGGATTGACGCTTCCTCGACCCTCTTGGCCTCGCGGGTCTCAGATCGGGGGTTTTCACCCCTTCGGGTATACAGTTTTAGATGCCCTTCTTTAATTAAGATCTTGATTGCATCTTTGAGGTGGATGCAATCTTCGTGACATGCCATGGCTCTGGTGGAACCAACAATACATGGATTTGTCCATGTTTGGCTTCGAGGGTGTCAGTTTTGGGAACTAGAAGATGCCCCTATGAAATTCCAAATTGATGCATTCGACTAGGATGCGCTTGCGGGGAGCCGTGAGTAGCGTGTACTCGGCGAATCGGCCCACTGGTCATTTCTGTTTGCAGGGTCAGTCCTTGCGCTTTTTTTGTTCGTTGCGTTGAGGTGGAGGGGATTCCTCATGCCTAGTACCTATGAAGCCTTCTTGGTTCCTTCTATCCCTGGCGATGTTGACGACCTCTATCTCCTCATACTCGACTTCGCGATTTAACCTCTTTATGTAATCTCGGAGAGGCTCGTTCTTCCCCTAGATAATGGCTTTCAGGGCTACTTCTATCTTTGGATGGTGCCGGGAAGCCATGAAGTGCCTGGAGAACTACCGCTTCAGTTCACCCCAAGAGGTAATGGAGTCGGGCGTGAGGCGTTTGTATCACGCCATGGCTCCCTTCCTCAGGGTGGTGGCGAACAACCTACACTTGATGGCTCCCCGTACATTCCGATAGTCAAGCATAGCGTATATGCTTTCGATATAGTCGTTCGGGTCAATCGTGTAATCGTACGTAGCCAATATCAGGGGTTTCTCCATTCCAATGAGCAACGGGGCCTCCCTGATGGCTCTGCATAGCAGTGAGCTCTGAATGTCCTCGTCGCTCCTAATGGGAGATAGTGAGGGGGAAGCTAACCCCTGGTATTTTCGGTTCCGACGTGGGGGACTCCTTGGCCGGGCTCTCGGTATGGAAGGGCCCCATACGACTTTTTTCTTCTGAGTCGGAGAACGCCGCTCTTTTTTAGGGAGGCGGCCTGTCCCGCTTGTGGGAAACCGACTGTTGAGGTTGCTCTAAACGAGGGTGGTGCCCCGTCGGTAAGGGAGAGGGACTCTGTGACTCTTCGACGAACTTCATCCTCTGTGGGAGAGGAGACAGACTGATGGAAATCGGGCGCTGGTGTCTCCACGGGGAATCAGTAGCTTGTCACGCGTCGTGAGTTGCTGCCTTCACCGGTGTTGTGGAGGAGAAAGGGGGTGTACCTGCAAGATGCTTCAATGCTTAAGTAAGTATCGAAACTAGAGAAAGCAAGTACAGGGAGAAGGTGTGTTGAATAGAATACCTGACCCTCTAGTGAAAGAGGGTATTTATAATGTGCCTCTAGCGCACGGCCAACGGTTACATTGCATTGGACCTGATTGCCAAGCCCAACATAAGTAACTGTTAGGGCTTACGTGGCGTAGTGAAGACCAGCACGTGGTCTTCGCTCTGGATCAACCACCCCGTAATCTTCAAAAAGTGGGCTGACCATCTCTTTCGGAAGTAGGTAGTTGTCTGATGACGTGTCCCAGTGTAGGGGACACGTGGAGAACGTGGGGGAAACGCGTGGGCTTCCCTGCTAGGAAGGTCGTCTGCTCGACGGATGTGCCTTGTTGAGGCTCCTGCCCGACACAGGAAATTGGGCCTTGTTGGGCCTTATTGCATCAGCATGGCTTTGGGTTGAGCCTGCCCGGTTGAGGGGAAGGTCTCAGCCCAGTCCAGAACATATTCTATTTCATTCCATACCATTTTCATTAGTCACATTTCATCAATTCAAATAAAATTTTAATATTGGGAAATGCAAAGTTAAATATTTTATATAAAATTAATTTTAATATAAATTAATTTTGTAAATACTAAAATAAAAATATAAAATCCAAAACAAAATAATTTTGAGTTTTTGACAAACAATCACAATTATAATATCTTTAAATATATTTAAGTTTATCATAATGACCATTAATATCATAATAATAAATTATTATAATATATTTAGATGTGGAAATAGGCCTAGTCGAGCTAGGCTTTGCCAAGCCTGAGCTTGGCCTGCTAAAAAATTCAAAGCCTAAGTCTGGCATGTAGCTTATCATATGCTTATTTTTAGGCCTAAGCCATTAGAAAGCTAACGACTCTGGAGACCGTTCATTGGGAATTCAGTTGAGACCTTCTTGATTGACCATGATGCCAAGCCAGAAATGGTGAACGCATCATCGTTTCTTGACCTGAGAGTCTGTGATACTGATGACCTGTTAGGGTTGCCATGTCTTCCAAGACTAGAACATGTGAGGGAAGGGTTTTGTAGGAAATTTTGACTTTCAACCAACCCGGTTTTGCAGTATTCTATCACTGTGGTATTCTAGTTTTTCGGTTTTCTTATTGGAGCGAAACTCTGGTTTGATTCAGTTAGCAGCACAACAGCTTTTGATGCCTTGATCCTTGTCTAGATTTGCATACCCATTCTCATATTTTCATTGCATGTGTATGTGTTATAGGTACTCGTCTCCGCTTAGATTTTAGTTTTGCTTTTCTTTGAAAATGGAAGCAGAGAGGAAGAAGACAATCCTGTACAAGTTCCCCCTACCAGATCTTGGACCTTTATTTGGTCTCATTGTTATGGCTGATCCGAGTACTCTAGAAGTGTTTAGAAAAGATTACCGGAGAATTCTGAGTCTTGTCCGTAAAGTCACAAGTTATGAGCAAGGAGCCATCCTTACTTTGCTGCAATTCTATGATCCTCCACTGTGCTGTTTTACTTTCCCCGATTATGTCGTAGTACCTACTTTGGAGGAGTTCACTTTCATTTTGGGGGTTTCGGTCCGAGATGAAGTGTCATTCTATCATACAGAAGAAGAGCCTGACCGGGAGAAATTTGCCAATGCTCTTTATTTGAGCAAGTATGACTTGGTGGATAACGTGGTTCGTAGAAATGAAATTTTTGGCTTCACCCTATCTTTCTTGGTGGGTAAAGCTCAGAAGTATGCAAAAGAAGGTTGTTGGGTGGTTTTCAGCGTTGTCTTGGCTTTTTGCATATATGGAATTGTTTTGTTCCCTAATATACCATATTTCATTGACATGGATGCTTTCGGCATTTTTGTTTCAAAAAATCCTGTACCTACTCTTCTCGAAGACCTATATCACTCAGTACACTATAAGAATAAAAAGAGAAGAGGGAAGATTATTTCTTATTGTACGCCACTTTTCCACAAGTGGTTCATAGATCACCTTCCTCGTGTTGGAGCTTTTGTCAAACAAGGGTTACATCTGAATGCTCAAAGAGGCTTATGGGTTTGGAAGCTAAAGATATCGTTTGGTTTAATCGAGATCTGCTTGGTATAGAGATCATCTTTAGTTGTGGAAGCTTTCCCAATGTACCTCTGATGGAAAGAAAATGGGGGATTAATTATAACCCTTCTCTTGCTATTAGACAATTTGGATACGCTTTGAGAGGACCCTCGAAGGAAGAGGAAATGCAGGAATCTTTGTACTTCACAGGCGTGGTTGACTATGATATTCTGACGAGAATAGAAGAAGCATGGGGAAGAGTTCATAAGAAGGGAAAACTTTCTTTGGGCAAAGATGATTGCAGGGCTTATGACCCTTACACGGAGTGGATTCAGAGGACGGTGGAGAAGATTTTGTTGCCATTTCCTATTGAAAAATCCTTATAACCATTGATGATTGAAGAGCCTACAATGGTTGATATTCAGAGATACAAACTATGGGCAAAAAAGGAAGAATTGCATAAAGAAAATGAAGAACTGAAAAAAGAAATCAATCAACTAAAGAGTGATAAGAATGAAGTTGTTTACTTAACGAAGGTAAAGACAGAAGCTTTGGCTAAGGTGGAAAAGGAGTTGGTTGAAGAGATTCGGGTGCGAGGACGAGTTGGCCAAGATTTGAAAAGTACTGACAATATCCTTAAACATAAGAAGAAAGAACTGGATAAAGCTTACATGGAAATATCTAAGTTCAATGATCAATGGAATGTTGCATTAACTGCTAACAAGGGAAGGGAGGATGAACTTCGTAGACAGATTGAAGATGCAGCTCAAAGTCAAATATGAAGAAGTTTCAACAGAATCATCCTGTAAGTATGTAAGTGATCAGAAACTACAAGAAACCTTATCAGCATTGGAGGAGCTTAAGGTGAAGGCAAAATTGAAGAAACCAAGACTTGAAGATGCCTTTAGAGAGGATGCTTGGAAGGACTATGCTCAAGTCTTGAAAAATGTTATCTGCAGAAGATACTTGCTCATACAGGAGTTAATTGCAAGACCTGGACATCTAAACACAAAGGAGCTGCTAAAAGAAGTTCAGACTCATCATAGGAACAATAGTGGTTGAAGAAAGTTATCTGATACAGTATTCCATTAGTATTTCTTTTGCTCTTATCCTGTATTTTGGCCACCACCAGATTTATTGGATGAGGTCGTAGGATTGTATGCAGTTGTATTTCCTGATATAGTTTTCATTTTATATATGAGAGAGGCTTGTGACTCTTCCATGAATTTCTCTTATTTTGTTTATGGAACTAGAATCAAGGGGGAGATATCCCTGAATCACATGTACATATTTGCATTTTGCATCATCCTTTTCATTTTCATAGCAGGTGTCCTTGGAGCTTTCAATCTTATCTTTGCTTGGTTTTCTTCAACAGTTAACAGGACTGGAGATCCAGTTTTCCACAGGTATTCTACAAGAGGGAATCAACGGAGAGTTATGGATCAAGTACAGCAGGAGCTGCAGGAGGTCAGGGATAGGGCGGCACAATTTATGGAGATGATGCATGGTGTAGCCAATGGGCAGGAGCAATTGAGAACTTTGGTTCAACCAATGATAGCACGGGTGGATGGTAATGGCACTCTACATGGAGAGACTACTGTTATCCCTCCTCCAGTTAATGGCAATGTTCCTTAGGTCAAAGGTATTCCACTTGTAGTTAACCCCCAGGGCGGAGGTCATCAGGGAGGAATTCATATAGCTGGTGTTAGAGGCAGTATGGGCGCTATACACGGAGATGCAGGTCCTCATTGGGAAGAGGATGACCAGGAGGATGTATTTTCAATGAGATAATTGGATATGGGTCTCCCCACTGAAGTTGATAAGAGGTTTAAACTGCTTGAAGAAAAGATGAAAGCCTTTGAGAACCAAAATTCTTTGGGACTCGACATGTCGGATCTGGGACTGGTGCCAGGGTTCAGGATTCCCCCAGAGTTTAAAGTACCAGATTTTGATAAGTACAAAGGGGCGACTTGTCCTAGAGTACACCTCAGGGCTTATTTTCGGAAAATCTCAGCATATTCAGATGATGAGAAACTTTTAATGCATTTCTTTCAGAACGGTCTATTGGTTCCTTCTCTGGAGTGGTATATGGGTCTAGAGAAGACATATATAAGAAGCTGGAGAGACTTAGGAGAAGCATTTGTACGTCACTACCAGTACAACAGTTACTTGGCGCCTAATAGGTGTCTCTTGCGCGAAAATAAGGTGTCGGCACAACAGAAGAGTCGCCACCTTTCGTTATTTATCCCTCAGAGCGGGAAAGGAAACGATTGGAAAAACCTAACGAAAAAGGGTAAGACAAGGTCATCGCAACCGTTGTCTGGATTCGGTTACGCGAGGGGAAGGTATTAGCACCCCTCACGTCCGTAGTACTCGACGGGATCCTCGCTTGTTGGTTTACTTGGACGGGTTGGTTTTATTCTATCTACCTATCAAGGCTGGCTGAAAAAGAAAAGAAAAATGACTCGGCAAAGCGTCGCACTTTATGCCTACGTATTCTCATCAGAGAATGAGAAATCAGAGTCAACTTAGTTTGGCCTACGAAGGATTATGGGGGAAGGTAGCTCGCCAAGACATCGCCATCTTGTGCCTACGTACTCTCAACAGGCATGAGAGATCAGAGCTCACGTAGTTCGGGAAACTACGGTTTATTTCCTGTCTTTTACGAAAGAAGTGTTTTTTATTGTGTTTGCGATTTCAACCGCACTAGAGACTATGACCTGAGAGTGAATGCGTCGCATGTCACCCAAAGGGTACCATACTAAACATCCAGACTGTGGAAAAGAAACTCTCCCACAATCCTTTCTCAGATAGCTTAAGGCTCGTAACGTACGAAAGAAATCATTCATGATTACTGTATCTTAAACTGCTTTGAGATGAGAAAAGAACAGGCCCAACTAGGAGGGAGACTATCAAGTCCTATTGTTGTCATGCCATGGATTCATCCTATGGTTGAGGTTTGAACAGGGAACTCCTAGAAGTTGTCATGCATAGGTTTCAACCTAAAATTCTATCATCAAATCCTTATCAAAGGAAATGAGAGTCCTAAGGGATCATGTCAATGATACACCAAAACAGACAAAGCATCAGCTTAACAGTAAAATGCATGCAATGCAAGTGAGGGAGGAAATGTGTGTGGGGCTTCAGCCTCCACAAGCTCATCTCAACCTCAAGCCAAAATGGATAACAGTAATCATACTGAAAGATAAAACAACATGCTATCAAGCAATAAACAGTAAACTGCAATCATACAGATAAAAATGAAATAAAATGCCATCAGGCAAACAAACCACATGGGCAAGGGAGCTGGGCTCTACCGAATACCCGCAAGCAAAGCCACACAGTAACAATACAAGCAGAGGGAGCAACTCAACCTCTAGTGCAATCATGCTCCTAGATTCTACCTATTCTAGATATGGACTTATTCTAATGCATCAGACAAGTCAAACAAAACACATCAATACAGAAAAGAAAAAGAAGAAAACAGATCAACTCCTCTCTCAGCTCCAAGCCTCAGCTTCTCCCACAGCAACTCAGTCTTCAGACTTCAATCACTCTTGACAAACATCAGTTTGCTTTTCCAGGTTTCAATCCTACAACATAAGTTTCAACTTATCTTCTCTTTTAAGCTTCAGCTTCTTGATCAGCTCCACCTTCAGGCTTCACCTAATCTTCAGGGATCTTCAAGTATCAACTTGCTTTTGCTGCTCTTCAAGCTTCAGCTGGAATGGCAATGCTCAAGGATTCATCCTCTTCTACACTCTTCAATGAAGTCTTCATCTTCAAACTCAAGCTCTGCATCTCTCAAGACAATCAAACCAGAGAAAATCACTTACTGGATAAGCTGGGGGACATTGACCTGCTTATTTGACCACCAAAGGTGACCTATAAGGGTTCAACATCAAAGGAATGGTTCCCTCAAAAGTTCTACTCCCCAGGTACATCACTTATCCCTCCAAAGGAGAGAGGTGTATACCATGGAAGGACTTTGAATCACAGGGAGGGATGGAGGTGAATGATACCATCCATGTTTAAGAAAGAAGTTGTCTAAGTCTAAACTCTTCCTAATCCCTAACCCTAAAACAACAAAAAAGAAATAAGGACAAGCTCTCAAGCTCCTCAATGCATCTTCAAGTCTTCTAATATGATCCTCAATGCTCCACCAAGAGATACCAAGCTTTCCAAGCCCATAAAGCAAAGCAACTAAAGCAAACATGCCCTAAAGGCAACACAAACAATCAACCAATACAAAAATCAACTAAAAATAGCATACTACTGTCGCTACTGCGAAATCGGCGCCGGCTGAACAGAAGAGTCGCCACCGTGCGTTATTTATCCCAACAGAGGGAAAGGAAACGCTCAGAGTAAACCTACCGCAAAGACGGGAAAGGAATGGTCATCGCAACCAAATCCTGGATTCGGGAGTCGGTTACGCAAGGGGAAGGTATTAGCACCCCTCACGTCCGTCGTACTCGACGGGATCCACGCTTGTTTTCTGGTACGGGTTGTTATTCTATCTACTCTACAGGTCAGGGGTTAAAAGAAAATAAAATGACTCGGCAAAGTATCGCACTTTATGCCTACGTATTCCCGTCTGGAACGAGAAATCAGAGTCGACGTAGTTCGCCTACCTACGGGAAAGGAGGGGAAGGTTGCTCGCTAGGATATCGCATCCTATGCCTACGTACTTTCATACGGCATGAAAGATCAGAGCAAACATAGTTCGGGCCACGTACGACACAAGTCTGTTTTGATTGCTTTTATCTCCTTCTGAAAAAGGGCTTTCCTGATTAGCAGTCCAAGCGGACAAAAATTGACGTTTTGATGAGTTCACATTCTTTTACGGAAGAAGTGTCTTTTATTGTGTTTGAAATTTTATTGTGTTTTTCTGTTTGTTTTGAGAAAGAAGAGACAGAACTCTAACCTATGGTTGCAAAGGGAATCAAACTAACCTAATGTTATCATGCATGGGTTAAGACCTAATGTCTATCATGCTCCTCTCTTGCGCAGAGAGAAACAGAGATCCTAAGGGATACACGGAAACAGAAACAATGGCATATATACAATAAAGTAGTAAAATGCATGGATGCAACAATACAAGCGAGGCAAGGGAGTCCCACTCAACCTCGAACCTAGAAAACAACAGGCAAAAGCGAACAAAATTCGCTTTCAACCTAACAGATTAAAAGGCAAGCAATACAGTCAGGGAAATTCAAACAATACATCAAAAATTATAAACAGCAAAACTAAACAGCCAACAGCAGCCTTCATCAACATCTGTCTTCAAGCAAGGTCTCTATGTTCAATCTTCCGATGTCTTTTCTTCAAGTCTCACTCTCCAAGATGAGCAGCAGTCAACAAGATGAATTGGATGTTAAGCAGTCAATTGCCTACCAAGGGTGGCTCACTGACTGTTAACATGATATAGACAATTTTCTCTCAAAAGTTCTATATTTTAAACACATTCACTAATCCTTCCAAAGGAAGGAGGTGGATATTTAAAAGAGACTTTGAATCATAGAGAAAGAATGGAGGCAGACAAGACCTTCCATGTTTATGAAGCAAGTTTTCTACTCTAGAGCTCTGCCTAGCTCCTAGATCCTATAACCTTCAACAGCTGCCAGCAAGAGATATTCTTCATCAACTCCTGAACTGAGTCTTCATTCCTTGTCTTCAATGGGCTTCATCAGCAAAGTCTTCAGCTCAACCCAAACCCCAAGCAAGCCCAATACCCCACACAATCAAATAATAACCCTAGAGAGGGCACACCACACAATCAACCAAATACAAGAAATATACTAGTAGTAATAGTAGAATAGGGGAAGCCTAATATTTTCTAAGGGATCTATTATCTACCCATAATACCCCTATAGTCCCATACCCCAAAATTCAAACTACAACTCCTAAAAGAAATGATTTATCACACCTATGCCACACCTAAACCCTAATTTTGATTCCCCTGATCACACCTAAACAAATCATCTAAAATTTAGTCCTAAAATCATGAATTAAATCTCATATGAAATTTGAAGTCCTAAGTGAAATACTCTAAAAAGAATGGGTCCAAAATATAAAAGGATCTAGCTAAACTAAAATCAACAAGATCAAGTATTAAACTAAACATCACTTAAAACCCATTTAAAAGAAAAATATACTAAAAATGAAAAAATAAAATGAAATGCTAATTTTATTACATGAATATTTTCTTAACAGAAATAAGAAAAAGATGCAAAAACAACCACTCAAAAATATGGAATTTTCAATTTGTTATGATTTTTCAAACAATTAATAAAAATAAAAGAAATTAAGATGAAGTAAAGTTGGTTAGGGGTGCAGTTAGTAGGAAAACACATTGAAAAATGAATGATGGGCCCAGACTGGGGGTGCGCGTAGCAAGGCGCGTCTGGGCCCAGTTAAGTCAGGAAAAAAAAACTAAAGAAAATAAAATGAAAATGGTGCAGAAAGTAAGAAATATAGTTCAATAAGGAATGGGCCTAGAAAGTGGTGGTGTGGCTAGCAATTGCACTTAAGCCCAGTCTAAAGACATAAGTGAAACGGTGCGTTTCACGTCCTGAATTCCCTCTCGTTTTCAACTTCAAATCCTGGCCATTGGATGCGTTTCTCAGTCAACCAAGTCTTCTAGATCCAACGGGCATTGACTCGTCTTCTCCAAATAACCTAGGGTTTCACCATGAGCAAGCTTGCACGAACCAGGTTTCACCATCCTCATACAACTTCGTTTCTCCATGAAATTCAGATCCGTAAAAAGCAAAATTGCTCTAATTCTCAAGCTGAACAATAATACATCACTAATTCTCACTGTAACAACCTAGAAAATCAAACCCGATAGCTTCCTCTCCATGAACACTCCAATTTCCACTCTCATGAAACTCCAATTTCTTGGTACTAGTGTAACCACCACACATCCCTGATCATTCTAAACTAATCCACATGAATTAACACTCTATATCCTTTTAGTTCTAGGTCAAAACAGTTTTGGTGCTCATGTACCAAACTCCATGAAATGCTCTCAAATTCATTGGAAATGATCATCTACCTATTCCTAACAGTTATAACCTAATGATTCTCTATCATGCTATCTATTTCTAGCCAATTCGAAGGAAATACCAACCTGGTAAAAATCTGAAAACAGATGTAGAAATCCTTGGATTCACAGCTAGCAATGCTTAGGACTTGATCAATGGCTATGGATCTTGGTTCTGTATGCACTTGTTCTTGCTTAAACACCTTGGATTGCCATAACCAATTATTTTTGCAATTTGGAGGATGAAATTGTATAGCACGATTCTTGTGATTTCTTCTTCAAATCTTGCTTGCAATGTACTCAGGGATGATTCTTGAGTGGATTTGGATCATGAAATTGAATGATTGATGAAGAATTGAAGAGATTGGAATGAATTTGCAAAATTGAGGAATGAGATGCAACTATGAGTTTTCAACCAAAATGAATCACCAACCAATGATTGGATCCACTTTACTCAATATATAGATGCTCATGGAACCATCTAGAACTTGTTAGAAACTTCTTGTGCTCAAATCCCTTGTGAATTTGGATATGTTACTTCTTTTGTAAGCCAACTAGTATAACTTCCAAACTTTGAACTAAACTCAAAAATCCACTATTGCCAATGTTCTCAAAACATTTTTTCCAATCAAAATGACCTATAATTTCATCCCATTTGGACATGTTATGAAAAATCTCATTTTTAGGTCACTTTTATTCATTAAATTCACCTTTTAATTAACCAAATTTGCAATCTTGAGCTATGAGCATTTTCCAACTCCCATGACCACTTTTATAGACCCAAAATGTCATTTGGAACAACTTTGATGTTGTGAAGTTTTTCATTTGAAGCTTCCTTGTATGAGTTTTGGGCATAGGCTTGAAATGACCTGTAATTCTCAAATGACCAAAATACCCTTTGCTTGCCAAGGCCATAAGTAGAGTTCCTCAAATCAGATGAAGGCACACCATACCTTTCTAGAAAGCTAAGACAATAATGAACAACTATCATGTTGACCAGAAATCCATTTGAAATCTCCTTGAGGGGTAAAAGTTGCTTGGAAGACAAGTAACTTTCCCAGACAAAATTTCATATGCCTCAGATGACCTGTAACTTGCAAGGACCATAACTTGAGTTCTATAAATCTCCTTGATGTCTTCCACCACTCAAATTAAAGGTCTTGATATCCTCTACAAGTTTCATGTTTGCCAAGGATCCATTTGAAGCTTGCATTTTGAATTATCTTGCTTGGAAGTTTGACCTAAATCAGGGAATTTTACACAGAAACCCTAATTTAGAAACTCCCTTCTTCTTGATTTCTCTTGATTCCTCCTTGGCACAACACCACACCCTTATCTACATGTCAAATGATGAACCCCACATCTCTCAAATAGACCTTGATGCCTTTCAATCAATCATTTGACCTAGGGTTGACCCAGATGAAACCCTAGTTGACTGTCTTCAACTGCAACTCTTGTGATCATATCAATGACTTGTCTCACTTTCAAAATGACTCTACATGTCTTCCATGATGTCTATATACCCTCCATGCCCTCAATTCCTTGCTCACAACTTCTTTGATGATCTTCACATACCCTCAAGATAGGAGATAGATCCACTGCTTGATCCACTAACTTCTTAGATTTCAATTTCTTTCTGATGACTTGGCTAAGATTGAATTTGAATAATAACCTCTTGATAGGCTCATAGAGATAAGAATAGTACTTGGTCCCTTGTTGAATGACTTGCTATGCTATGCTATGCAAATGATTAGACGATGTACATGACTCCTTATGCAAATGCTAATGCAATTGAAACATAAACCAAGTGAAGTAGGTTGAGCAAATTTTAGGGTGCAACAGCTGCCCCTATTCAAGCGACTTGGACCCGATTGGGTGAAGAGCGAACGGCCTTCAAACATTCGAGGTACGAGACGGTTGAATACTAAGAACCCGGAAATTTTCCAACCGCAGAAATAAACTGCACCACTGTTTGGGGACCGACATCCACTAACTGAATCTGGTTGTTATGGCAACAACTGATCCGACGTCTGATAATTCTGATTTCAACTTCAACCACCTATGTAGCGCCACAGGTACTGAACACTTTTCGCAAAACACATCTGTCCACAACTGGACTAACCTTATCAACACAATAAGAGAGACAAATTCGTCAACACGAATAGAGATTCTGTTGTCACAGGAGTAACCTTGTCCACATCTGGACCCAAATTTCGCCAAATCACGAATAAACACAAATCTGTCCACGCCAGGACTCACATCACGGAAAAATTCTGGCGCTTTCACTGGGGAAACATTTCTGTCTAATCACAGGAAACTCCATCCGTCTATCCATACGGGCAAACCATCTGTCTAAACACAGGAAACAATCTCTGTCCATCCCAGGTAACATCTCTGTCCACGCGGGTAACATCTCTGTCAACACGTGTAACAATCTCCGTCAACACGGGTAACATCTCTGTCTATCACAGGTAACATCTCCGTCAACACGGGTAACATCTCCGTCAACACGGGTAACATCTCCGTCAACACGGGTAACATCTCCGTCAACACGGGTAACGATCTCCGTCAACACGGGTAACATCTCCGTCAACACGGGTAACATCTCCGTCAACGCGGGTAACATCTCTGTCAACACGTGTAACAATCTCCGTCAACACGGGTAACATCTCTGTCAACACGTGTAACAATCTTCGTCAACACGGGTAACATCTCCGTCAACACGGGTAACGATCCCTGTCAACACGGGTAACATCTCCGTCAACACGGGTAACGATCTCCGTCAACACGGGTAACATCTCCGTCAACACGGGTAACATCTCCGTCAACACGGGTAACATCTCTGTCAACACGGGTAACATCTCCGTCAACACGGGTAACATCTCCGTCCACGCGGGTAACATCTCTGTCAACACGTGTAACAATCTCCGTCAACACGGGTAACATCTCTGTCTATCACAGGTAACATCTCCGTCAACACGGGTAACATCTCCGTCAACACGGGTAACATCTCCGTCAACACGGGTAACATCTCTGTCTATCACAGGTAACAATCTCTGTCTATCACAGGTAACATCTCCGTCAACACGGGTAACGATCATATGAGTCTAGTCTTCCAATTTTCAACGCTGACATGGCAGCAAATCTGAGAAGGACTCTACCGGGGATTTTCTGATTCCACACTGCCAGACAACTTCCCAAAAGATCGATACACGCAATCTTTTGGTGTTGTCACAACAACAACCTTGAAGAAATACTCCGCTGGAGGGGTAAGAGACACTTAATCAAGCAACTCTGTGGGGAATAATGCCACGATTGACATTATCATTACATGTCTCATGCCGAGATCTTGAATGTTTGACAATTAATTTGAGCAAGAGCTCTCTCCACCTGCATGGGAAACAATACTTGAAAACAAACGGTTAACCAACCTGGTTTATGTTTCAAAATGCATATGTTTGACAATGGCTTAATGCTCCATTCGACATGGAAATGCTACGCGTTTATATTTGGTAGATGCAAATATGACACTATATGCCAATGTAGATGCAGACTCGAACTGCTGGGATACAGAAACCGCTTCAGCAAAATAAATGCTGAAGACAACGCCAACTCTGCTGGGGGTAACCAGGTGCCACAGAATTATTCCAGCAAAATAAATGCTGGAAGAGTGAAGCCTGCTTCGCTGAGGAATAGCTGAATGCGCCAATCATGATTGGACTTCTGCTAGGGAGCTTACCCGTGCCAATGAAAATTGGACTTTTGCTGGGGAGTGAACGGGTATCACACGGTATTCCGACAAAATAAATGCCAGGATACACCACCAACTCTGCCGGGGAGAGTTTTCCTTTTTTAATCTTTGAGTTCCACTGGGGAGGAAAGAAAACACTTGCTGAAAAGAGAGAACTCCGCTGGGGACGAAACGACTCTCTTGGGGAAAATCAACTGGCTCCGTTGGTGAGAGTAAATGACCCTACGGGGAAGGGTAAACTGTCTGGGTACAGCTCACAAGTTGAAATATTAGTCTTCTGAGGCTAAACCACTCGTCTCAGGATGGGGGAATCCTTTTCGGGGGACACCACACTGTCTGAATACAGCCTTTGATCTTGGAATCATTAATTCTGCTGAGAGTGAACAACCCTACTGGAGAATGTCCTTCGAATAAGCTACGACTAGCTGGGGAATTTGATCCTTCTTCAGTAAGGAACATTGTCATCTCATAAGCGCGACCTACGTGGGGATCGAGTCTTTCGTTACGAGCTTCTGGTCAGTACTGCAATCTTTTGATCGTCCACTTCATGCGGCTACAAACCCTGCAACACCACAAACAAGACAAGACAAGTCTATGCAACCAAATCTATTCAGGTTAGTGTTAGTGACATTATTTTCAGTTAATTCAAAGTTTTAGCAATTATTGGCAAGGGCCAGTGACGTTATACACTTGCTAGTTTCATTAAACCTAGGCGTTTATCATGTACAAAACAGTAAAGAACCAGCATCAAATACTGAATAACATGTTTTATTGATTGGGCCCCTAAATGGGCGGAGTTTTGTACACGGGATGTAACTCCTGAAAAGAGGAAGCTACACACAACGAACATACAAGTATGCACAAGAAGCATAAATATAATGACAAATCAAATTTGTACACATGTCGGCAACGGGATGCAGACGAACATCATGAGCTGATCCTCCTATGACTCGCCCGACTCTAATGCTTTCCCGGTATTCACACTTCCGAAGAGATTGTATCTGATAATCGACCCCTCAGGTATATTCTCCCGCACCAATGCTCACTGTAGTATAAAATTCGGACCGCAGTCATTTGCTTTTCAAATCCCTAACTTTTGCGTGAACCGCCTTTTACGGGTTTTCAGTTCACCGGGATACCCTTTTTTGCCGAAGCCGCCCAGTGTAGGTTTTCAACTTCGCGGGTGTACATTTTTTCCATTTTATCCCTAAGTTTTACCCGAACCTTTTATTCTGTTTTTGGTTCGCCAGGATGCCCCATTTTTGCCTGGACTCTCTTTTTTTTTGTCCAGCGGGTCAATTTCAAGCAAAGTATTTTTTAACTGCGTCCGAATTCACAGGCGACGTAAAGTCTTCACCGTCCATGGTGGACAACAATAAAGCCCCTCCTGAAAAGACTTTTCTGACAACGTATGGCCCTTCGTAGTTGGGGGTCCACTTGCCCCTGTAATCTGCCTGCGGCGGGAGAATCCTTTTCAGCACAAGGTCGCCCGTCTGAAAGCTCCGAGGACGTATCTTCTTATCATATGCTTTCTTCATTCGGCTCTGGTACAAACGACCGTATGCTAGAGAAGCTAGCCTCTTCTCATCCATTAAACTCAGCTGGTTCAACCTGTCTTTCACCCATTCTGCCTCGTCTAGTTGGACGTCTCGTAATACTCTCAGCGAAGGAATCTCAACTTCCAGTGGTAACACTGCTTCCATTCCATATACCAAGGAGAACGGGGTTGCCCCGGTTGATGTGCGTACCGTCGTACGATAACCGTGCAAAGTGAAAGGTAGCATCTCATGCCAATCCTTATAGGTCACCACCATCTTCTGAACAATCTTCTTTATATTCTTATTGGCCGCTTCCACAGCGCCATTCATCTTGGGTCGGTAAGGGGAGGAATTGTGATGCTCGATCTTAAAACTCTGACAGAGCTCCTTCATCATTTTGTTATTTAGGTTTGAACCGTTGTCGGTGATTATCCGCTCAGGGACTCCATATCTGCAAATGATATCTCTCTTGATGAATCTGGCTACCACCTGCTTAGTCACATTTGTGTAAGATGCCGCTTCCACCCACTTGGTGAAATAATCGATTGCTACTAGAATGAACCGGTGCCCGTTAGAAGCCGTCGGCTCGATCTTTCCAATCATATCGATTCCCCACATCGAGAACAGCCATGGCGATGACATCATATTCAGAGGACTCGGAGGCACATGGATCTTATCTGCATAGATTTGGCACTTGTGACACTTCCTCGCAAACTTGAAACAATCAGTTTCCATAGTTAGCCAAAAATAACCTGCTCACAGCAGCTTCCTCGTCATAGCATGCCCCCCAGCATGCGTACCAAATGTACCCTCATGTATTTCCTCCATGATCAGCTTCGCCTCTTTTTCGTCTACACAACGTAGTAGCACCAAGTCGTGATTTCTTCTGTACAGGACACCGTCCGGATTCAGGTAGAAATTACCCGCCAATCTCCTGAGAGTCTTTTGATCGTGACTGGATGCCCCAGCCGGATACTCTTTGTTCCTCAGGAAATTAAGGATATCAAAATACCACGGTTTATCATCAGATGCTTCGTCAATGGCAAATACGAAGGCAGGTCTGTCAAGCCGAGAGATAACAATTATGGGAGCCTCATTCCAGAAATTGACTTTATACATGGAAGACAAAGTGGCCAGGGCGTCAACCATCTGATTCTCTGCTCGCGGTACATGATGCAATTCAACCTTGTCAAAGAAAGGCAATAATCTCCTTGCGTAATTCATGTATGGTATCAAATTAGGCTGACGTGTCTCCCATTCCCCCTTTATTTGATTCACTACCAGAGCTGAGTCTCCGTATACATCCAGATTTTTGATTCGCAAATCAATGGCTTCTTCAAGCCCCATGATACAAGCTTCGTATTCGGCTTCATTATTGGTAACCGGAAAGGTCAATCTAGCGGTAAACGGGATGTGCGACCCGTGTGGAGTAGTAATGATTGCCCCTATTCCGCTACCGTAGGCGTTTACAGCTCCGTCAAAGATCAACTTCCATTTGGAACCCAATTCTGGTCCTTCGTCGGGCAACGGCTCTTCACAATCTTTCATCTTTAGGTACATGATATCCTCGTCAGGAAAATCAAACCTCATCGATTGGTAATCCTCAATAGGTTGCTCTGCCAAGTACTCAGATAATACGCTCCCCTTTATAGCCTTCTGCGAGACATACTGGATGTCATATTCAGTCAAAACCATCTGCCAACGGGCAATTCTCCCCGATAATGCCTGCTTTTCGAATACATATTTGATAGGATCCATCTTCGAGATGAGCATGGTTGTATGATTCAGCATGTATTGCCTCAAACGCTTGGCGGCCCAGGCTAGCGCGCAACAAGTTTTTTCGAGCATTGAATATCGAGATTCACATTCAGTAAACTTCTTACTCAAGTAGTATATTGCATGCTCTTTTCTTCCTGTCTCATCGTGTTGACCGCGAACACAACCCATACTTCCCTCAAGAACTGTCAAATACATAATCAAGGGTCTCCCTGCCACTGGGGGTATCAAAATAGGAGGCTCCTGCAAATACTGCTTTATTTTATCGAACGCCTTTTGACAATTTTCATTCCACGTTACAGCCTGGTCTTTTTTCAACAGCTTGAATAACGGCTCACACGTAGCTGTTAGGTGAGATATGAACCGAGCGATGTAGTTCAACCTCCCTAAAAACCCGCGCACCTCTTTTTCTGTTCTAGGCGTCGGCATCTCTTGTATTGCTTTTATTTTTGCAGGATCCACCTCTATTCCTTTTTCGCTCACGATAAACCCTAGCAGTTTACCCGATCTCACCCCGAAGGTGCACTTGTTAGGGTTCAGTCTCAGCCTGAACTTCCTAAGCCTTTTGAATAACTTCAGCAGATTCACCAAATGCTCTTCCTCCGTCTGGGATTTGGCAATCATATCATCGACATACACTTCGATCTCTTTATACATCATATCATGGAAAAGAGTCGTCATTGCGCGCTGATACGTTGCTCCAGCATTCTTTAGTCCAAAGGGCATCACTTTGTAACAAAATGTTCCCCAAGGCGTTATGAAAGTAGTCTTCTCCATGTCTTCTGGTGCCATCTTAATCTGATTATAGCCCGAGAAGCCATCCATGAAGGAGAATACGGAGAATTGAGCAGTGTTGTCAACCAGCACATCGATGTGAGGAAGCGGAAAATCGTCTTTCGGGCTCGCTTTATTCAAATCTCGGTAATCTACGCACATTCTCACTTTACCGTCTTTCTTTGGCACTGGTACAATGTTAGCGACCCATGAGGGATATTTTGTCACAGCTAGGAAACCAGCATCCCACTGCTTCTGAACCTCCTCCTTAATTTTCACTGCCATATCAGGTCTAGTTCTGCGAAGCTTCTGCTTGACCAGCGGGCATTCTTCTTTTAACGGCAGGCGGTGCACAACCATATCTGTATCAAGCCCAGGCATGTCTTCATACGACCAAGCGAACACATCACTATACTCTCTGAGCATTTCAACCAGTCTTCGCTTGACGTCGCTCTGCAGCGCAGCTCCTATACGGATGTTCTTTTCAACCCCTTCCGACCCCAGGTTAATAATTTTGATGACCTCCTCATGAGGCAGAATGACTCGTTCTTCTTGCTTTAACAACCAAGACAATTCCTCGGGAACGTCGCCATCTTCAACAATCTCTTCTTCGGCCTGAAATACCGGGTGCTCAAAGTCGAGACGAGTCATAGGCGGTTCAATGATGTCATCTGAAAATGTTATCCTGCAAAAGGAATGGTTAAATGCTTCAAAATGCGTGTAAAGCGAATAACCACGTTGCCATTTTATTGTAAAACACAAAACAGGAAAAACAGAGATCGCAATATTTGTACATGAAAAAACGCCTTTTATTTAATGTTTAACAACGCAATGTACATAACAGCACAACCCTAAGCGAAATCACGATGCCTCGGGTAAGACACCAGATTGTTCAACAATTAAGAAAACAAAGTATTACTGTTTGTGAGTCACAGGAACAATCTCCTGAATAGACCAATTGCATAATCCTTGTCCTGGCACGCTTGGCTGAATCCAGGCGTCCATGTCGCAATCACTGTCTCCTTCTTCGGAATCTGAAACAGCATTGATGGCCTCGTGACACACTCCACTAGCAGTGATGGTTATCGGTCCTCTGAAACGGGGTGCCCCAGCAGCAGGTGTTGATGACGACGGTTGATATCCTAGCCCAAATCGGTCCATATTCACGGGAATATCCAGCACCTTGCCCCAGCCTTTTGTCTCACCAGTCTCTACTAGAGCCTGAGCCTCCTTGTATGACGAGACGGCTACCTCTGACGCTTTACTCGGCCCGGGACCTTTGTCTTTGATGCGCAACCCTTCAAAGGCTTGACAGGGTGTTTCATGAATCTCGCCGTCGACTTCTACATACTTGAATGATGACAGATGGCTAACCAATATATCTTCTTCTCCACATACAGTGACCACACTGTCCCCTACCATGTATTTCAACTTTTGATGCAAGGTAGATGTGACTGCCCCAGCCCCATGGATCCAGGGTCGTCCGAGAAGGCAGCTGTATGCTGGCTGGATATCCATAATATAAAATTCAGTTGCGAAAACCTCCGGTCCCACCTGTAGAGGTAACGTTATGGATCCAAAGACTGTTCTTCGTGTGCCATCAAATGCCCTGACCACCAAGTCACTAGGCGTACAAAGGATTCCCTTGACGTCTAGTTTCATCATTGCTTTCTTGGGCAGCACGTTTAAGGAAGATCCGGTATCTACCAGTACATGAGACATGACTGAGCATCTACACTCAACTGAGACGTGCAACGCCATGTTATGTTCTCTCCCCTTCGGGGTCAAATCAAAGTCTGTAAAGCCCAAGCTATGGCCTGCGTTCACATGCGCCAACACCCCCTCCAACTGATTCACGGAAACATCTTGGGGTACGAAGGACGTATCCAGAACTTTCAACAATGCATTTCTGTGAGCTTCGGAACACAATAGTAACGACAGTATGGATATCTTTGACGGCGTCTGTTGAAGGTGCTCAACAATCTTATAATCACTTTTACGAATAAGGCACATGAATTCTTCCACATCTTTCGATGACGCTTCTTTGTCGTTCCTCTGCACAGGGACAGTCTCATTCATCTTTCCTTTTCCTTTCGCCAGTCGTTCAGCCTCTACCTCGGGCGATATGAAGATTCTCCCACTCCTTGTCATCCCTCCGGTACCGACGACATTGTCTACAACCTCAATTGGCTGCTTACTAACATCAATTTTCACCCCATCACAGTATACTTCCAGCCCATAGGTCCAGGGGACTGCCTTAGTGCTCTCATAAGGGATTGGTCCTGCCTTGGTGATAGTGATCGGCGGTTGCTTGGCTGGCGCTGTTATAGTTATCGTTTTTCGGGGGATCGTCACAGTAGCTACATCACTTTGCTTGTCTGCTAATACCTCTGCAGGTTCTTCAACTGCCGTTCGGTCGAATTGTAATGTGCCTCCATCTATTAAGGTCTGAATACCCTTCTTTAAGTCAGCACACCCCCCAGCTTGGGTCCAACACTCTAAACAATACTCGTCGCAACCTGGATACACACCTCCTTGCAATAACCTTCTCTTTATCTCACACAACGGTGTCTTGAGGTCATCAACATGCATAATCAAGTTCAAGCCCTCCTCAGTTAAAATGGCATTTGCCCCATGATTGGGCATGGGCTTTTGCACTATGTTCGGACCCGCCTGTCCAAAATTGATAGCCTTGCTATCCAATAGATCCTGCACCACATGCTTGAACGCGTGGCAACCCTCTACATCGTGGCCAGGAGCCTCGGAGTGGAATTCACAGTGCTTGCTTGCATCGTAGCCGTACGGAGGAGTGCCTGTTATTGGCGCCATAGTTCTCTTTTCCACCAAGTTCAAACCCAATAACGTCTGTAGCAATTCTGCATACGTTGAAGGAGGCATTTCAAACACCCTCCTTGGTTTGCCCCCCTGGAATCTGCGCTGGGCAGGATGTGCCCCCTGTTGTGGCTGCTGTTGCTGTTGTTGTTGTATTGGTTGTTGCTGAAATGGGATAGTGACACTTGCCACCTGCTGCGGCTGATTGTATTGGTTTCGACCTCTGCCCCGGCCTCGGCCTCGGCCCCCAAACACTGCGCTTGCATCACCTTGACGACGCCCACCGAAAGCCCTTCTGTTACTGCCAGCTGAGGTGGATTCCTCAGCTTGGAATCTTCCCTGTTTAATATTGCTTTCAATCTTCTCTCCCATCAGGATTAAGTCTGAGAAACTGCCCAAAGAAGTATGAAACAACTTGTCATAAAACATGCCAGTGAATGTTCCTATGAACATATTATTCATTTCCTTGTCCTCCAAAGGGGGATGAACTCGAGCAACCATGTCGCGCCATCTCTGCGCATACTCTTTGAAGCTCTCGCCCTTCTTCTGGGACAACCCCTGCAATTGGACCCGGTTGGGTGCCAAGTCACTGTTGTACTTATAGTGAGCCACAAATGCTTCGGCCAGCTGCTTCCATGTCTTTATCTGAGTTGGTTCCAATCCCATATACCACTCGAGGGAAGGGCCCGACAAGCTATCTTGAAAGAAGTGCATCAGCATCTTCTCATCGTTTGAATACGCCGACATCCTTTTGTAGTATGACCGCACGTGCACCTTTGGACAGGTATCCCCCTTATATTTATCGAATGTGGGAGCTTTGAATTTTATTGGTACCCTCAGGCCAGGCACCAGACCCATTGTTGTCATATCTAAGCCAACAGCAGTTTGATTTACGACCCCCTTCATCTGCTCCTCGAGCATCTTGATTCTCTGGGAGTCATCCATAGGACCTTCGAAACCTCCACCGGAGAAAGCATCCTCTTGCTGGTCTTCTTGCCAATTACCATTCCCAGTTCCGTATCCATCGTACCCGTTGTTACGGCCAAATCTAGTCTGATTCATTGTAGGGCCTCGCCCCCTGTTACCATATCCCAGAGCGACTCCTGCAGGTCCAAAAGCCATTAACCCAGCGCCGTTTCCATTTCCGAATCCGCCATAACCCTGATTAGTCATACCAAACCCGTCCTGTCCAAAGCCCTGAGCGTTGAAACCGTACTTCCCAGCATGATTAAACCCCTGGTCATTGAAGCTGAATCCATTATTACCGAAGCCATTACCTCCCATATTATCACCCAGGTTGACATCTCCGAGCCCAACGTTGTTGACGACAGTCTCGTTGCCGATTCCAACGTTACCGTTCCCGGCAGCAGCGCCGTTGTTCACATTGACAGCAGGTATGTTTACCACAGGTGGAGCCACTGGTGTGGGGGTACCATCCCCGTGAATAGTGTCGACTCGCACAGAATTATGGTCTTCATTTCCGTGCCCAGCATTTCTTACCAACAAAGGCTGCACCAAAGCTTGCAGATTCTCCTGGCCTTTCGCAATGGTCTCCATGGTCTGCATGAAGAGCGCCAGCTTCTCACGCATGTCCTGCATTTCATTCTGCATCTGATCCATAATTCTTCGGCAGTTGGTACGAGTGGAGTATCGGTGCGGGTGCTGACTTTCAATCCTGAAAAGACCTGGTACAGTGCAGGAAATGAGATACAGTTCAATAATCACCTGTAATGCAATATGAATGGGAATGCAATGCAATATGTGTCTGTGCATTAGGGAGTATCATTCCCCGATTCTAGTGCTAATGTGCCAGTGCGGTGACAGTGCTAGCAATACGAAGTTCGGAGCCGAATCATAGGAGAACACCTCATATGTTGCATAGAAATCCATTAAGCCAGAAATACAATATCAATGCGTACAATAAGAAGGCATGACTTCAACCAACAATCCTGGTGATGGTCAGCACAAATGCAAATAAAGCATACACATTAATACACGAAATGGTCAAGTACTCCCATAGGCCCGGTACTCCTCTAATAACTTCTTAGTCTCTGGATGACTTGGTCGGGTAAGCAGACCCTCAACAAGTAGATCTCTTCGCTTGAGAACACGTCGCAAATCACCAGCGGATTCTTCCCATGCCCCTTCTCCGAAGTGATCCTCTAGCTTCCGCTTCTGAGACACAGCTTCTTTCTTGCCCTCGATGGCCTTGTTCAATGCACTCTGGAGACTATATCTCGCCATCACCTCCTCTTCATACTTCTTAGTGTTAGCCTTCAACTGCTCTTCGAGATCAGAAATTTGCTGCTTCAATTTGTCTTCCCTCTTTTTGTTGTTGGTTAGCGTAGCATTCCACGTCTTGTTACAAGAAGAGATTTCTCGGTGAGCGGCATCGAGTGCTTTCTTTTTGGACTCCAACATATCATGAGAGCTTCTGAACTCTTTCCCCAGGCGTTCACGCTTCTTTTTCTCTTCAGTCAATTCAGCACCTAGCCTGTTTACTAACTCGATCTGCTGTTGGAAAGAGTGCACAACCTTGTTCTTCTCACTACGCATCTGAGCCAGTTCCTTTTCTAACCCTTCATTGATCTTCATCAAGGCTTCTTTTTCTTTTACAACTTGCTCGTAGACCTCCATAGTAACAGTGGTTGGTTCTTCCACCGGAATATGAACAGGGACTGGTGCAGCTGGAAATGGCATCAGCAACTGTCTTGCTCTCTCTTGGACCCAAACTTTGTAGGGTGCATAAGCCTGACAATCATTCTTCCCCAACAGTGGTTTCCCTCTTCTGTTGATACGCATCCAGGTGTGCTGAAGCTTGGCTAGTAACTCTCCATTCAAGTCACCGGTGAAGTACAGAGATTCCTGTACTTCTTCCTCCTTATGTGGGCTCTTCAACGCGTATCCAAACTGGCGAACGAACAGAGATGGATTGTAATTGATGCACCCTTTTCTTCCTATCAACGGAACATTAGGATACCCAGAACAACTGAAAATAAGCTCAGACCCCAGCAAGTCTCGGTCAAACCACTCAATGTCTTCAGAAGATAGTCTCATCAGGCGCTCTGGCCAATCAGCTGTAGTTGCACTTTCTACAAAAGGTCCCTTCAGGGGGAAATGGCTCTTAAACCACATGTTCAACAGCGGCGCACAACAGTAAACAGTCTTTCCTCTTCTGTTTTCATTTTTGTAGTGCAATGAATGATAGAGATCTCCAATCAAAATGGGTACCGGGTTGCCAGCAGCAAACAGATGAAAGGCGTCCAAGTCCACAAAATTGGGTAAGTTGGGAAACAGCACTATTCCGTAGATGCATAGAGCCAAGATAGCATTAAAGACTATCCAGCACCCGCTCTTGGCGTATTCTTGAGCTTTGCCAGCAGAAAATCAAGGGAGAAACCTGGAACCCCGAGCCAAGAAGTCAGTAATAGTTCAGAAGCGTTCACATGCAAGGCCTTGGCTAAGTCCTCCAGCTGGGGCTTAGCATCACGATGGATGAAAGGAACCTTATTTTGTACCGGCAGCTCGATAAACTCTGCGTATTCCTCCATGGTAGGCCCAAAAATAAAGTCAGCAAACGTGAAGCACCTCAAGACAGGGTCGTAGAATTGCATCAAGGTGTACAGCCCATTCATCTCAACAGCAGCTGGCTTGCAGACCAATCTCAACAATCTTCCATGACTCATCCTGAAACTTCTCCTAACCTCCTCATCAGCAAGGGATATCAGACCAAGTAGGGGAGTAATGTCAAGTGTAAGTAACTTGTACGCAACTGTCTTTCTCAAACCAGCCATGATCAATAAGCAGAAGTCCGGGCACTAGAACCAGGGAATATGCAAATGCACCTGCAGCACAGACACACGTTAATGAAATGCATATGATAATGGTTATGCGAGCAATGCAATGCAAATAGATGCAACAGGGACCAAATGCCATGGCTGAGAAGCCTGAACCATATCAAAAGCCTCAGATAGACCCTCCAGAATTCCTCCAACCCTGGTCTTGGACAGACCCAATACAAAGCTCCAACACTGGTCTCTGACAGACCCCATAACTTAACTCTGACTGGTCTCTGATAGACCTCACAACTGTCCACAAATACCCAGAATCTCAAATCAAGAAACAAACCGGTATCTGAAGGTCTAGTTACCTGCATAACCCCAAACCCTCTCACAGGTAGGTGTCCTAGTAACTGACAATGGTATGGCATCCTATGCGGTCGTCGGCGTCACAGACTTTCAGGGTTGATGATACGATTCCCAGAAGGAGTGGCATCATCAAATCCTGAAGAGGCCTCACTTAGCCAACTTCCAAATGATCGGTTCCCGGAGTCGACAATCCAACTAACCAACAACCCCTTCGACCCAAAGGGTAGAAAAAGAAGCCAACCAGAAGAACCTCGTCCGAGTGTAGATTTTGTGGGACACTAATGCAAGCAAAGCCGGCACGCGCCCACTACTTTCTACTCTAATTCTAAGTGCACTCAAGCCCAGGTCCGGCTTATCTCTCAATCATAGAACACCCGTCACAACCCCAATACAGCAATAATAACAATAATATAACGCTGAAAGTAAAATACAGAAAAAAATAAATCCATACAAAATCCTCGACGGGAAAACAAGCGCTAGGATTGACTCGCTTAAGGGACGTTGGATCCCAAATGCATAAGGAACTATCGCAGTCCTTAGCAGCCAGGGGACGTTGGATCCCCAGCAGAGTCGCCAGCTGTCGCTACTGCGAAAATCGGCGCCGGCTGAACAGAAGAGTCGCCACCGTGCGTTATTTATCCCAACGGAGGGAAAGGAAACGCTCATAGTAAACCTACCGCAAAGACAGGAAAGGAATGGTCATCGCAACCAAATCCTGGATTCGGGAGTCGGTTACGCAAGGGGAAGGTATTAGCACCCCTCACGTCCGTCGTACTCGACGGGATCCACGCTTGTTTTCTGGTACGGATTGTTATTCTATCTACTCTACAGGTCAGGGGTTAAAAGAAAATAAAATGACTCGGCAAAGTATCGCACTTTATGCCTACGTATTCCCGTCTGGAACGAGAAATCAGAGTCAACGTAGTTCGCCTACCTACGGGAAAGGAGGGGAAGGTTGCTCGCTAGGATATCGCATCCTATGCCTACGTACTTTCATACGACATGAAAGATCAGAGCAAACGTAGTTCGGGCCACGTACGACACAAGTCTGTTTTGATTGCTTTTATCTCCTTCTGAAAAAGGGTTTTCCTGATTAGCAGTCCAAGCGGACAAAAATTGACGTTTTGATGAGTTCACATTCTTTTACGGAAGAAGTGTCTTTTATTGTGTTTGAAATTTTATTGTGTTTTTCTGTTTGTTTTGAGAAAGAAGAGACAGAACTCTAACCTATGGTTGCAAAGGGAATCAAACTAACCTAATGTTATCATGCATGGGTTAAGACCTAATGTCTATCATGCTCCTCTCTTGCGCAGAGAGAAACAGAGATCCTAAGGGATACACGGAAACAGAAACAATGGCATATATACAATAAAGCAGTAAAATGCATGGATGCAACAATACAAGCGAGGCAAGGGAGTCCCACTCAACCTCGAACCTAGAAAACAACAGGCAAAAGCGAACAAAATTCGCTTTCAACCTAACAGATTAAAAGGCAAGCAATACAGTCAGGGAAATTCAAACAATACATCAAAAATTATAAACAGCAAAACTAAACAGCCAACAGCAGCCTTCATTAACATCTGTCTTCAAGCAAGGTCTCTATCTTCAATCTTCCGATGTCTTTTCTTCAAGTCTCACTCTCCAAGATGAGCAGCAGTCAACAAGATGAATTGGATGTTAAGTAGTCAATTGCCTACCAAGGGTGGCTCACTGACTGTTAACATGATATAGACAATTTTCTCTCAAAAGTTCTATCTTTTAAACACATTCACTAATCCTTCCAAAGGAAGGAGGTGGATATTTAAAAGAGACTTTGAATCATAGAGAAAGAATGGAGGCAGACAAGACCTTCCATGTTTATGAAGCAAGTTTTCTACTCTAGAGCTCTGCCTAGCTCCTAGATCCTATAACCTTCAACAGCTGCCAGCAAGAGATATTCTTCATCAACTCCTGAACTGAGTCTTCATTCCTTGTCTTCAATGGGCTTCATCAGCAAAGTCTTCAGCTCAACCCAAACCCCAAGCAATCCCAATACCCCATACAATCAAATAATAACCCTAGAGAGGGCACACCACACAATCAACCAAATACAAGAAATATACTAGTAGTAATAGTAGAATAGGGGAAGCCTAATATTTTCTAAGGGATCTATTATCTACCCATAATACCCCTATAGTCCCATACCCCAAAATTCAAACTACAACTCCTAAAAGAAATGATTTATCACACCTATGCCACACCTAAACCCTAATTTTGATTCCCCTGATCACACCTAAACAAATCATCTAAAATTTAGTCCTAAAATCATGAATTAAATCTCATATGAAATTTGAAGTCCTAAGTGAAATACTCTAAAAAGAATGGGTCCAAAATATAAAAGGATCTAGCTAAACTAAAATCAACAAGATCAAGTATTAAACTAAACATCACTTAAAACCCATTTAAAAGAAAAATATACTAAAAATGCAAAAATAAAATGAAATGCTAATTTTATTACATGACAATTTTCTTAACAGAAATAAGAAAAAGATGCAAAAACAACCACTCAAAAATATGGAATTTTCAATTTGTTATGATTTTTCAAACAAATAATAAAAATAAAAGAAATTAAGATGAAGTAAAGTTGGTTAGGGGTGCAGTTAGTAGGAAAACGCATTGAAAAATGAATGATGGGCCCAGACTGGGGGTGCGCGTAGCAAGGCGCGTCTGGGCCCAGTTAAGTCAGGAAAAAAAACTAAAGAAAATAAAATGAAAACGGTGCAGAAAGTAAGAAATATAGTTCAATAAGGAATGGGCCTGAAAAGTGGTGGTGTGGCTAGAAATTGCACTTAAGCCCAGTCTGAAGACATAAGTGAAACGGTGCGTTTCACGTCCTGAATTCCCTCTCGTTTTCAACTTCAAATCCTGGCCATTGGATGCATTTCTCAGTCAACCAAGTCTTCTAGATCCAACGGGCATTGACTCGTCTTCTCCAAATAACCTAGGGTTTCACCATGATTGAGCCATGAGCAAGCTTGCACGAACCAGGTTTCACCATCCTCATACAACTTCGTTTCTCCATGAAATTCAGATCCATAAAAAGCAAAATTGCTCTAATTCTCAAGCTGAACAATAATACATCACTAATTCTCACTGTAACAACCTAGAAAATCAAACCCGATAGCTTCCTCTCCATGAACACTCCAATTTCCACTCTCATGAAACTCCAATTTCTTGGTACTAGTGTAACCACCACACATCCCTGATCATTCTAAACTAATCCACATGAATTAACACTCTATATCCTTTTAGTTCTAGGTCAAAACAGTTTTGGTGCTCATGTACCAAACTCCATGAAATGCTCTCAAATTCATTGGAAATGATCATCTACCTATTCCTAACAGTTCTAACCTAATGATTCTCTATCATGCTATCTATTTCTAGCCAATTCGAAGGAAATACCAACCTGGTAAAAATCTGAAAACAAATGTAGAAATCCTTGGATTCACAGCTAGCAATGCTTAGGACTTGATCAATGGCTATGGATCTTGGTTCTGTATGTACTTGTTCTTGCTTAAACACCTTGGATTGCCATAACCAATTCTTTTTGCAATTTGGAGGATGAAATTGTATAGCACGATTCTTGTGATTTCTTCTTCAAATCTTGCTTGCAATGTACTCAGGGATGATTCTTGAGTGGATTTGGATCATGAATTTGAATGATTGATGAAGAATTGAAGAGATTGGAATGAATTTGCAAAATTGAGGAATGAGATACAACTATGAGTTTTCAACCAAAATGAATCACCAACCAATGATTGGATCCACTCTACTCAATATATATATGCTCATGGAACCATCTAGAACTTGTTAGAAACTTCTTGTGCTCAAATCCCTTGTGAATTTGGATATGTTACTTCTTTTGTAAGCCAACTAGTATAACTTCCAAACTTTGAACTAAACTCAAAAATACACTATTGCCAATGTTCTCAAAACATTTTTTCCAATCAAAATGACCTATAATTTCATCCCATTTGGACATGTTATGAAAAATCTCATTTTTAGGTCACTTTTATTCATTAAATTCACCTTTTAATTAACCAAATTTGCAATCTTGAGCTATGAGCATTTTCCAACTCCCATGACCACTTTTCTAGACCCAAAATGTCATTTGTAGCAACTTTGATGTTGTGAAGTTTTTCATTTGAAGCTTCCTTGTATGAGTTTTGGGCATAGGCTTGAAATGACCTGTAATTCTCAAATAACCAAAATACCCTTTGCTTGCCAAGGCCATAAGTAGAGTTCCTCAAATCAGATGAAGGCACACCATACCTTTCTAGAAAACTAAGACAATAAGGAACAACTCTCATGTTGACCAGAAATCCATTTGAAATCTCCTTGAGGGGTAAAAGTTGCTTGGAAGACAAGTAACTTTCCCAGACAAAATTTCATATGCCTCAGATGACCTGTAACTTGCAAGGACCATAACTTGAGTTCTATAAATCTCCTTAATGTCTTCCACCACTCAAAGTAAATGTCTTGAGATCCTCTACAAGTTTCATGTTGGCCAAGGATCCATTTGAAGCTTGCATTTTGAATTATCTTGCTTGGAAGTTTGACCTAAATCAGGGAATTTTACACAGAAACCCTAATTTAGAAACTCCCTTCTTCTTGATTTCTCTTGATTCCTCCTTGGCACAACACCACACCCTTATCTACATGTCAAATGATGAACCCCACATCTCTCAAATAGACCTTGATGCCTTTCAATCAATCATTTGACCTAGGGTTGACCTAGGGTTGACCCAGATGAAACCCTAGTTGACTGTCTTCAACTGCAACTCTTGTGATCATATCAATGACTTGTCTCACTTTCAAAATGACTCTCCATGTCTTCCTTGATGTCTATATACCCTCCATGCCCTCAATTCCTTGCTCACAACTTCTTTGATGATCTTCACATACCCTCAAGATAGGAGATAGATCCACTGCTTGATCCACTAACTTCTTAGATTTCAATTTCTTTCTGATGACTTGGCTAAGATTGAATTTGAATAATAACCTCTTGATAGGATCATAGAGATAAGAATAGTACTTGGTCCCTTGTTGAATGACTTTCTATGCTATGCTATGCAAATGATTAGATGATGTACATGACTCCTTATGCAAATGCTAATGCAATTGAAACATAAACCAAGTGAAGTAGGTTGAGCAAATTTTAGGGTGCAACAACTACTATATTAAATCCTAATATAATTTCTAAGGGATCCTACATACCTACCCTTAATACCCATATATGTCCCATAGTCTAATTTGTCCTAAAAACCCAAAAATCTAAAGTTATTATGGACCTATGTTGAAGTTTAACCTAATGCTACACAACCTAATAGCATCTAATCAAAACTATCCTAAAAATCATCACAAAAATATGGAATTAATCCAGGGGGACCTAAAACATATACCTAATTATCCTAAAAAGATTGACCTAAAAATCTTAAGGGATCTACCTAAACTAAATTCTACAAAATCAGATATCAACATAAAAGCATTAAAAAGCAATAAAAGAAGAAAATATGCAAAAAATACTAAAATGCATGATATGACAAATGTTTTTATTTTATATTTTTCTAGACAAAAATATGAAATAGGAGAAAAAACTCCCATGGAAAAATATTGATTTTTCAATTTAATATGCTTTTCTAAAGTATGAGAAAAAATGGATATGAGAATTATGAAATGGGGTGCAATCACTAACCTATCCAGTTAAAATCACACATGGGCCCAGAATGAGGGGTACGAATAGAAATGCGCCTGGGCCCAATTAAACTCAGAAAAACAATTGAGAAAATAAAAAGAAAATAAAAAGAGCGCGGTGTGAAGAGTAATCAAATTCAGTTCAAATTTGGAATGGGCCTCAAATGGGGGTGGGGTTATCAATGGTCCACTAAGCCCAGACTTTTGCTTTAATGAAACGCAGTGTTGCGTTGCTTCTGAAATCCCTCCCAAATCCAAATTAAATGTGGACCCTCAGATCCTCACTCAGTCAACTGGTCAGCGCGCTCATCCAACGGTCGCGAGGTCTTCTTCTTCCTTGAACCTAGGGTTTGCAGAAACCTCCATTAAAACGCAACTTCCATGCACAGATTTCCATCCTTTCGTTCTCTCTCATATCATCATCAATTCTCAACATGTAAAACACAATCTTGCTTAGAATTTCACCCTGATCACGCCTATGGTCTTGGTTTTCTTTGAAATGATCTCTATCACCAAACCCGAAGGTGTAACCAAGCTAATCTCAAAATATGATCCATACTCAACTTCAACCAAACTCAACTTTCTTTACATCAAAATGCTTATCACGTTACCCTAATTAAAATCATCTATCAATCTTGCATTGTAACTCATTATATCACACGTTCTTGCTCCATCAAGAAATGGCATCCATGGCTGAAACTTCATCAAATGCTTTCAAACTCTCCAAAAATGATCACCTAGTTGTCTCTAACAGTTCTAAACTAATAACTTAACCTAACCATGCCTAGATTATGAGGTGAAAGGGATTTTGCAAACCTGGCTTCTTGATATGGTAGATGGTGAAATCCTTGCTTTCAAGGCTTGAAACTCTTCAAGAATGATCCTTGGATGATGAAACTTCTTCTGTTTGTAAAAGATTGGAGGGAGAGAGTTTGTACTTCAAGATTCGATGGTAATTGCCTTCTTGCAAATTCAATTAGAACACCTTCAATCTTCCATCAATGGAGCTTCAATTCAGCATGCACACACTCAGAAGGATCTATGGAAAAGGTTTGTGAAGAAAAATAGGATGGCAATGAAGAAGAATGAAGCAATTGAATGTGACTTGCAATGGAAGCTTTTTGATTTCAATCTCTCTTCTCTACACCAATTCACACCAACCTTGCATCTGAGCAAGTTGCATTTGATATATAGAGAGGTTTAGAATCATCTAGAACCCCCTAGAACAATCCAATGAGAAATTCATCTTTTCATGTCATGGTATTTTGAATTCAATTCTCTCCACATGGTATCTCATGCCATATCCCCTGTAATCTTTGTAACTGACTTGAATTTATCCCCACATGAGATTTAGGGTAAGTTACAATGCACAAGTACCTTGCTTATTGAGTTTTGCCTTGTTTTGGTTTGGTACCTTAAGATGCAAGTAATCAAATTCCAAAGCAGCCCTATGATCCAAGCCTTAAATCAAACTTGTGGCTGAACCATTGTTCTTAGAATGTCATTTGGATTCAAAATGACCTATTACATGACATGGTTTGGACTTATAACTTGGGATTTCCATTTTTCAAATTCACTTTAATTAACTTATGCCTCATTTTTAGGTCATTTTTATCACTTTTTGATATGAGCCTTTTCAACATCTCATGACCTCCCTACTAGCCTTAAAACATCATTCTAAGAAAGTTTGATGTTGAATATTTTTCCATTTGAAGCTTGGAAGTAGGAGATATGGCCTTATGCTTGAAATGACCTATAACCTCCAAATGACCAAAATGCCCTTGGCTTGTCAAAGCCATAAGTTGAGTTCTACAAATCCTATCAAGGACTTATAGTACTTTCTAGAAAGCTAAGAAGATGATCTTCAACATTCATGTTGACCAAGAATCCATAGGAATCATCCTACTAGGGCAAAAGTTGTCTGCAAGTTGGGTGACTTTCAAGGACCCAGATTCACATACCTCAGATGACCTGTAATTTGTCAAAACCATAACTTGAGCTCCACAAATCCTATCAAGGACTTATACTACTCAAATTAAATCTAAGAACAAGCTCTACAACATTCATGTTTTGGAAAAGATGAGATGACAATCACATCTTGAGCTAAACTGCCTTGAAGATAGGGATTAAACTAGGGGATTTTACACTGTCAATCCTTAGAAACCCTAGCTTAAAACTTCTCAAACTCCTCAATCATGATGAGTTGGTCTAGGAATCATCCTTATAACACTTCAATGCATCATTCCATGATCACATGGCTCTTGGATTAGGTCTCAACCTTCTCCAAATCATCAGTTGACCTAGGGTTGACCCAGTCAAACGCTAATTCTACCACTCATGGCTGAATCTTCTGAATTCTTGTTCAATGACCTCTCTAGGATTCATGATGGCTTTCAAGACATATCATAAGCTTTCTAAAAGCTTCAAGTCCATCCTCATAGTCTCAGAATCATCTGAGGAGCTCCCACAACTCTCAAGTTATGAGTCACACAACCTTGGTTTCAACCAATTCCTCTGAGGATCTCTTGGGTTCTATGACAAAGGTATCAACCTTTGGACATTGCAATAACTTTCTTGGCTAACTCCATAGTCTCATACAACTCTTGATGGGTAAATAAATGTTGGTCAAATTTTGGGGTGCAACAGCTGCCCCTATTCAAACGGCTTGAACCTGACTGGGTGAGGAGCGAACGGCTCTCAGCCAATCAAGGTGCGAGACAGTTGAATACCGATAAACCCGGAAATTTGCCAACTGCACGAGCACATGGTACTCTGAGGGGAACAAATCTCCAAAAACTGGAATAGTAGCTGCACGGCAACTAGCTGGAGAAATACTGACCTGACATCGCCGTCAGTTATCCACATTAAATTCCTCTGACGTTGTCATCAGACAACCAAAACACCCAACATCGCCGCTGGAAGACTAAATCACCTGACATCGCCGTCAGAAACAACATACCCAACATCGCCGCTGGAAACAAACAGCTAACATCGCCGTCGGACAACCAAAACCCCCAACATCGCCGCTGGAAGACTGAATCACCTGACATCGCCGTCAGAAACAACATACCCAACATCACCGCTGGAAACGAACATCCAACATCGCCGCTAGAGAATTGAAATAATCTGACCTTGCTGTCAAAAACAAACATAATCTGACCTCGCCGTCAAAACAAACATAATCTGACCTCGCTGTCAAAATCAAACATAATCTGACCTCGCCGTCAAAACAAACATAATCTGACATCGCCGTCAAAATCAAACATAATCTGACCTTGCCGTCAAAATCAAACATCCAACATCGCCGCTGGAAACGAGCAAAGGATCTAACATCACCGTCAGAAACAGACATCCAACATCGCCGCTGGAAAACTAAAGGAACTCTTGACATCGCCGTCAACCAAACATAACTCTGGTAAACACCCAACATCGCCGTCGAGTACTCAACATAATCTGACCTCGCCGTCAAACACAACCATCCAACATCGCCGCTGGAGACTTAAATCACCTGACATCGCCGTCATACGACCAGACATCCAACATCGCCGATGGAGAATCAAAGAATCTGACATCGCCGTCATAAAGGAACATCCAACATCGCCGCTGGAAACACATATAATCTGACCTCGCCGTCAGGGTGAAGAAACTTCATTGGGAACTTGGTCATACGGTAACCGGTAATACATAGTCGATCATGCCATCAGGCATCCAAAGAAACTGTCGGGCATCAGCCGGACTTCAACCATCAGGTTGATCACGCCATCAGGCATTCACAGCAATTGTCGGGCACCAGTCGGACTTCAACCATCAGGTTGATCATGCCATCAGGCATTCCGCATTACTGAGATAACTGCTTCACTAACACGGTCAGACTTCAATCCTGGAGTCTTCAAGGGAGATTTCAACTTCGCCGTTCAAAACCTGCTGGGGATGATGCTTCGCCGCTGGGGAATCTGGAGAACTATCAAGTAACTCCGCTCCGGGGGTCCAGAAATCATTCTGGAGGAATCAACTCTGCTGAGGACTTCAAGAATCATCTTGAACAAATAACTCCGTCGGGGACTTTCAAGAATCATCTTGAACTGATAACCATTCTGGAGATTTCAGGAATCATCCTGAGCAAACACTCTGTGGGGATTCCAGGAATCATCCTGGGCAACTCTTGTCGGGGACAAACCAATCATGGCTTGGGCATCTTCCAAGGATTCGGCTCTCTTAGGGCTTCAGGAATCATCCTGGGCCACCTTCATTGGGGACTCTACTGGGGTCTTAAGAATCATCTTAAGCAAACATCCATGCTGAGGAATTCAAGAATCATCTTGAACTGAAGACTTCGCTGGGGATCTCGAGAATCATCTTGAGCAAGCGACTTCGTTGGGGAGAATGTCAGGAATCATCCTGAGCAACTGATCCTTCGGCGGAACACCTGCAAAACAAGAACGGTAGCAACCTAGATCATGTTTATTATGCATATGCTTCGGCGCCATGCTCCACACAGTGGAAATGCTATGCGTTTATGATAAATGCTATGCAATCATGCACAATGATGTGATACCGTCAGCAAAATAAATGCCGAAGGGAGAATCCTCCTGTCAAGGAGAAATAACTACTCAGATAGAGGAATCATCCTGCTGAGGAGAACACGGTCACGCCAATATCAATTGGACTCCACAGGGGACACAACTTCAGTTGACTGCTGCGGGGGAAACAACTTCAGTTGACTACTGCATGGGGACGAAGCTCTACGAGAACCTGGACCTGCTGAAGGAAAACGATGTCAATCGCGGGAATAAACTGCGTGGCCGTCTCTGCTACTCTTCTAGGGATGATAACTCTGTGGGGAGACAACTTCAGCTGCTCAACACTCCACTGGGGAAAACCAATCATGGTCTGAGCAACTTCCAAGGATTCGGCTCTCTTGGGGGATCTGCAAACTCGGCTGGGGAAGGAGAAATCATTCTGCTTCACTGGAGAGTACAACTCTGGGGGAAATACAGCATCAGTTGTTCAACGCTCTGCTAGGGAAAACCAATCATGGTCCCCACTGCTTCCAAGGATTCGGCTCTCTTGGGGGTTTGCGAACTCAGCCGGGGACGGAGAAATCATTCTACTTCACCAGAGAGTACGACTCTGATGAGGAATTTCAATTCTGCTGGGGAAGAAGGAATCATCCGACTTCAGGGGAGAGTACAACTCTGGTGAGGGATCTCAATTCCGCTGGAGACTTCAGTCTAGCACCATCAGTTGCTGCATATTTCGGCGTACGAACAGTTTCCTACGAAACCTGCACTTGTGACCCGGTGCGGGGGAATGAGTTCATGCTTCGGCGCGTGACTCAGTTGAGGAGGTGACGTTCCTTCGGGATGCGTCTGCTTGGGGAAAGAGAATCATCTCTGCCTGGGGAGACATATTAATGCTCATTATCTTGCGTTCAGACTCCGCGGGGAGAGGCTACTGAACTCTGCTGGAGAAGGAGGAATCATCCTGCTTCAGGGGTGCGCACGGCGCACTGTCTGGAGTATGCTACACCTGTAACAACACAAACAAACAGACAAGATACCCTTCTCAAAGGGACCTATCAAGGTTATTGTCTCGTGACAATATTCAAGTAACTAATTGTTTCAACAATCAGTGGCCTAGGCCAGTAAGTTTATGTATGCGCATTTTATCAAAAACATCGGCGTTCTTTTTCGCAAACAAAACAGATAAATGCTAAACAGGCAAACAGAATTGCTGAATAGTATGCATTTTATTGATAACGAATCCCTGAATGGGTAAAAATGTTTTACAACAGATGCAAGCTCCTGGAATGAGGAATCCGCGCAAAAATAAAACATAAATATACATCAGTATATACAAATGTCGGCAACGAGGCGTAGACGAACACCATGAGTTGATCCCTCTATGACCCACTCGACTTCGATACTTCTCCGACGCTTCAGCTTCGGAAGAGATTGATTCAGATGAATGACCCTCAGGTCTTCCAAACCACTAAACAATGAAAGTCCACACACGGAACGCAGTCATTTGCTTTTTCAAATCCCTAACTTTTGCGTGAACCGCCCTTTACGGGTTTTCAGTTCACCGGGATACCCTTTTTTGCCGAAGCCGCCCAGTGTAGGTTTTCGACTTCACGGGTGTACATTTTTTCAATATATCCCTAATTTTTGCCCGAACCTTTTATTCTGTTTTTGGTTCGCCGGGATGCCCCTTTTTTGCCTGGACTCTCCTTTTTTGTCCAGCGGGTCGCTTTCAAGCAAAGTATTTTTTAACTGCGTCCGCGTTCACCGGGGATGCAAAATCTTCACCATCCATCGTGGATAACAACAAAGCTCCTCCCGAGAAGACCTTGCTGACGATGTACGGACCTTCGTAATTCGGAGTCCACTTGCCCCGGTGATCGGAGTGTGGAGGAAGAATCTTCTTCAGGACGAGATCACCCGTCTGAAAGCTTCTAGGACGCACCTTCTTATCATAAGCTTTCTTCATTCGGCTTTGGTACAGACGACCAAATGCAATCGATGCTAACCTCTTCTCGTCCATCAGGCTGAGTTGGTTCAAGCGATTCGTAATCCATTCTGCCTCATCGAGTTTCACATCAACCAAAACTCGCAAAGAAGGGATCTCCACTTCTAACGGTAGGACAGCTTCCATACCGTACACCAAGGAGAAAGGAGTTGCCCCGGTCGACGTACGTACCGTCGTACGATAACCGTGCAATGCAAACGGCAGCATCTCGTGCCAATCTTTGTATGTCACAACCATCTTCTGAACAATCTTCTTTATGTTCTTATTGGCGGCTTCGACGGCGCCATTCATCTTCGGCCGGTAAGGAGATGAGTTGTGGTGTTCAATCTTGAAGCTCTGGCACAGCTCCTTCATCATCTTGTTATTCAGATTCGAACCATTATCAGTAATGATCCGCTCGGGAACTCCGTAACGACAGATGATGTCCCTCTTTATGAATTTAGCCACCACCTGCTTGGTCACATTAGCGTACGAGGCTGCCTCCACCCACTTGGTGAAATAGTCGATAGCTACCAGAATGAAACGATGACCATTGGATGCAGTGGGCTCGATCTTGCCTATCATGTCGATGCCCCACATGGAGAACGGGCACGGAGAGGACATGACATTCAACGGGCACGGCGGCACATGAACTTTGTCCGCATAAATCTGGCATTTATGACATCTCTTCGCGAATCTGAAACAATCCGACTCCATTGTCAGCCAGTAGTATCCTGCTTTCAGGATCTTTCTCGTCATAGCATGCCCGCCGGCGTGCGTGCCAAATGTGCCTTCATGGACTTCTTCCATGAGCATACTCACCTCTTTCTCATCTACACATCTGAGTAGCACGAGATCGTGGTTTCTCTTATACAACACTCCATCAGGATTGAGATAAAAGTTTCCAGACAGCCTCCTCAGAGTCTTCTTATCCTGGGTTGACGCACCCGCCGGATACTCCTTAGTCATAAGGAAGGTCTGGATGTCATGGAACCATGGCTTGCCGTCAGCGGCATCCTCGATTGCAAAGACAAATGTCGGTCTATCAAGACGCGAAAGCACAATTCTTGGAGCCTCATTCCAAAAATTGACTTTATACATTGAAGCCAGCGTGGCTAAGGCATCAGCCATCTGATTTTCAGCCCTGGGCACATGATGGAGTTCCACTCGATCGAAGAACGGAAGCAGCCTTCTGGCATAATTCATGTATGGCACCAAATTCGATTGACGAGTCTCCCACTCCCCTTTAATTTGGTTGATCACAAGCGCTGAGTCACCATATACGTCTAGGTTCTTGATTCTCAAATCAATTGCCTCCTCTAGACCCATGATGCATGCTTCGTACTCCGCCTCATTATTGGTGACTGAAAACGTCAGTCTCGCAGTGAACGGGATATGGGATCCGTGGGGAGTCATGATGATAGCCCCGATTCCACTTCCATAGGAATTAACCGCTCCATCGAATATCAACTTCCACTGGGATTTCCTATCTGGCCCCTCGTCGGGCAACGGCTCATCGCAATCCTTCGCTTTGAGAAACATAATATCCTCGTCAGGGAATTCAAATTTCATCGGCTGGTAATCCTCGATCGGCTGCTCAGCAAGGTAATCAGACAATACGCTTCCCTTGATGGCCTTCTGGGATACGTACTGAATATCATATTCCGTTAACACCATTTGCCATCTGGCAATCCTGCCCGAAAGAGCCTGCTTCTCGAAGACGTACTTGATCGGATCCATCTTCAAAATTAGCATAGTGGTGTGATTGAGCATATACTGTCGTAGACGTTTGGCAGCCCAAGCTAGTGCGCAACACGTCTTCTCCAACATCGAATATCGAGATTCACACTCAGTGAACTTTTTACTCAAGTAGTAAATGGCATGCTCCTTTCTGCCCGTCTCGTCGTGCTGACCGAGAACACACCCCATACTATTCTCCAGAACTGTCAGGTACATGATTAAAGGTCGTCCAGCCACTGGGGGTATCAAGATTAGAGGTTCTTGAAGATACTGCTTTATCTTGCCGAATTCCTTCTGGAAATCCTCATTCCAAGTAATCGCCTGATCTTTCTTTAAAAGCTTGAACATCGGTTCGCATGTGGCCGTGAGCTGAGAGATAAACCTTGCAATGTAGTTTATTCTGCCCAAGAAACCACGAACTTCTTTTTCTGTTTTCGGCGCTGGCATTTCTTGAATGGCTTTTATTTTCGCAGGATCAACTTCGATACCTCGTTCGCTTACGATAAACCCCAGTAACTTTCCGGACCGCACTCCGAAAGTGCACTTGTTAGGATTCAGCCTCAACCTGAATTTCCTAAGCCTCTCAAAAAGCTTCAATAAGTTGACCAGATGCTCTTCCTCCGTTTGGGACTTCGCAATCATGTCATCAACATAGACCTCGATCTCATGATGAATCATATCATGAAACAAAGTTACCATTGCTCGCTGGTAAGTGGCCCCTGCGTTCTTCAGACCGAAGGGCATTACCTTATAGCAAAATGTTCCCCAGGGGGTGATAAACGTCGTTTTCTCCATGTCCTCCGGCGCCATCTTGATCTGGTTGTAGCCGGAGAAGCCATCCATGAACGAAAACACGGAGAACTGGGCTGTGTTGTCGACCAACACATCGATATGAGGCAACGGGAAATCGTCTTTAGGGCTCGCCCTATTCAAATCCCGATAATCGACGCACATGCGTACCTTACCGTCCTTCTTCGGTACAGGCACTATGTTGGCGACCCACGGAGGGTAAGTGGTGACCGCTAAGAAGCCAGGATCAAGCTGTTTCTGCACTTCTTCTTTGATCTTAACGGCCATATCTGGTCTCGTCCTCCTAAGCTTCTGCTTGACCGGAGGGCAATCTTCTCGTAGCGGCAAGTGGTGGACCACGATGTTCGCGTCAAGTCCGGGCATATCTTCGTATGACCAAGCAAAGACGTCACTATACTCTCAAAGCATCTCGACCAATCTCTGCTTGACATTACTCTGCAACGCAGCCCCTATCCTGACATTTCTGACGAGCTCTTCAGAACCCAGATTTACGATCTCAATCTCCTCCTCGTGAGGCAGAAGAACCTTTTCCTCTTGTTTCAACAAGCAGGCCAACTCTTCAGGAAGGTCTTCATCTTCATCAATCTCTTCCTCGGCTTGATAAATAGGGCAATCGAAGTCGAAGTGAGCCGTAGAAGGTCCAGAGTCGATGTCATCTGTTATGTGGATCCTGCAATAACAAGGGTTAAGTTTAAGACAAGAATATGCAGGTTAGCACAAACCCCATTGCCATTTTACTGTTTTTCAAAACAAATATAAAACAGGAATAACAGAGATCACAATATTTGAATACGAAGAAAACGCCTTTGATTTATTAACAAAATGCATGTACATAATCCAACAAGGCCCTGACAATAAAACCGCTATGCCCCGGGTATGACATAAGGTTGTACAATGATTGAAAAAAAGTAAATCATTACTCTTCACTTGTCATCGGGATGATATCCTTGATGGTCCAATTGTTGAGGCGCTCGCCTGGCTTGCTTGGCTGAATCCAAGAGTCGAGATCACAATCGATATCCCCGCTGTCTTCAGACGCCGCGTTGATGCTTTCGAAGATCACTCCGCCACTGGTAAATAGGATCGGCCCCTTACCCCGTGGCGCACTGCTAGACGAAGAAGAAGAAGCTTCAGCTTCAGGAGAATACCCCAATCCAAACTTATCCTGCTTGTGCGGTATCTCCAAAATATGCCCCCAGCCTGGGGTGGATCCGGCTTCGACGACGGCCCGAGCTTCTTTGAATGAGGAGAGATTCATCTCTGGCTTTTCTGTGACGACAGGAGCTACCTCTTTCACTTTGACGGCTTCAAATGCTTGGCAAAGAGTTTCATGGATTTCGCCATCCATTTCAACATACTTAAAGGACGACAAATGGCTCACCATTATGTCCTCCTCACCGCACACGGTTACTATGCTTCCTCCTACAGCATATTTGAGCTTTTGGTGCAACGTAGAGGTCACGGAACCAGCAGCATGGATCCATGGCCGGCCCAAGAGGCAACTGTAGGCGGGCATGATGTCCATGATATAAAAGACCGTGTTGAACGTTTCTGGACCAACTTGGATTGACAGGGTCAACTCTCCGAAAACGTGGCGTTTAGTTCTGTCAAACGCTTTCACCACCAAATCACTGGGTGTGCAAAGCAATCCACGAGTGTCCAACTTCATTAATGCCTTCTTCGGAAGCACATTAAGCGACGAACCCGTGTCCACCAGGACGTGCGACATGATTGTGCCTCTGCACTCGATCGAGATGTGCAAGGCGCTGTTGTGATTCCTCCCTTTAGGCGTCAGCTCTAAATCTGTGAAACCTAGCCCATTGCCAGCATTAACGTGGGCTACCACCTCTTCTAGATGATTCACCGATATCTCTTGCGGTACGTAGGCAGCGTTCAATACCTTCAGTAGCGCGTTGCGGTGCGCTTCAGAACACAGCAACAGGTTGAGAATAGAAATCTTCGAAGGCGTCTGATGAAGGTGGTCTACAATCTTGTAGTCGCTCTTTTTGATTAACCGCATAAACTCCTCGGCATCTTTGACCAGCAAATCTTTCTCTACCCCACACGGGACCTCTTCGACGACTTTGCCTTTACCCTTATCAGCAGCATCAGCTCTGACCACTTTATCCGCCACGACCTCCGGTGGTGCAAACACTCTTCCGCTACGGGTAATCCCACTGATTCCTGCGAGATTCTCCACAGTCGACCCATACGGCTCCAGCTCTAACCTCTGACCATTGCAATAGACTTCAGCCCCATAATGCCACGGAACGACGTTAGTTCTCTCGAATGGTATCGGCCCAGCTTTAGTAATAGTGATTGTAGGCGGTCGGGGCGCAGAAATAGTTATTGGTTGGCGAGGAATGGTGATGGTGGCGACTTCATCGGCCTGCTTCAACACTACCTCTCCTGATACACTTTCAGCCCTCTGGCTGAACTGCAAAATCCCCTCAGTCATCAGACTTTGGATTCCTTCTACCAGCTGCTCACACCCATCAGAATGTGTAGCACAGTCCATGCATAACTCTCTGCATCCTGGAAAGAACCCTTTCTTCAACAACTTAGCTTTGACGAAGCTAAGCGGCGTCTTGAGATCTTTGACATCAGTCAACAGATCTGCACTCTCTTCTTCGATAATGGCGTTCACTCCGCCTCCCCTATGATTCGGCATAGGGTTTTTCGTGACATTGGGCACATTGTCGGAGAAGTTGATAATCTTGGCATCTACCAGGTCCTGCACCTTGTGCTTAAAGGCTTTGCAGTTCTCGATCGTGTGGCCTGGTGCCCCTGTATGGAAGTCGCAAGTGGCATTTGCGTCGTATCCTGGTGGAGGTGCCCCTGTCAAGGGAGCCATCGTCCTCTTCTGAACCAACTGAAGCTGAAGCAAGGTCTGCAAGAGTTGCGCATACGACATGGGCGGTGCTTCGAAGTGACGGTTTGTCAAAGGTGCCCGATTCTGGTACTTTCTATATCCCTGCTGATTCGGTTGCTACTGCTGCTGCTATGGAGCTTCTGGGATATTTATACTGGCTATCTGCTGCTGAGGGCCCTTGCCCTTTCTCCGAGTGTTGGTCACAGCGCTCGTCTCGCCTTCTCGTCGTTTGCCAGCATAAGGTTTCTTTCCACCTCCTCCAGCTGAGGATGATTCACCTTGAATTTTCCCGATCTTGGTACCATTCTCGACGTGCTCGCCCATGGTAATAAGAGATGAGAACGTCCCAGACATACCGCTGACTAACTTTTCATAGTAAACCCCTGGGAGGGTAGCCACAAACATCTGCACGAGCTCGCGCTCAACCATCGGCGGTTGAACCCGAGCAGCCAACTCACGCCACCGCTGGGCGTACTCCTTAAATCCTTCATTATTCCTCTGCGAAAGGTTCTGGAGCTGGACTTGGTTTGGGGCCAAGTCGCTATTATACTGATAGTGGTGGACAAACGCTTCAACGAGATCCTTCCATGTGCGCACGCTAGTGGGCTCCAAGCCCATGTACCACTCGAGGGATGGCCCAGAAAGACTATCTTGGAAGAAGTGCATCAACAACTTCTCGTCTTCGGAATAGGCAGACATCTTCCTGTAGTATGATCGCAAGTGGACACGAGGGCAAGTGGTGCCCTTATATTTCTCAAAGTCAGGTACCCTGAACTTAGGAGGTACCTTGAAATCAACAATTAAACCCAGCTTGGACATATCAACGCCCAAAGTATTCTGATTCTCAATATCTCTCATTTTATCTTCCAGTGCCTTGAACCTGAGCCGCGCTTCAGCATTCAGCTCCCCTTCTGCACCTCTTTGAGAGAAGACATCATCCTGATGATCCTCAAGCCATGGTTGAGGCACCAATAAATTTCCGACGCCAGCATTGCCGTTGACCGGCCCGATGTTGACATTAGCTCCCAGACTCCTATTGCCGACGCCCGTCGTATTGAGTCCGATATTGGCCATCACATTGCCATTAGCACTGCCGTTGACCCCGGCCACATGGACACCATTCTGCGGAGTATCAACTGGTGGAGGAGTAGGCACAGCCCCGTCATGGAGTATGCCGTTGCTATCAACCCTGGAGATCAAAGGTTGAACCAAAGTCCTGAGCTGGTCTTGACCATTGGCGACCACCTGCATCAGTTCCATAAAGCGATCCATCCTCTCACGGAGCTCCTGAACATCGGTTTGCACTTGATCCATGATCCTGGTCTGATTAGCTCTAGTTGGATAACGGTGAATTAGTCTCTGATCAATCTTGGAGTCACCGGAAACAGTCTGGGACCTGTGAACCTGAAAAACCTGCAAACACTAAAGGTTAGGAAAAACAACAAAATGTACGCCATGCAAATGCTTCATGCAGATGCATGCGTGTGTCTGTGTGTTTGGGAGATTTCCCCCGATCCTAGTTGTTGCACCCTAAAATTTGACCAACTGATTCTCCTATCTGACTCATGGTTTAATTTCATATTCGCAGCTCAGATGTATGATTTTTGTGCACAAGCAGGGGATATCAGAGTTTACAGCTTGATTTTTGTCTATCAGATATGGCAGACCCAGTCCAGATCACCAGGGTTTTATTTTCGGGAAATTGTGCGCTCCTCAGTGATTTTTAGCTTGCACAGTAATTTTGGGGATATTCTGATGCCCGGGGATCTCTGTTCATTCGATCTGGTCTCGTGTGCGCTTTTACGGGCGGTCATTTGCATTCATCTGCATTTTTAGGATTTTTATAGACTTTTGTGAATTTTTAACAGGCTTTATAGGATTTTCCTGGAATTTAAATAGGGTTTTTGAATATTTTAATAGCTTAATCCTCTTTTTAGAATTTTATAGAATATTTTAAATAGATTTTAATCATTTGTAGAATTTTTAATAGAATTTAAATAGCTTTTATCATTTTTAGAATATTAGTGATTTTTTTCTTAGCATATTAAGTAGAATGATACAAATTAGGGTTAATAGAAATTAATTGTTTTTTTTAGATAATATAGAAAATAATATAGTTTTTCTTTTTAATAATAGATTTTAGTAGATATCAAATGATAGTAGGATTTTAATAGAGAATTAGTAGAATTTTAGAGTTAATTAGATCTTAATTGATTTTTAGGTTTAATTAGGATAATTAGAGTTTTAATCATTTTTTAGAGTTGATTAGGAAATTAGTTAATTAGGTGTTAATTGTTTTGATTAGATATAATTAGGTTTAGTTAATTGTTTTTTTTATGCAGTTTTTTTTACAGTTTTTGTTGGGCAGGTTCGTATGGGCCCAGGGATGTTTTTTGTTAAAGCCCAATTCTCAATTCAGCAAGTCCAAAAAAAGTCCAGCAAGTCCAGCCAGTTACGGGAGCTTCTAGAGAGTTCTAGCATCTTCAGTGGTATAAAAGCAGCCACGTGTTGCGTCAGAAGGGGTCCCACGCGTTTCGTAGAGAGCACGCCACCACAGCTCAGAGAATTCTCCCAGACTCCTCCACGTGTTCACAGCTGTCCCCCATTCTCTCTCTCTCTCCGCGCATGCACGCCACTTGGCGCCCCCACACCCATCGCCTGAGTGTCACCGCCGGCCATGCATCCGCCGTGCCGGTCATCAGTAACGGTCACCGGAGAGCAGTAACCGTCGCCGGACTTCGTTAGATCGCCGGAATCTGCAGAAATTCCCAGAATTCCTTCTTTCTTCCACCGATCCCCTCCGTCACCTTCATAATCCCTTCGCCGGAAAACTCATATGCACGCCGGAAACTTCATCAAATTCTCCAGAACGCCATCATCTTCATCCTATCTTTTCCAGAATCCTTCGTTCACCTTCATCGTTCTTCATACAACATTTCTCCAGAACGCCAACAACCTTCCTACAAATTTTCCCAGAATTCAATCAAATCTTCATCATCCCTCGACAAAATCCCCAGAAATCACCCTCAGCATTCATCCTTCAAGCAAGAAAAAAACTCAGAAACTTCAAACTGCATCCATCTTCAAGCAAGACTCCCAGAAGCTTCAAACGGTGTTCAATCTTCAAGCAAGATTTCCAGAAACTCCCCAGCAAGCTCTCAACGCGAGGGATCTCAACCGAACGTCTTCAGGGATTGCTTCAACGAACGCCAACGGTTCACGGCGTCGTTCACTCTTCAAGTCAGGTACGACGTTCTTCCACTCATCTTCGTTGGTTGTTGAATGTAGGTTCCTGTTAGGATTCTCAGTTAGTGAGTAGTTGAGCTAGATCTTGAGTAGCGTATTCTTGTGAGGGATTGAGGTGTTTGGGTGAGTAATTGTTTCGTTTAGGGTTTTGTTTGTTGTTGATTGAGATCAGAGAGGTTTTCAGATAGAGAAGAGATGAGGGAGAGACGAGCGAAGGAGACGGCTAGAGAGGAGAGTGAACAGTAGTTAGGGTTTGGTGAAGGGACTTAGGTTTTGTTCCCTGAGCATTTGGACTAGGGTTTGGATATTGGGCTTAGGCCCAAGCGTGTTCTGCTAAAGCTACACCCCCAGTTGCTCGTCACCCCTCCCCTGTTTGAGAGACCTGAGTGAATTGGTATGGGCCTTAGGCCCTATTTGCTTTCTGCACCCCCTGGGCGTAAGCCCAGCAAGAAACAACTGAAATAAGCTGCTAACGGCACCCCCCAGGTTTTTTTCTGCTTGCTGTGTGTGTTAGCTATTTTTGGTAGCTGGGCCCTGCGCCCAAATTGCTTTTGGCACCCCCCAATCAGGGCCCAATGCAGAATAACCTGAATTCTTTGCTGATAGTACCACCCCCAGCTTTGTTTCAATTTTATTTCAATTTCTTTTATTTTCTTTGCATATCAAATAATTCATAAATAAATGTAAATAATTGTTTTTTAATAATTCTTTTTTCTACCATTACCTCATAATTCCTAGAAAATTAAATGAAAATAAAAATGGCATTTTATTTTTGTTTGTTATTTTTTGCATATTTTCCAATTAATTGATGTTTTTTAATATTTTCAATGCATGCATATCATTAGAAAATTAATAAAAAATAGTAGATTTAGTCAAATAATTCCGTTCTTTTTTCTGTAGACTCGTAATTCAGTGTAGAATTTTATAATGCAAAAACATTAGCTTAATCATGCATTTTCATTTTAATTGCATTTTTCCACTGTTATTGATGTTGAATAATTGTTCTGTGGATATGTCTGTGTTGCTGATTTTGATTCTTTCATCTGGTGTTGAGTTTTGTTCTGATTTTTCAGTATGTTGTCTTAGAGCCATGTAGGTCTCCCAGTAGATTTTTGATAGATTTTTGTAGGGTGTTCTGATAAGATTTGTCTGAGCCTGGATATAGGAGAAGTCTTGATGATTTCTGACTTTGAAGTTCAACTGTGGTTGAACTTCAGAGATAGTCTCCTGTGGTTTGTTGGCCTGTGGGTTCTTCTTGAAGGTGAGAGCTGGTTGCAGTCCTGTTGGAGCTTGCAAAGATGCAGTGGATTGAGGCTTAGTCTAGGAGCTTGTTGTCTGTTTGTGAGGTTCGAGATCCTGAAGTTTGAAGGGAGTTTATGGTACTTTCCTGAGGAAGGCACTATGAATGACTTTCATTCTTTCTTCTCACCTCTTTCGTAAGTATCCAATGATGTCGGAGCCAACTTGTGAGTTTAATTTCTCCTGAGGAGGAATGTAAACTGATCACATGTTGTTGAGCCACATGGGATACGATTCCTAAGTGGAAGCCTCCTAGTACTTTCCTGAGGAAGGTCCTATGGGTCTATTCACTTAGTTCCAGTAGTTTATCTAGGATTTCTCAAGTATCCAGTGACGTTGGAGCCAACTTGTGAGTTTAATTTCTCCTGAGGAGGAATGTAAACTGATCACAGTTGTTGAGCCACGTAGGATACGATTCCTAAGTGTCAGCCTCCTAGTACTTTCCTGAGGAAGGTCCTATGAGTCTGCTCACTTAGTTCCCTTAGTGCATATAGGTTTTTCTCAAATATCCAGTGACGCCGGAGCCTTCATGTGAGTTTAATTTCTCCTGGGGAGGAATATAAACTGATCACAGTTGTCGAGCCGCATAGGATATGACTCCTGAGTAGTAACCTCCTGGTACTTTCCTGAGGAAAGCACTATGAGCTTGTCTGCTTAGCTTCCTTTCTCTGGTAAGCTTGTTCTGAAGCTTGGAGACTGGGATTGATTCCTCCTGCTTAGGGTTTTTGATTAGAAGTGTTGCTTAGATCTTTGCTTAGGGTGCTGTATAGAGCTTTGTTTAGAGTTAGATTAGGAGCTTGTTTCAGGTTTGTTGGAGGCCCTGCTCAGGGTTAGTCTCTTTGTGTTGTTTGACTTGTGTGATGTTATGTTGCATTAGACCTAGGTGTTCATCTAGATAGTTCTGAGTAGGTGCATCTTAGAAGTAGACTTTGTGTGCATGAGAAGTTGAGGTGGTCCTCCTTCTGCTTGTTTGTTATTGAGTGGCTTTGCTTGTTGGTATTTGGTAGAGCTGAGCTCCCTTGCCTTTGTGGTTTGCGGTCTCTGTGCCTTGTTTGTTTAGTTGTTGCATCCATGCATATTTTCAGTATTCCTTTACTGTGCAGTTTCTTATTTGTAGTTTAGTCCCGTTGCCATGATCACTTAGGAGCTCTGACTTCTCCGCTGCGGAGTTGTTATGATAGACATTAGGATGGTCAACCAGGTGTGATAGCAGTAGGTAGATTCCCCTGTTTCTCAGCTATAGTTCTAGGGTTTCCCTTTCCTTTCTGTAGGAGCTTTTGAGTAGCTTGATCCGTAGTTAGCTGAACTACAGCTGCTCTGATTCTTCGTTCCAGATGAAGATATGTAGGCATAGGATGCGATATCCTAGCGAGCACACTAACGACTAACCTTTAGTTCTCTCGCGGCTGTGCGATCGAGACTTTCCCGCTAACGACTAATTGCTATCCCTTTCTCCTGCCCGAGTGCATTTGAGACCAGATCGTAGTTGTAGGTCCCCGAGCCTTTAGAACCAGTTTGTTTTCTCACTGCTGTGTGAGAGCCCCTGTGTACCCGTAGTTTGCCGAACTACGTTTGCTCTGATCTTTCATTCTAGATGAAAGTACGTAGGCACAGGACGCGATGTCCTGGCGAGCAACCTTTCCCCCGTTTAGACGTAGGAAGTCGAACTACGTTGACTCTGACTTTCCCATTGCACGAGGGAATACGTAGGCCCAGAACACCGTATGTTCTGTCGAGTCCTGTCCTTTTATTTTCTTTTCAGACCAGCCATTAGCGTAGATAGATAACACACCCTTTTACCCATAAACACCAAGCGTGGATCCCATCGAGTACGATGGACGTGAGGGGTGCTAATACCTTCCCCTTGCGTAACCGACTCCCGAATCCAGGTTTTGGTTGCGATGACCATGCCTTTTACCCGTCTTTGCGAGGTTTACTTCGAGCGTTTCCTTTCCCGCTCTGAGGGATAAATAACGCCCGGTGGCGACTCTCCTATCAAGCCGGCGCCGATTTTCGCAGTAGCGACACTAGTGCCTGAGTGCCAGTGCTGATAATAATAAGAAGAAGAAGTCCGAGCCCAATCATGGAAACATCAATCTCATATATAAAGGAAAGCCTATCAAGGCAGTACATAGCATCAGCGAGTACAATACGAATCAATAGCTTGACCTCAGCCAACAAGCCTGGTGATGGTCAGCATACAACAAAGATCAAAACAAAAGGAATACAACTAGTCAAGTACGGCCACGGGCGCGATACTCTGCTAATAACTCCTTCGTCTCTGGATGATCTGGCAAAGTGAGCAACCCCTCGACGAGTAGTTCCCTCTGCACAATGGTATACTGAAGTCCTTCGATCGAACCTTCCCATGCTCCTTCGCCGAAGCAATCTTCTAATTTCCGCTTTTTGGACTCAAATGTCAGCTTGCGCTCCTTCAGGTTAGCGAGAGCTTTGTTGAGCTGGCCTTCGGCGACGTATCTGCGGGCGATCTCTTCATCAAACCTCTGCTCACTGTCCTTCACCTCGGCTTCCAGCTTGGAGATCTGCAGCATCAGCTTATCCTCCCGCTCCTTCCTGGTGGCCAGGGAAGCCTTCCAGTGCTGGTCAAACTTGGATATCCTCCGATATGCCTCGTCCAAGTGCTGCTTCTTCGTAGCCAATACGTCGTTGACAACCTTGAAGTCTCGACCCATGCGTTCACGCTCGGCTATCTGCTTTGTCAGGTCTGTACCCAGCTGGTTCACCAACTCTGTCTGCCTTTTGAAAGAATGAATAGCTTCGTTCCTCTCGCTTCGGAGCTGAGCTAATTCCTTCTCCAGTTCTTCGTTCGCCCGCTTCAATTCATCCCGCTCAGCTAATACCCGGTTATGTTGATGAATGGGCACGGTAGTAGGCGCTTCGATCGTTGGAGGACTTTCTGGCTTGGCATGAGGAAATGGCATCCCTATAGCATTGGCCCTGGCTCTGATCCATGCTGTATACGGAGGGTATGCTTGATTGTTGCTTTTTCCCAGCAAAGGCTTTCCTCGCTTACTGATACTATTCCATGCACGCTGAAGCTTGGACAACAGATCCCCTTCTAGAATACCCGTGAGGTACAGAGATTCCTGTACCTCTTCCTCCTTCGACGAAGTTCTCAAAGCATACACGAACTGTCGAACCAGCAACGACGGATTGTAGTTTATGCAGCCCTTCCTACCTATCAGAGGCACATTAGGAAACCCGCTGCAACTGAAGATCACCTCAATACCCAACCTGTCTCTGTCGAACCAATCAATATCTTCTGCAGACAAACTCATCAGACGCTCAGGCCACTCAGCTGTGGCTGCAGACAAGACAAAAGGACCCCTCTTGGGCAGATGACTATCAAGCCATTTATACAGCAAGGGTATGCAGCATGAGACATTCTTCCCTCTCCTGTTCTCATTCTTGTAGTGAACTGAGTGATAGACATCTTCGATCAAAGTAGGGACTGGATTCCCTGAAGCAAAGATGTGAAACGCATCAAAGTCTACAAAATCGGGCATGTTGGGGAACAGGATGATGCCATATATGCATAGAGCGAGGATGGCATTGAACGCGTCCCAACATCCGTCCTTGGCACACTGCTGAGCCTTAACCACCAGAAACTGCAAGGAGAACCCAGGAACCTTGTTCCAACTAGTCAATACTAACTCGGAGGCGTCCAAGTAAAGTGAAGGAGCTAAACTAGCCAGATCAGGCTCTGCATCCATATGAACAAAAGGCATCTGCCTCTTGATAGGCACACCGAGCAAATCAGCATACTCTTCCAGCGTCGGCGCGAGAACGAAGTCCTGAAAAGTGAAACATCTCAGCGGAGGGTCGTAGAACTGCAGCAGAGCGTGCAACCCGTTCAACTCAAACACAGAAGGCTTACAAACCAAACTGAGCAACCTGCCATAAGATTTTCTGAACTCATCCCTCACAGACTCATCTGCTAGAGCTATCAAACCAGTCAACTTAACCACATCAGGGGTAGGGAACTTGTACGCCACGGTCTTCCTCAGAGAGCCCATAACAATACAATAGGAGGCAAGAAATCCTGGATCGGGGAAAACGGTACCTGCAACACAGACACACGTTAATGAAATGCAAATGAACATGCATACTAGTGCAAAATGCAATCATGCAATAATATATCCGGGTAGCTGGTGCTGCGGAGATTCTGTATCATCCACTACTGATAAGAAGAAAACCCCGGCGTAGGACCGCAAATCTGATCTGCCCAGAACAACCATATGATAGGACCATATACATAGGATCATAATTCTGCTCTGTCAAGAACAAGTGTCTGATAATAAGGACCTCTGATGTATGATCAAGAAATGTCTGCTGACGAGGTCTTCAGACCCCAAATCAAAAATCTGCCCTATCAAGAACAAACATACAGCTGCTGATGAGATCTTCAGACCCCACTCAAAATCTGCTCTATCAAGAACAAACCACATCTGCTGATGAGATCTTCAGACCCAAAAATCTGCTCTATCAAGAACAAACAACTGATGACAAAAACTCCTGCTCTATCAAGAACAGACATACACCTGATGATAAGATCCTCTGATCAAAACTTGCTCTATCAAGAACAGACATACACCTGATGATAAGATCCTCTGATCAAAACCTGCTCTATCAAGAACAGACAAATCTGCAACTGAGAAACCCTGGTACCAACACAACTGATTCACTGTCAAGAAAACCAGGTAGTCTGAAGGTCAAGGTTTCCTGCAATAAACCCAATCCCACTCACAGGTATGGACCTAAACTGACTCAAGGTACGACATCCTATGCGTTCATCAGCGTCACAGACTTTCAAGAGGGGTGATACGATACCCAGAAGGTGTGGCATCACCAGCTCATGAAGCGGCCTCACTTAGCTGAATCACAAATGATCGGTCCCCAGAGTCGACAATCCACCAAACCAGCAACCGTCTCAACCCAAATGGTTGAAAGTGAAGCCAACCGGATGAACCTCTTCTGAGCGTGGATTTCATGAGACACTAGTGCCTGCAAAGCAAGCACGCGCCCACTAATTTCCACTCTAAGTCTATAGTGCACTCAAGCCTGGGTCTGGCTTCTCACTCATCAGAACTCCCATCCCACAACAGCACAAATAATCATAATATGCTGAATATAAAATGCGGGAAATAAAGTGCGAGAAGTAAAATGCGATAAATAAACGCAACCCAGCAGGTAAACATACAAACGCTAGGATTGACTCTCAGGGAACCGGTGAAGTCCCCAGCAGAGTCGCCAGCTGTCGCTTGCGCGAAAATAAGGTGCCGACACAACAGAAGAGTCGCCACCTTTCGTTATTTATCCCTCAGAGCAGGAAAGGAAACGATCGGAAAAACCTAACGAAACAGGGTAAGACAAGGTCATCGCAACCGTTGTCTGGATTCGGGAGTCGGTTACGCGAGGGGAAGGTATTAGCACCCCTCACGTCCGTCGTACTCGACGGGATCCTCGCTTGTTGGTTTACTTGGACGGGTTGGTTTTATTCTATCTACCTATCAAGGCTAGCTAAAAAAGAAAAGAAAAATGACTCGGCAAAGCGTCGCACTTTATGCCTACGTATTCTCATCAGAGAATGAGAAATCAGAGTCAACGTAGTTCGGCCTACGAAGGATTATGGGGGAAGGTAGCTCGCCAAGACATCGCCATCTTGTGCCTACGTACTCTCAACAGGCATGAGAGATCAGAGCTCACGTAGTTCGGGAAACTACGGTTTATTTCCTGTCTTTTACGAAAGAAGTGTTTTTTATTGTGTTTGCGATTTCAACCGCACTAGAGACTATGACCTGAGAGTGAATGCGTCGCATGTCACCCAAAGGGTACCATACTAAACATCCAGACTGTGGAAAAGAAACTCTCCCACAATCCTTTCTTAGATAGCTTAAGGCTCGTAACGTACGAAAGAAATCATTCATGATTACTGTATCTTAAACTGCTTTGAGATGAGAAGAGAACAGGCCCAACTAGGAGGGAGACTATCAAGTCCTACTGTTGTCATGCCATGGATTCATCCTATGGTTGAGGTTTGAACAGGGAACTCCTAGAAGTTGTCATTCATAGGTTTCAACCTAAAATTCTATCATCAAATCCTTATCAAAGGAAATGAGAGTCCTAAAGGATCATGTCAATGATACACCAAAACAGACAAAGCATCAGCTTAACAGTAAAATGCATGCAATGCAAGTGAGGGAGGAAATGTGTGTGGGGCTTCAACCTCCACAAGCTCATCTCAACCTCAAGCCAGAATGGATAACAGTAATCATACTGAAAGATAAAACAACATGCTATCAAGCAATAAACAGTAAACTGCAATCATACAGAAAAAAATGAAATAAAATGCCATCAGGCAAACAAACCACATGGGCAAGGGAGCTGGGCTCTACCGAATACCCGCAAGCAAAGCCACACAGTAACAATACAAGCAGAGGGAGCAACTCAACCTCTAGTGCAATCATGCTCCTAGATTCTACCTATTCTAGATATGGACTTATTCTAATGCATCAGACAAGTCAAACAAAACACATCAATACAGAAAAGAAAAAGAAGAAAACATATCAACTCCTCTCTCAGCTCCAAGCCTCAGCTTCTCCCACAGCAACTCAGTCTTCAGACTTCAATCACTCTTGACAAACATCAGTTTGCTTTTCCAGGTTTCAATCCTACAACATAAGTTTCAACTTATCTTCTCTTTTAAGCTTCAGCTTCTTGATCAGCTCCACCTTCAGGCTTCACCTAATCTTCAGGGATCTTCAAGTATCAACTTGCTTTTGCTGCTCTCCAAGCTTCAGCTGGAATGGCAATGCTCAAGGATTCATCCTCTTCTACACTCTTCAATGAAGTCTTCATCTTCAAACTCAAGCTCTGCATCTCTCAAGACAATCAAACCAGAGAAAATCACTTACTGGATAAGCTGGGGGGGCATTGACCTGCTTATTTGACCACCAAAGGTGACCTATAAGGGTTCAACATCAAAGGAATGGTTCCCTCAAAAGTTCTACTCCCCAGGTACATCACTTATCCCTCTAAAGGAGAGAGGTGTATACCATGGAAGGACTTTGAATCACAGGGAGGAATGGAGGTGAATGATACCATCCATGTTTAAGAAAGAAGTTGTCTAAGTCTAAACTCTTCCTAATCCCTAACCCTAAAACAACAAAAAAGAAATAAGGACAAGCTCTCAAGCTCCTCAATGCATCTTCAAGTCTTCTACTATGATCCTCAATTCTCCACCAAGAGATACCAAGCTTTCCAAGCCCATAAAGCAAAGCAACTAAAGCAAACATGCCCTAAAGGCAACATAAACAATCAACCAATACAAAAATCAACTAAAAATAGCATACTACTATATTAAATCCTAATATAATTTATAAGGGATCCTACATACCTACCCTTAATACCCATATATATCCCATAGTCTAATTTGTCCTAAAAACCCAAAAATCTAAAGTTATTATGGACCTATGTTGAAGTTTAACCTAATGCTACACAACCTAATAGCATCTAATCAAAACTATCCTAAAAATCATCACAAAAATATGGAATTAATCCAGGGGGGACCTAAAACATATACCTATTTATCCTAAAAAGATTGACCTAAAAATCTTAAGGGATCTACCTAAAATAAATTCTACAAAATCAGATATCAACATAAAAGCATTAAAAGCAATAAAAGAAGAAAATATGCAAAAAATACTAAAATGCATGATATGACAAATGTTTTTATTTTATATTTTTCTAGACAAAAATATGAAATAGGAGAAAAAACTCCCATGAAAAAATATTGATTTTTCAATTTAATATGATTTTCTAAAGTATGAGAAAAAATGGAGAAAAAATAATATGAGAATTATGAAATGGGGTGCAATCAGTAAACCTATCCAGTTAAAATCACACATGGGCCCAGAATGAGGGGTACGAATAGAAATGCGCCTGGGCCCAATTAAACTCATAAAAACAATTGAGAAAATCAAAAGAAAATAAAAAGGGCGCGGTGTGAAGAGTAATCAAATTCAGTTCAAATTTGGAATGGGCCTCAAAGGGGGGTGGGGTTATCAATGGTCCACTAAGCCCAGACTTTTGCTTTAATGAAACGCAGTGTTGCGCTGCTTCTGAAATCCCTCCCAAATCCAAATTAAACATGGACCATCAGATCCTCACTCAGTCAACTGGTCAGCGCACTCATCCAACGGTCGCGAGGTCTTCTTCTTCCTTGGACCTAGGGTTTGCAGAAACCTCCATTAAAACGCAGCTTCCATGCACATATTTCCATCCTTTCGTTCTCTCTCATATCATCATCAATTCTCAACATGTAAAACACAATCTTGCTTAGAATTTCACCCTGATCACGCCTATGGTCTTGGTTTTCATTGAAATGATCTCTATCACCAAACCCGAAGGTGTAACCAAGCTAATCTCAAAATATGATCCATACTCAACTTCAACCAAACTCAACTTTCTTTACATCAAAATGCTTATCACGTTACCCTAATTAAAATCAGCTATCAATCTTGCATTGTAACTCATTATATCACACGTTCTTGCTCCATCAAGAAATGGCATCCATGGCTGAAACTTCATCAAATGCTTTCAAACTCTCCAAAAATGATCACCTAGTTATCTCTAACAGTTCTAAACTAATAACTTAACCTAACCATGCCTAGATTATGAGGTGAAAGGGATTTTGCAAACCTGGCTTCTTGATATGGTAGATGATGAAATCCTTGCTTTCAAGGCTTGAAACTCTTCAAGAATGATCCTTGGATGATGAAACTTCTTCTGTTTGCAAAAGATTGGAGGGAGAGAGCTTGTACTTCAAGATTCGATGGTAATTGCCTTCTTGCAAATTCAATTAGAACACCTTCAATCTTCCATCAATGGAGCTTCAATTCAGCATGCACACACTCAGAAGGATCTATGGAAAAGGTTTGTGAAGAAAAATAGGATGGCAATGAAGAAGAATGAAGCAATTGAATGTGACTTGCAATGGAAGCTTTTTGATTTCAATCTCTCTTCTCTACACCAATTCACACCAACCTTGCATCTGAGCAAGTTGCATTTGATATATAGAGAGGTTTAGAATCATCTAGAACCCCCTAGAACAATCCAATGAGAAATTCATCTTTTCATGTCATGGTATTTTGAATTCAATTCTCTCCACATGGTATCTCATGCCATATCCCCTGTAATCTTTGTAACTGACTTGAATTTATCCCCACATTAGATTTAGGGTAAGTTACAATGCGCAAGTACCTTGCTTATTGAGTTTTGCCTTGTTTTGGTTTGGTACCTTAAGATGCAAGTAATCAAATTCCAAAGCAGCCCTATGATCCAAGCCTCAAATCAAAATTGTGGATGAACCATTGTTCTTAGAATGTCATTTGGAGTCAAAATGACCTATTACATGACATGGTTTGGACTTATAACTTGGGATTTCCATTTTTCAAATTCACTTTAATTAACTTATGCCTCATTTTTAGGCCATTTTTATCACTTTTTGATATGAGCCTTTTCAACATCTCATGACCTCCCTACTAGCCTTAAAACATCATTCTAAGCAAGTTTTATGTTGAAGATTTTTCCATTTGAAGCTTGGAAGTAGGAGATATGGCCTTATGCTTGAAATGACCTATAACCTCCAAATGACCAAAATGCCCTTGGCTTGTCAAAGCCATAAGTTGAGTTCTAAAAATCCTATCAAGGACTTCTAGTACTCTATAGAAAGCTAAGAAGATGATCTTCAACATTAATGTTGACCAAGAATCCATAGGAAACATCCTACTAGGGAAAAAGTTGTCTACAAGTTGGGTGACTTTCAAGGACCCAGATTCACATACCTCAGATGACCTGTAATTTGTGAAAACCATAACTTGAGCTCCACAAATCCTATCAAGGACTTCTACTACTCAAATTAAAGATAAGAACAAGCTCTACAAAATTCATGTTGTGGGAAAGATGAGATGACAATCACATCTTGAGCTAAACTGCCTTGAAGATAGGGATCAAACTAGGGGATTTTACACTATCAATCCTTAGAAACCCTAGCTTAAAACTTCTCCAACTCCTCAATCATGATGAGTTGGTCTAGGAATCATCCTTATAACACTTCAATGCATCATTCCATGATCACATGGCTCTTGGATTAGGTCTCAACCTTCTCCAAATCATCAGTTGACCTAGGGTTGACCCAGTCAAACGCTAATTCTACCACTCATGGCTGAATCTTCTGAATTCTTGTTCAATGACCTCTCTAGGCTTCATGATGGCTTTCAAGACATCTCATAAGCTTTCTCAAAGCTTCAAGTCCATCCTCATAGTCTCAGAATCATCTGAGGAGCTCCCACAACTCTCAAGTTATGAGTCACACAACCTTGGTTTCAACCAATTCCTCTGAGGATCTCTTGGGTTCTCTGACAAAGCTATCAACCTTTGGACATTGCAATAACTTTCTTGGCTAACTCCATAGTCTCATACAACTCTTGATGGGTAAATAAATGTTGGTCAAATTTTGGGGTGCAACAATAGGGTGCAACTATAAAATTTGTCGCAAAGGAATAATGAAGGGTTCAAGGAGTACGCCCAGAGGTGGCGAGAGTTAGCAGTCAGAGTGCATCCTCCAATGGTGGAGCGTGAATTGATTGACATGTTCATGGTGACCTTGCCAGGAACATATTATGAAAAATTGATTGGATGTATGTATGGAACCTTTTCAGATTTGGTAATGGCAGGAGAGAGGGTAGAGAACGGGATAAAGACAGAAAAGATACCGAGTGGGGTAGGACCTTCGTCAATAGGAATGAAGAAAATATACAATGGAAATCCAAAAAAGAGAGAAAGGGATATGAATGTTTTATCAGCCTATAGAAGTAGAGACTGGATGCCACATCAACCTCAACATCAGCATCAACAACAAGTTGTTAGTATAGTCATTCCGATTGTACCGCAACAATAAACTACTGCGCCTCGTCGTTACCAGGATAAAGGAAGGATGACCAACAGGCAGTTTAACACGCCTTCCATGCCTTACTCTCAGCTCTTGCAACACCTGTTACAATTACATCTTATTCAGAAGAGAACTTTGGCGCCACTCATTGGTACACCTCCACCAGGTTATGACGCAAATGCTAGGTGTGAGTTCCACTCTGGAGCTCCAGGCCATAATATCGACAACTGCAAAGCGTTCAAGCATAAGGTTCAGGATTTACTTGACTCAAAAGCAATAAATTTCACAAATGAGACCCCCAATGTAAATCAGAACCTGATGCCAAATCATGGGGTGGCTAGAACCAATGTTGTTATTGAAGAAGAAAGGTTAAACTTTATAATTGATGTCGCAGAATTGAAGATGCCTTTGAGCTTCATAAAAGACAAACTGCTAAATGGAGGTGTCTATCCGGGTTGTTTAGAGGGTTGTGCAGAAACTGATGTGCATCTAGAGGGTTGCGTTTCTTTGAGAAGTCATATTCAGAGTTTGATTGATGACGACATTTTACAGTTTGACAGGATTGTGGGAGAAGAAGTGATTGAGGAGATTAATAATGAATGAGATGAGATTGCAACGATTTCAATTCCATACCAGATAATTAACATCTCAGCGCAGCCAAGGCCAACTCTGGTTATTATTAACACTCCAGGACCAATACCTTATGAAAGCACCAAGGCCATTCCTTGGAATTATGGGGCAGAGGTGTTTTGCAACGGGCAAAAACAAGAGCTGGAGGGGGCATCGTTTGGAGGCACTTTTGTTAAAAACATTGTCGGATCAGGGGGAATAACCAGGAGTGGCAGAGTTTTCTCTACACCTGAACCTAATGTTGATAGAAATGATAAGGGTAAAGGTAAGGTTGTGGTAGAACAAGATATGCATCAGCAAGTTGACAAAGATTCTTTTGTGAAAGATACTGAGGAATTAATGAGGCTTATCTGTAAAAGTGATTACAAGATCATAGATTATTTACACCAGACGTTGTCCAAGATTTCTACTATCTCGCTGTTATTGTCCTCTGAGGCACACCGGAATGCACTATTAAGAATTTTGAATTCGGCATTTGTGCCGCAAGAGGTTTCAGTGAATCAGTTAGAAGGTGTCGTGGTTCATGTGAATGCTAGAAATGGGTTGAGTTTTATATATTTGGATTTGAATCCTACCAAGAGGAACCATAATCATGCTCTACATATATCTATGGAGTGCAAAGGGGCTCTGTTGTCTCATGTCTTACTAGACACAGGTTTATCCCTTAATGTACTGCCAAAGAAGGCCTTGATGAAGCTAGATACTCAAGGGTTGATTTGCACACCAAACGACTTAGTTGTAAGGGCTTTTGATGGTTCTAAGAGGTCGATGTTTAGTGAGATTATCATGCCCGTACAGGTGGGGCCGGAGATTTTTGATGCAACATTTTATATCATGGATATCCAGCCAGCTTACAGCTGTTTGCTCGTTCGGCCTTGGATACACTCTACTGGGGCAGTTACTTCCACATTACATTAGAAATTAAAGTATATGGTGGAGGGGAAAGTGGTTACCGTTTGTGGAGAGGAGGAAATTATGGTCAGTCATTTATCATCCTTTAAGTATGTGGAAGTGGACAGTGAGATCCACGAGACACTTTGCCAAGCTTTTGAAATTATGCAAATTCAGGAGAAGCCTCCTGTAGAAGCTAAAGGTCTAGAGGTCTTGATATCTTCATTCAAGGAAGCCCGTGCTATAGTGGAATATGGGTCTTCCCATAAATGGGGCCAAGTACTTGATGTTCCTGCTAAGCATGACAAGTTCGGTTTGGGGTATAGCCCATTTTCTTCTTCAAGGGATCCTCCAAAGTATAGAGGACCTATTCAGTTTACCAGCGGAGGGGTTATATTTGACAGGATAAATGATGTTGAGGATGACGAAGGAGACACTGATTGTGATATGAATGCTTGGATTCGTCTGTGTGTCCCTGGACAGAAACTTCGCAACTAGACTGTGGAGGAAATCATTCAAGTTACATCAGAAGAGTAATTTCTGTTTGTTTTTTATTATGTCTGGTCCTACGTTCTGCCCAAGACGTAGTGACTTTTCCTTGTAGGGCCCCTTTGTTTATTTTCAAACTTTTATCATGAATGAAAAGACATCATATTTGCATTTAAATATTTTGATCCTTGTTTTTCTTTTTACGTTTAATTTATATAAAAAAAATGGCAATGTGTTTGTGTCTATTTGCATATCATAATAAGAATAAAACATCAATCATGCAGGTTTCACATCTCAGATACCATTAATTCGGATTCGGCTATGGCTCGATATGACTTTGATAACCCTATTTATCAAGCCGAAGAAGAGACTAATGAAGATTGTGACCTACCTGAAGAACTGGCCAGACTTCTGAAACAAGAGGAAAGGGTTATACTGCCTCATCAGAAGGATGTTGAAGTCGTCAACTTGGGTACTGAAGATGACAAGAAGGAAGTCAGAGTTGGGGTTGTATTGGACGACGATGTCAATGGAAGATTGGTAGGGATGCTCTGTGAGTATAGAGATGTCTTTGCTTGGTCTTATGAGGATATGCCAGGGTTGAATATCGATATAATGGTGCACCGTCTACCTCTTAGAGAAGAATGTCCACCTGTGAAGCAAAAGTTGAGAAGGACCAGACCTGATATGGCAGTCAAGATCAAAGAAGAAGTCCAAAAGCATTTGGATGCTGGTTTTCTTGTCTTCACTAATTATCCTCCGTGGGTCGCTAATATTGTCCCTGTACCTAAGAAAGATGGGAAGGTCAGGATGTGCATCGATTATCGAGATCTGATAGAGCAAGCCCGAAAGATGATTTCTTGCTCCCCCACATTGATGTTTTGGTCGACAACACTACTCAATACTATGTGCTTTCTTTCATGGATGGCTTCTCTGGGTATAACCAAATCAAAATGGCCCTAGAGGACATGGAGAAAACTAATTTTATCACACCGTGGGGGAATTTTTGCTACAAAGTTATGCCTTTTGGATTGAAAAATATCGGGGAAACTTACCAGCGGGCAACGATGAATGTCTTTCATGATATGATTCATCATGAGATCGAGGTATATGTTGATGACATGATTGCAAAGTCACAGACGAAGGAAGGACATCTGGTCAATCTTTTAAAGTTGTTTGAAAGGTTAAGAAAGTTCAAGCTGAGGCTGAATCCTAACAAATGCACCTTCGGGGTGAGATCGGGGAAGTTGTTGGGTTTCATTGTTAGTGAAAGAGGAATTGAGGTGGATCCTGCAAAGATAAAATCTATACAAGAAATGCCTGAGCCGAGAAAAGAGAAATAGGTCCATGGTTTTCTTAGGAGACTGAACTATATTGCGAGATTCATATCTCACCTCATAGCTACTTGCGAGCCTATTTTCAAATTGTTAAGAAAGGATCAAGCGGTTGTTTGGAATGAAAACTGTCAGAAAGCTTTTGAGAAGATAAAAGAGTATTTACAGGAACCTCCGATATTGATGCCTCCAGTTGCAGGAAGACTTCTAATTATGTATTTGACGGTTCTTGAGAACTCGATGAGTTATGTACTCGGTCAACACGATGAGACATGTAGGAAAGAGCACGCTATTTACTACCTGAGTAAAAAGTTCACAGATTGTAAGTCAAGATACTCGATGCTAGAAAAGACATGTTGTGCACTTGCTTGGGCAGCTAAACGCTTAAGGCAGTACATGTTAAACCATACAACCATGTTGATTTCAAAGATGGATCTGATCAAATATGTATTTGAGAAACAAGCGCTTTCTGGAAGAATTGCTAGATGGGAGATGGTACTGACAGAGTACAACATTCAGTATGTTTCCCAAAAAGCCATCAAAGGGAGTGTTTTGTCAAAATATCTTGTTGAACAGCCAATTGAGGATTATTTTCCAATGAGGTTTAAGTTCTTTGATGAAGATATAATGTTTCTGAAGATGAAGGACTGTGATGAGCCTCTACCTGACGAGGGTCCCGAGATTGGGTCTCAGTGGAAGTTGGTTTTTGACGGTGCTGTTAATTCATATGGCAACAGAATCGGGGCAATTATTACAACTCCTCACGAATCTCACATACCGTTCACTGTTGTCGCTACGTGAAAAATGACACAGAGTCGCCACCGAATTTTATTTATCCCAAGGAGGGAAAGGGAAATAACGATAAAAACTTTTAGGGAAAGAACATGGTCATCACAACCAAGTCTTAGGGTTCGGGAGTCGGTTATTCGAGGGGAAGGTATTAGCACCCCCTCATATCCATCGTACTCGATGGGGACCTTCTAGGTTGTTTAGCTTGAATGAGTGTTTTAATCTAAAAGTTTGCTTGCTTAAAAGAAAAGAGGGGTTGGTTTTTTATTAGAGTGCTCGCCAAGGATTGTGGCCGTTGTGCCTACGTATCCTCACTTAAAAGAAGTGAAGAATCAGAGCTCCGTAGTTTGAAGGCTTGTGAATGGTTGTTTGTTGGTTGATTTTATACCTTGAAAAAGGGTTTTCAGATTGATGCCCTAAGGCGAAAAGATGTTTGATGATTTGATGTTATTTTTTAGGTTTTTGAGAAGAAATTGTTTTTGATTAGGATCACACTAAAGACTTTGGATAGAGATGAATGTTTCGAATAACCAAGTCGAGCGCCTTGTATTCAAAACATTCGGAACGAGTGTAGAAGGGGCTCCACTCCCATTCCTTCTCCACCACTTTAAAGCTTATGGCGTATAACCCTAATTGTATCTTTATTGTATTTTGGATTTTTATGAGAAAAATACCATTTGATGTTGGATCAAGGGTTTTATTGCTTGTAAAAGTATTTGAAGTGATGCGAACAAGGTCGATGGCGATGCACAAGGCAATCGACATACAAGGCTGAAAATGGATCGATAAAATTGAGAGTTTATTTTTGAAAATAGTTTTTGGAACCAAAAGTAAAAAAAAGACCGTAATAACATCCGCATACAATGGTCGTACAGCCACATCGTGTTAGTCGACTTGAAAAAAAACAAGCGAACTTCTTGAAAAATTTTTTTTGGAAAAGTATGAGAAGTTCGTTGTGTGAACCTTGCAGCAAAGCTGCCCAGAAACAACAAGAAGTTTGTTGTGCAAACTTCCTAGTGACCATGCACTATTCACAAACAGAGGCGAAAGGCACTGAAGTTCGTTGTGCGAACCTTGCAGCGAAGCTGCCCAGAAAAAACAACAATAAGTTTGTTGTGCGAACTTCCTAGCGAACAAAAATAGAGGCAAAAGGTGCCAAAGTTTGTAGTTTGAAGATGCCAGCGAATAACTTGTTGGCTAAAAAACAAAGGAAAACTGGTTGTCCAGTACCACAAAAACGTGTTCGCTAGGCGAAGGAGATGTTCGCAGTGCGAACATGACAGTAGAAATGAGTATTTTTCAACTCATTTCACTATGAAAACTACATTATGTTCTTTCTTTCTTTCTTTGTTTTTTACAGCAGATCTTGGTCATTTTGAGACCTTACTACAATGTGTACAACACCAATAACTTAAGAGAAAATAAAACATGAAAAATAAGTAAAGAGATAAGGGTTTGAAAAGAAATATACCCAAGAGCTACTCTTCTCCTTCTAATCACCACTGACTTTTGTTGGTTGTGCTCTATGGTTCACCTCCTTCTTCTGGTTTTCTATCACTCTCTTGTTCTCTTAATGGTTTTTCTTTCTCAATCTCTTTTTTCTGTTTTTTATCAATGCCTTTTGCTCTCAATCTCTCTCTCTCTCTATGTGTCAATGTGTGTCTCTTACCGCTGCTTCTCCCTTCCTTATAGTCAAACAATAGGGTTTGCTGCAGCATCTTTTCATTGGGATATGCTTCTCATCACTTTCTTGATGCCAGGCCCAATTCTTTCCATTTCCATGAATTCTCTTTGCTGTATTTTTTTGCTGCCTTTTATCTTGTTTTCAAATTTGAACCCATTTGTTTTCTTGTGTTTGGACTGCCCCTGTGGTCTAAATTTCTACCTTTGACAGCATTTTAAAATTCTGATATTTAGATGCATCATTATGGGTTTATTCCTTTGGTTTTGTGACATGAATTGGTGAGACAATTTGTCACTTTTTGCATGGGACTATTTTGGATCACATTAAAATTGCACATGGTTAAGCATGCATAGTCTTGAAATGTTCCAATGTTAAGTTGAATGTTAATTATTTTCCTTGGATATTTGTGGGCATAATGTGGAACATGTACACTTGATGAGGCATGAAGGGTACCATAGCATGAATTTGATTAGAAACTTGAATGAAGATTAGAAATAGCTTAATTTCTAAACATTACTTAGAGTTGGAAACTTTGTAACAAATGGCATTCTTGTAATGTCATGAAATTTCCCTTTGTAATATTCTTGAATCTAATCTTGAATTCATGACTCTTGAATTTGGAATGATGTATCTCCCTTATGCCATTGAATTTGAAAGGGATGAAGTCTTTAATTATGAAATTGTGATCTTTTGAATTCCACTTGAACATAGAAGTTGAAACAAAGTTGGATGAAGAAATCTTGAATTAGGCCTTGCACTTCATGTTCATTAAGAATATTCATCTTGAATATCCTAATATTTTTCAAGTAACTTCTCCTTGAAGGAATCTACATGAGTAGACTTTCCAACTTGAACCAAACCTTAGATGATGAACCTTTTCTTCAATGTAGCCCCTGATAGGCAATTTATCTTATTTGGAATGGAAAATAACGAACCGACTCAATCCTTACCTTGTGAACCCATATGCTCGATATGCAATAGAACGATGTATGATATGACGAACGTATGATATGAAAGGCTATGGTGAAAATGAGGGTGTGACAACTGCCCAATTAACATTCGCTTGCACCAACAATGAAGCTGAATATGAAGCATGTATCATGGGTCTATAAGAAGCTATTGATTTGAGAATCAAGAATCTAGATGTGTGTGGTGACTCGGCCTTAGATGTCAATCAAATTAAAGGAGAGCGGGAAACTCGTCAGACCAACTTGGTTCCTTATAAGAATTATGCAAGAAGACTACTGCCTTTCTTCGACATGGTTGAATTTCATCATGTACCGAGGGCTGAAAATCAGATGGCATATGCTTTGGTAATGTTATCATTAATGTATAAAGTTAATTTCTAGAATGAAGCTCCAACAATCACTATCATGCGCCTTGACAGTTCGGCCTTTGTATTTACAGTTGAAGAAGCGTCAGATGGGAAGCCTTGGTATTTTGACATCAGACATTTCCTCAAGACCCAAAAGTATCCGCCTGGGGCATCAAGTAGAGACAAGAAGACTTTGAGGAGGTTGTCGGGTAATTTTTACTTAAACGGGGATGATGTGTTGTACAAGAGAAACTTTGATATGGTGTTGATGCATTGTGTGGATGAGAATGAAGCAGGTTTGCTGATGGAAGAGGTCCACGAAGGTTCTTTTGGTACTCATGTTGGTGGGCACGCAATGTCTAGAAAATTATTGAGAGCATGGTATTACTGGATGACCATGGAGTCCGACTGTTTTAAGTATGCCAGGAAATGCCGTAAATGTCAAATTTACGCCGATAAAATGCATGTGCCACCAAGTCCTCTAAATGTATTGACATCTCCTTGGCCCTTCGCAATGTGGGGCATCGATATGATTGGGAAGATCGAGCCGACTGCTTCTAATTTGTATCGCTTTATCTTGGTAGCAATTGATTATGTTACCAAGTGGGTAGAGGCAGCTTTCTTTGCCAATGTCACCAGGCAAGTAGTTGCTCATTTTATAAAGAAAAACATCATCTGCCATTATGGAATACCAGAACAAATCATTACTGACAATGTTTCGAATTTGAATAATAAGATGATGAAGGAGTTGTGCCAGAGTTTTAAAATTAAACACCATAACTCTTCTCCGTACCGTCCGAAGATGAATGATGCTATTGACGTAGCAAATAAGAATACCAAGAATATTGTGCAGAAAATGGTGGTGAATTATAAAGATTGGCATGAGATGTTGCTTTACATGGTTATCGTACTTTGGTGCATACATCTACTGGGGCAACACCTTTCTCTCTAGTATATGGTACGAAAGTTGTTCTACCATTAGAAGTCGAGATTCCTTCTCTAACGATACTGTCTGATGTGAAACTTGATGAAGCAGAATGGATAAAGGCTAGGTTGAATCAACTTAGTCTAATTGATGAAAAGAGATTGGAAGCTATCGCTCACGGACAGCTATACCAGAGCAGAATGAAGAAGGCATTTGATCAGAAGGTGCTCCCTTGGCATTTCCAGGTAGGTGACTTGGTGTTGAAGAGGATTCTCCCTCCACAAATAGATCACAGAGGTAAACGGACTCCTAAATATGAAGGTCCTTACGTAGTAAGGATGGTTTTCTCTGGTGGAGCCTTATTGCTATCAACTATGGACGGTGAAGATTTTACGTCCCCTGTGAATGTAGACGTGGTCAAAAAATACTTTACTTGAAAAAGAGACCCGCTGGGCATAAAAAGAAAGTCCAGGCAAAAATGGGGAATCCCGGCGAACCATAAACAGGTTCGGACAAAAATTTGGGATAAAAGAAAAAATGAATAAACCCGCAAAATTGAAAACCTGAGAAGGCGACTTTGGAAAAAATGGGCATCCTGGTGGATCGAAAACCAACAAGGGCAATCCAAGCAAAAGTTAGAGATTTAAAAGCAAACGAATACGGTCTGCGTTCGATCTGTGAACACATTTTGATTCTTGGAGATCTTGAAGGGTAAAAATTAGTCAAATCAGTCTCTTCAGAAGGCATAACATTAGTGAAGCATCAAAGACATATGTGTCATAGCCGAACCAACACATGGTGGTTGTCTATTTTCACATTTCCGACATTTGTATATTTTATTATTGTACTTTTTCCATAATTTCCTTTTTTCAGGAATTGCATCCGTTGTAATTTGCCTATTTACAGGCCTTTTCAATAAATGAAGTAATTTTCCACAAAGAGCTTTCCATTTCTTGCTTTTTTACTTTTACTGTTTCGATTGCAAAAGGGGCGTCTGCTATTTTTGATAAACTTTGCATGCGAAAACTTTTGGGCTTTTTCTAATCATACTAAAAACAATGATTTACTTGAGTGGTGTCATGGATGGTGACCGAAATGGCTATTTTTGCATATAGGACACGTTATTTGTTTATTTGTTGTTTACAGGATGACTGATCCTTTTCCCAGCAAGGCTCTCTCCACAGAGTACTATTTTCAAACCAGAAATATCTCACTAGCAATGGTATTTACTTATCCCTAGCAAGGTAAGATTGAGATTATCCCCAAGAAGAAATTGATGTTGATTCCCTCAACGAGTAAATCAGAAATGGTTGACATCCGCAGCAAAGTCCAAAGGTATTTGGTTTTCTTCAAAGTCAAATCTTTGGGATGACATCCCGAAGGTTTTTTTTTCCAATTCCCAACAGAGTGGAAATTATTTCCATGGAAGCCATTCAGTGGACCTTCCACAATAGAATTTGTTTTGTTGATTTTCTTTCCAGCATTTATCCCGGTGGAATTCTTTTGCATATCATTTGCATTGCATCCTCCCCAAATGCGTAGCATTTCCATTTCATATGGAGCACTACGCCATATTCAAACATATGCATCTGAAGCATAAGCCAGGTTTGATACCTTTGTGGCCAGACGTCTCTCCGACAGGTAATCACCTAATTCATGAGACTTTATGGTACCTGACCCCAGCAAAACTATTGATAGATGTTTTCATCTTACTTTTACTCCACGACAGAGTTTGCTTGTTTAAGTTTCTCTTTCCCCAGCGAAGTTTTTTTTCCAGGTCGTAGGTCGGTTGATTCTAGTTCCTGCCTATCCCGAGTGTGGTATTCCAACTTTTGGTTGGTAATCCCCAACTTGGTCATTTTGTGGTTGTTATCCCAACTTTTGGTTGGTAGTCCGTTGTTTTATGGATGTTATTCCAACTTTTGGTTGGTAGTCTTCTTTTATTCTCCGCAAAGTCGTTATCCCAACTTTTGGTTGGTAAACCTCGCTTTGGATGGGTTCGCTTTCGATCAGCGAACCGGTGATCCCAAATTTTGGTTGTCGCCATCTTCTTGTGGATGTGATCCCAACTTTTGGTTGGTAATCCGTCGTTTTTTGGACGTTATCCCAACTTTTGGTTGGTAGTCTTTCGTTTTGTGGATAATATCCCAACTTTTGTTTGGTAGTCCTCTATCGTTCCCCTACGGAGTCGTTATCCTAACTTTTGGTTGGTAGTCTTAGTTGTGGTAAGTTCGATCTCGTTCGGCTCTCTGGTGATCCCAACTTTTGGTTGGTATAACTTTTGTTGACAATTCCAACTTTTGGTTGGTAGTCTTCCTTTCCGGTGATCCTAACTTTTGGTTAGTAGCCTTCATCCCAACTTTTGGTTGGTAATCTTCTTCTGTTCCCTGCGGATTCGTTATCCCAAGTTTTGGTTGGAAGTCTTCGTTTTTGGTAAATTCGTGTTCAGTCGGCGCCCTGGTGATTCCGAATTTTGGTTGGTAGCCATTTGCTTGTTTGTTTTGATTTTATCCCAAATTTTGGTTGGTAGCCCATTTTTTGTTCGGATGTTATCCCAACTTTTGGTTGGTAGTCCTCTATTATTTCTCCAGAGGAGACACCTTCCTTTCAGTTGTAAGTCAGTTGATTCTACTTCCTGTGTGTCTCAACTTTTGGTTGGTAGTCTTCATTGTTTGTGTATTTGCTTTCGGACGGTGTCTGGGTGGTCCTGAATTTTGGTTAGTAGCCTCATTCTCATAACTTTTGGATATAACTCTCTGGTGATCCTGACTTTTGGTTAGTAGCCATTGTTATCTTCTTGATCAGTTATTGTGTCGGTTATCCCAACTTTTGGTTGATACCCGCTGCTTTTAAGTCCACCTTCGGCTGGCAATCATTTTTATCCTACCTACATCCCTGCAGGTTGCAAATTTCTGGGTTCTTTTGGTATTCAATCACCTTTTACCTTTAATGTTTGGAAGCAGTCACTTTTTATCCCTTCAGGTCCAAGTTGTTTGAATAGGGTCAGTTGTAGCACCTCAAAATTTGGCTTATGTTTCATACCATCTTGCATTAGCACTTTTACATATCATTAATCTTAGACAGGGGATCAAGGTATCTTATCCAATAATCAAGGGCTCAAGATCAACTTTATGGCAGTCTCAAGCCATAATGTCTCTATCATCATCAAGACATGTTATTCAACCACTTGGATCAAGAACACAATCATTGGTTCTCCTCCTCCTATCTCATGGATAAATGGCTAGGGTTTTGGTTCAAGGAAGGTTTATGGTTAGTTCTTTGGTAAAGACATGGTTTCCAAGCTCAACAGGTACCTTAGGGGTTCCCTACATAGATTATGTGCCATCACAAGCCATCACAAGAACCTCAATCAGTGGGATTGGTTTTAGGATTTCATCTGGTCAACAAAAGTCAACTGTGGTTCAAAGGGATCCAAATCTTAGATTCCAAAGTCAATCAAGGGCATGATATTTGTTTTCAAGTGATTTTATGTGTTTGGAACAATAAAAATCAAGAGGAAACATAAAATCAGGAGATTGGATGAATTAGGGTTTTGATAGAAATTTTTCTAAGTGTGAAAAACCCTAATTCTAGCCATTTTGCAACTTCCATAACTTCCTCATTGTTTATATAATGAAGGAAAACTAGCTATCAAATTGAATATGACACCATGAACTACAAGTTTGTAGAAGTAATCATGTCCAAAAGATTCATGCTTTAGGAGATATGATGAGTCAATGTTTGGAAAAAGGAGATTATGACATTTTTACACTTAAAATTTTTTCTAAGTATAGAAATGCAGTTTGAAATACCTACTTTCAAACCCATTTTCCATGGTGATACAAACTTCATTTGAACTTTCCTACAAAATGAAAGTTCTAGAGCATCCTCTAAGCTTTCTTTTGAGTACTAGATCATCTCCATTAGATGTGTAGAGCTCAAGTTATGATACTCCCAACTTATGGTTTCAAAGTTGTCAAAAATGGTAAGTGGTTAGACAAATTTTTCAACCCAACTTCCAAGACATATTTCACCAAGTTCTTGACTTCAATTGAGTTTTCCCACAACATGAAAGTTGAAGATTGTTCTTCAAGCTTTCCATCCATTACTAGAAGTCCTCTATTGGGTTCATGTAGCTCAAGTTATGGTTCCCCAAAGTTGGTGTTATAAAGTTGCTAAAATGATCTCATATCTTAAGATTTTTCTTCATGGTGAAGGGCAGATTTAGGTGCACGAATTCAAGCTTTGTTTTCAAATGATTCTACACCAAATTTCTACTTGCAACCAACATGAAAGTTGCTGATATCTCTTCATGCTTTTAGTAGAGTTCAATTTCTCATCAATTGGACCTATACTCATCAAGCTAAGATCATTCAAAGTGAGTTGAATGAGCATGATCTTAGTGCACCACCATGAGCTATTCTTGCAAATTTCACGCGTACATCACCTTCCCAAAATGGCTAGACAGGTTCATATTCCCATGTGTATCATTGGACACTTTTGTCAAGGTTTGGAATTGGAGAAAACCACTAAACACACCCTCACAAAAGCAAAACCCATGTCCTCCATTTTTCTGCCAAGAGTCCTAAAAAACCAACCACACAGGCCTTCAAAACATGTCTTAACCCATCATATTTAAGCAATGCAAACTCTAAAAATGAGGCAACCATTTTAACACAAAAGAACTCAGAATTAAAAACTCTCTCTTTGCTCAGAATTTTCTCTTCTTTGAATCTCTTCATACAAGGCTTCTATCCACATTTTCTCATCACCATTGTCATCTGTAAAGCAAAAGGAAGCTAAGGGGGAAGTTTGACAAGGGCTTAAAGCAAGGTCAAGAGCTGCAAATTTGTCTTTAGGAGGTAACTTTCTTTTTATTTTTTCTCCCATTTTAGACACCCACTAGAACTCATGTTGGCGCATCTGAAGTCCTCCAGTGATGGAGGCAATGTTTGCATGGATTTCATGTTGGTTTGTTCAACTTTCAGTATGTGCATCATTTCTTCATGTTGAGTTTTCTTGATGATATAGTGTGCTTTATTAGTTTTTAGTGGTGGATTCTTGATCTACGTGAGAAATATTACAAGTTAGTGTCCTGTTTTCTTGATTTCGTGTGGTGTTGAGGTTACTCCATCGGAGACTCGCCTGAGAAGACGACCGGAGCCCTAGCTTCGGTGTCTGAGGCGACTTGCCTAGATGGTAGGTTTGACTGCTTGACTTGGTTGTTTAATCCTGAGGCGTTTTGGACAGGGCCTTCCTATTTTCACTTTCCACACCACCCCTTTTATGAGCCCAATACGCGTTTAAATGATTCCAGTTCAATGGTCAATTGTTGATGTACCCCCATGGCCTATGTTCTTCTTTTTATTTCATTTTCTTGTAATTGCCAATTTGACTCTTATTTTAATTTTTAAATTCATTTTAAAAATTAACAAAAATGTGTTTATGTTTACTCAACATCTTAACTTAATTTTCATATTTTTTATTTGTATTTATTTTGTGAGGTGGTTTTACATGTTTGTTCTTGGTTAGGGTTTAGGTTCTTGATGCTTTATGCTTGCTTATTTGATCCAACCTTTTGGTCTTGTTTTGACATGTCATTGATGGATGTTTGGATGTTGGTTTGGTGCTTTGGTGTAGAATTTTTGTTTGTTTCTTAATTGGTTTTTAATAGCCATCAATGCATGCTCGATTCTTGTGATATGTTTACCATGATGAGTTGAGTTAATGATGCATTTATGCAATTCTTGTTTGGATCTTTTGCACACTTTGTCTTGAGAGATATAACATGAAATAGAGCCTCTTGTAGAATTTTGTTAGGTCATTTCCCTATTTTTGATTGATGCCTAATTGTGGTTTGGTTTTGGATTGTATATGCATGATGTTTGACCTAGTTTAGATTCATTTTTCCTACTTGTGTTTGAGTGAAGCTTGAGATGATTTATTGATGTGATAACATGATTTCTTAACTTGGTTTGAGCTTTGGTTTCACTTTCATTTAATTATTTTTCAATTTATGGTTAAATTCTTAAGTTGATGGTGTGTTGAGCATGACACTTGTTTGTTTTTGACCTAGTTTCTTGAGCTTGTTCCATTTGTGTGTTCCTTTAGTCTTCATGACTCTTGTATGGATTGATTTACTTGTGTGAGATTCTGACTTACATGCCTTGATGTCTATTTCATGATCATTTTCCTCTCTTCACTTCTCATGACAATTTGTTCCTTTTAAAGTTGATGTTGAATGATGCTACTTAGTTGTTGATGCATGCTTTAAACATGATGCTTGGTGTTTCATTCTTGACCTTTTGAGTTTGATTTGAATTGACATTTTTATGTATGCTACTGCCCAATCTCACATGTTTGTTCCTTTGAAGTGTATTTTGCATGAGCTAGTTGTTGCCAATTGTTTGGATATTGATGAGATGTATGCTTAACACTCTTGTGTTCTTTTAATCTTTTGATTGATTTGAATATGATATGATGTATTCTATTGCCCCACCTTTATTTATCATCTCATTTGACTTCATTTCCCTTTGCATGATGATTGATTATACTTCTTATTGGACTTTAAGTCATTTGTGTGTGTTTTGGGCATTTTGGTGTTACCTCATTGCTTGAATCTCTAATATTTGAGTGTGGCTTGGCATATACGCATTCTTATTTCAACTTGACATGATTTTGATGGATGCTTTATGTGCGATTGAGTTTAGTGCTTACTTTTTTATTTATCTTGTCATTTGAGTTGAACTTCCTTGAGAAGTTGTTTGCTATTGCTTCTTCTCCTTAATCCCCTTCTTCTTTTTTCTCTTTATTTTACCTTGAGACTTGTTTAAGTCTTGAGTTTTGTTTTCATTTGTGATTTATTAGTATGGTGTTTACTTGTATTTGCTCATATGATCCCTTATGATTTGTAGTTCCTCTGTTTAATATGAGAGTAGGAGAGACATTAAGCTTTCAATCCTTTGCATGATAACAATTAGGATAGTCCCTTCTTGACCTCAACTGTAGGTCCATCATTTGTAGGACAACATTAGGTAGACTTTCCTTTCATCCTAACTTTAGGACCACTTTGTATGATAACATTAGGGTTTTCAGTTTCCCATTAGTGTTTTTTTTAGTCTTCTCTTCTCATCTCAAATAATCTTAAGACACTTAATAAAGGACGATAAACGCTGTGTACCATGAGCCTTAAGTATATGGGAAATGATGAGTGGGGGTTTCTCCTCACTTGTCTAGAGTGTTTAGTGTATGCCCTTTGGGCGATATGCGACGCATTCGCTCTTATGTCATAGTCTTTAGTGCAACGCAAATCTAGAAAAAATTAAATTCACTTCATTAAAACTCTTAAACCAAATTCAAACCTTTTTATCCTTCAGGATTGTTCTTAAACTCATTTTTCAGAAAAGAGTACGTTACTTTTTCGTTCCACCGCAAACAGGCATCAACCCTAATTGCTGGAATGGGAACTTAACGTCACTCATAAAAAACACTTAACCAACCAGAGGTCTAGTTACCTGAACTACGTTTGCTCTGATTTCTCATACCAGATGAGGATACTTAGGCACAAGACAACGATGCCTTGGCGAGCAACCTTCCCCCATCACTCGTAGTTTCCCGAACTACGTTGACTCTGACTTTCCCATTGCACGAGGGAATATGTAGGCATAAGGCGACGATGTCCTATCGAGTATCTTCTTTCCTTTCCACCCCGGTTTAGCAATAGCTTTTAGATAACTCACCCTTTGATTAGACAACAAGCGTGGACCCCGTTGAGTACAACGGACGTGCGGGGTGCTAATACCTTCCCCTTGCGTAACCGACTCCCGAACCCAAGATTTGGTTGCGATGACCTTGTCTTCTCCTTTATTTTAGGTTTTCTTCGATCATTTCCTTTCCCCCTCTTCGGGATAAATAACGTCCGGTGGCGACTCTTCTATTTGTTTCCGCCGGCCCTTTTTCGCAGTGTTGCGACAACCTTTACTTCACATTAGGAGAAAGGCTCCAACTCGAATATAGGATCGACGAGTATGCCACATGCCTCTCTTAAGTGGAAAAGAATCTACACCCTTCTCAACTGTGTTGTGGATAGGAGAATCACATCTCATATACATAAATGACTCATGTCTAATTCTCTCATGGGAGAAAAAGGAAACCTAATTTGTAAGTTGTCTAATCATCCTAAGGGAAGCTATCTTAGAGATCCTGTCTAAAGTAAACAATCTAAATATGTACAATCTAAGGAAACAAAGATCATTGAAAGATGCAAATGAAACAAAATGCAGTGTACATGACTGTATAGTCAACCAATGAACCCTTCCCTTGGATTTGTATATATTCAAACATAAAAATTCAAAAGCCATAAGTGAATATCGAACAAAATAGGCATCATGACAATCAATAGGTAATGTATCGAGATTATAACGAGCATTTATTAAATAGGAAATGCCTACAATTCTAAATCAGGAACTTAATTGTAAGTATAAAATGAAATCCAAATGTAATCGCGGAGTTGGCATCCCAAAACAAATTATTAACCTAAATTATCAACATGATCTAATTAACCTGATAATATTAAATCAATATCTAAATTAAATTTAAGTTAAATCAATTGAAACTAAATTAAAATAAAAAAGAGACTATTAAAGGATGAAAAGAAAAGGAAATATATATATATATATATATATATATATATATATATATATATATATATATATATATATATATATATATATATATATATATATATATATATATATATATATATATATATATATATATATATATATATATATATATATATGGGAACGGCCCATCTCTATTTTATGAAGGTGAGGAATGATGAGGGGTATACAAAGATGAACCAATATGGGCCGAGATTACTAAGGGCCAATTGGATTCAACCTTAATGCATCTTCAAAGAGACCCCTTCTGCATCATCTTTAATGTTCACTCATTTCCACCGTCACTCTCTCTCAGTTGCGGGTTCTCCCTCCGTCTCCTTCGCCGCGTCATCTCTCTCACGACAAAGCTCTTGCATTTCCCTCTCGTTGCATACACATCACCAACCTCTCCCTTCAATTCCTTCTTACGTGAATCACCGGTGATTTCCTCTCTTGCGTCTCGCACGATCGTGTTTTAATCCGCAGGAAAAGTAAAGCTCTGCCGCGTCGTGCCTGCTAGCTGGCGACAGCGGAGATGACTCTAATTTGCCACAACTCTATCAAGTGGTTTCGATGTCGACGGTTTCGCACTAGATTTGAAGCAACAAGTAGAAGAGTTACGCAAAAAGTAACTTAAAGTACTCACTGAGTGGAGAAATCTTCGCATGTATGTTTTCTTCTTCTCCCTTCTACAATGCGTATTTTCAATTTACGTATGCTCTTGCGTGATTTTGTTCTGCACTTTGTGATGTTATGATATTCTCTGCACTTTTCAATTTTCGTGTATGTGAATAATGACACTACGATGATGTTCTGCACTTTGTGATGTTATGATGTTCTCTGCATTTTTCAATTTTTGTGTATGTGAATAATGACACTACAATGTTGCTCTGCACTTTTCCAGCCGTGTGCGTATCCTCCTTCTGTGATGCGTGTGTATTGTCATTTGAAAATATGCCATGTTTATGTGCTCTCGAATCTATACTTGAAACCATGTGTTGTTGCTGCCTGCTAACATTATTGTTTGTTTGTTGATTTCATTGGGTGAGCCTTGTGTATCTCGTATGTATGTTCTTATGATGTTGTACGTGTATGCTATTGGTGTGGAGATATTCTGCAAGTTTTGTTTGGATGATAATGGTAAAGACTATGTATGCTGCTCTCAAAATCGTGTTACGGATGTCTGTCTCCGATTCTTGTGATATGTCTAATTTATAGACTTGCTGATCAAAATCTGAATTGAAAGCTATTAACTCTATTACCAAGTATCGTCTTGGAAAGAATTCAAAATGTCGGGAATTTGTTTTAGAAAGAACTAGGCTGTTGCGAACATGTCTCTTTATGACAATAACATTATTTCTGTTTTGGCTTCAACATGTTGGCAACAAAATAACTTCTCTTGATTTTGTGTGGTGAAAATTGATGATGGTTTTCAGATTATACTTGGAAAGAAATGAATTAATTTTGATGGTTTTTGATTTTCCAGGTTTTGAAGCTCGCAACATATTTGGTCGTGAGGAAAGCTTGGAGCTGCATATGTTGTCATTGTGTAGATGAACTTTGGGCTTTGGATTAGTTTCTTGCAATTTCAACATCCTCCAATCTTTCTATTTTCTATTGTTCATACAGTTTATACATGAAGGAATTGGAGTACATCATAGGTTGAGTTCAAGACAAAATGCAGTGTTGCACAAGTCTGGATAAGAACGCGCACTCGCAGTTTTTGTTTTGCTGTATCCTGGCAACTTAACTAGACTTTTGATGCAGAAAATATAATCGTGATAATCATTGCGACTGCAGGAAATTTATCTTAATTCAAACCAACCCCGAAGAGGCGATGAGTGTGCCAATGTTGATTCAGAAGTGAAACCAATTGAAAAAAGAACTCTTCTTTTTCTTCTCAGCCATGTCGTGATTGTTAAGTAACAAGTTGTAGCTTTGTGTAAATTTTACAAATTGTATTATAACTTTGGACCTTTTTCTTTTTGTGTGAATTTTCAGAAATGGATTGTAACTTTCATGAGTTTCTTTTGCTGTCATGGCCCATGCTTTTAATGTGCTTTGCCCTTGATTAAGCTTCAATGTTTTGCTCATATCATGATAAGAACATACCTTTAATGTTTAAACTTGAAGTCTTTGTAATTATTCTATTCCTTGAGAGCTTTGACTCACATGTAGAATTGATTTGTGAATTCAATTGAACCTTGCAACCTTCGATCTTTTTCAGTTAAAATTATAAATTCCTTTGGATAGATTTTGAATTATTTAATCTTATCCTCGGCATTATGGTTCACCTCTTATGAATCCAACTTCAATTTTTGAATGTTCTCAAATCTCATAACAATTTGGATTTTGAGTTTCGACTTGAAGCTTGTGAAAAACATGAATTTTGAACCTTAAATCTTGGAATTCAATCTTAAAAACCTTGAACTTTCGTGATAACTTGAATCCTCAAATTTAATCATGCCAAAACTCCTTTGAATTAAAACTCTTGAAGGTTTACGGCGTAATCCCTCTTTGAAATTTTAACTTGAACATGAATATTAAATTAATTTTGTAAATAACACGAATATTGAAGTTCAATTTGAAAGCTTCTTGCCTAAACTCGATTTAAGATTTTTTCACCTAAACTTCATTATTTCCAAGGATGGTGCTCATAAACTAATCAAAAAGACAAACACGAATCTCTTTCCCTGAAGATAATGATCCAACCTTACAGATAAAAACAGACTCCTTTTTGAATTAACCTTGATCTTTGTTATCCTCACGGTCCAAAATTGAACTTGATACAAGGGTCGTGCTTTAAGAAATTCTTGAAAATAAGGATACAACTTAAAAATCATCTTGCCATAAAATTCCTAGCCAGTTTCCACATGACGACATTCGACACCTCGATTCTCTTCGAGAGTATACGCTGAAACTTTTAAGAAATATCGAGGAAAATGACCCAATAGAAAACCCTAGAATCACTTTGAATCAGAACCACACGTCTTGAAGTAATTAATTGAGAGGACAAGTGCCAGTTCTACTTGAAATCAATGCACTTGCACAAACTTGTTAGTCATAATGCAACAGGAGGTGGGATCTTAGGGTTAAAAATTAGGGTATGACAAATGCCCCAATTTAAGTTTCTCCTATCCGGAGGTATGGAGATTGAAATCTTTGTCTCGACGTGATAGGAGAGACTTAAATATAAACATGCACAATCTATGGCCCTAAGATGCCACAAGATGCACATGATATGAAATGATATGAATGCAAGATAGAGATCCTACGGGAAATGATGCCACATGGGATAATTGTATACATAAAATGTTGAAACACTGTTAATGAATGGAAGACCTGACGAGGAACAACTTAGCAAAGTAAGATTCCACGGGAAAAGATCCAACTCCACCAGGGATGAGACTCAACTCCATTGGTGAAAAGATTACCAACTGACAATCACAAGGTATCTTAAACATATGGTGATGAACTTGTGACGAAATATTTTTAACAAAATCCACTTAGAGAACCTACTGTCAAAGTCAATTGTGGTTATTTCAAGAGATATCAACTAGAAGGGCCTACTTCCGAGACTTAGACCTAATTTGAGAATATCTTCTACCAAGGTTTTATTGAAAAAAGTGTCAATTATCAAATATTTACTAGAAAATCTGCTGCCAAGATTAACCAGGAAATCTAATCTCGAGACTCGCCAGGAAATGAAAAGAAAATACCTATTGTCGAGGTCTACCGGAAATCTTATGCCGAGACTTGCCAGGGAATGAAAGAGAATACCTTCTGCCGAGGTCTACTAGAAATCTTCTACCGAGACTTGCCAGGAAATAAAAGAGAATACCTATTGCTGAGGTCTACCGAAAATCTTCTGTCGAGACCTGCCTGGGAATGAAAGAGAATACCTTCTGTCGAGGTCCTTTTTTGCTAAGAATTCCATTCTAAACTACATCGGAGAATTTACTGTCGAGATTAACCAAAGAATCTGAAATAGAGGCACCTTCAATTAATAAAATAATCTGCTTAAAAGGATAAGAAACCTCCCCTCGCCTCATGTCACAAGCCACAAACGGGTCTCAATTTCTACCTACATGTGAATACTTATGGGAGAGTATCTTCACATGGTATTGGAATTTCACTAGAGATTCATAACTTCAGCGGGAATCCATAACTCACCGGGGATCTTCAAACGAGATGTAGGTCGGTTGATTTATAAACACGTCTTCTCAAATAAAGAGAAAGATCAACTGTAAGAATCTTCACCAAACTTCTCGAAGAGATTCCATTTGATGGAAGTAACTTTGAATAGTGGGTTCACTGGGGAAAACACCAATGAGGAGCAATATTGTTGTAGCTGGAAGATTGCATTGAAGCAAATAAAATTCTTGATAACAGGAGTTCTTAAATAAAGAGAACACTTGTAAGGTCTTCACCAAACTTCTTTGACGAATTTCCGGAGAAATGCCATTTGATGGAGGACACGTTGATAGTCTTGATAATTTGTTGGGGATAGACAAATTGTCTTGAAAAGAGACTGTCATTTTTCATCCATATAGGAAACTTGAGAATAAAACAAGATACTCAAATAAAGAGGCTTCCACTTGTCGTCTGGGTATAAGCTCCAAGAAAATGTTGTAATAACACTGGTGGAGAGAGATTTTGTCTTCCATGGTGATCTTCAAACAGATTTTTCTCGGGAAGACAAAGTGCAAAATATATACACACTTGATCTAGGTTCAAAAGCCTAGAGAGATTAAAAATTGTGATTGTCAGGGACCAAAGTTAATCCAGGAAATAATTGAAGAGGAACGGTCAAGCAAGACTCTATCTAGTGAGGAATGAACCCAACTGGGGGTTTATCTTTTTTCAAAATGGAAAAGAAACCTAAAGCAACCATCTTTCACGAGGATCAAATTCAGTGGAGAATTAGAAAGGATGTGTTCTTTCTGCCTAGGGTTGATGACTCTACTTGGAAGGAGAGGACAAACCCAGTCACTCAGGGATAAACACGGCCAAAGTGAAAGATCAAACAAACATCACAAAAATGCAAAATGCACATATGCCTTGTATCTATATGAATGTATATCATGTTATGCTTATCCTGACAAAACAAACAAAGAGAAGTAAACTGGTGATGAAATAAACATCTCGACAAGGATACTCATCCAATCTTCAAAGATACAAGCATCACGGGGGATGAATGAGAACTATATTTGGGACCAGAGTCCTGCATCAAGACTTCAAACTTTTCTGGGGAAAAGAGAGCACTCCACTTGAGGATGAACATCATGACTTCACTTAGGGGACTATCAAGATGAATCATGCTGCTTTGTTGGGGATGAGAAAGATCCGTTGGAATCGGATCAAACTCATGACTGGAGAGGCTTCATAGAGGATTAAATAAATATCCACTGCATACTGAATTAGTTTGAATGAAAGTTGTAAATGGGTGCTAGAGTTGAGGCCTCATAGGGGATAAAATAAATATCCACTTCAATGGGGAAGCTTGGATCATAACAACAACTATAGATGCAAGAGCTGAGACTTCATGGGATGAAAGAAACATCTACTTTTCCGGGGAAGTTTAAAGTGTAAGAGATTCAATGAGGAGTGAAATAACATTCACTTCATCGGGGAAGGTTGAGGCCAAGGAAACTCACTGGGGAATTCTTAGGTCACCAACTGGGGAATTGTCATGGCCACTTGAAGTAGAGACATACTAGGCACATGGGTGAAGAATGTTGTCAGAACAATGTAGTTCTACATTGATGAACTGCATGGTGGTTTCCATTTCGAACAATATTTGTTGTGACTAGATGAGAGTCTTCAATTCTCAAATGCCCCAGGTCACATGGTTTATGAGAAGAAGTCATCTCAAGAGGATTTTACAGAAAACTTGGCATCCAACTGTTCCAATGTCTTCAAAATCTTTTAGAGATTTATCAAATCTTAACATAACTGCCCCAGACTGACTGTATTTTGTAAAACTAAGTCTTCAAACTTCCCCCCTTGAGGTCAGACTGTAAAAGCAACAACTGAGAAATAACTTTCCCCTATTTAGCATAGTCTTTAGGTAACGTGCCTCTTGATATGGTCACCTTTTGAAATAATTTTCTATCTTCATCAGAGTCTTAAGTCTCAAGATTTAGCTCGTCAATGACACTCGTATGTGATATCAAGCAACGTTAGCACACAGAAAAATGTTAATTCTGAAACTGCTAATGCAACACACATTTTTATCTTGATGTTTTTATTGAAAAGGGATATCGCAATAACTTGTGACTGAATCACTAGTTAGGATATGGTTAGGATATGCCATTACTTTTCTTTTTACAAAGCTAACACAATTTTGAGCATAGCTCATAGGAGTAAGGAAATGTTATCTCATCAAGTACACTCTCAAAATAAACCTTTCTTCAATTAGGTTTTTGAGGGTTTTAACGTGGCTTGGTTCACAATTTAAAAAAACAAAGGATAAAGGCTCAAAGTTTATTATACCCACCCAATTTTCGTGATGTTCACTCCTTTTTTTTAAACTTTTAGGCGCACGATCAGCTTAACTGAAAACTACTCTGCCCCAGGTTAAAAATGAGGATTTTTTTTAATTTGGAGAAGAAAACTCCTACTGCAAGGCTCAACGGGGTTAACGAGGGTCTATCTTCTTTATATCTCTGGTGTTTAGGGATTTGAAAAAATGTATTACATCATCAACAGAGTTTTATTCAAAAGCATACAACAAGAGATCTTGCATTTTTGATTTCGTCATCCTCCTTCCAATTCTTTGCCAAGGCAAGAGATTGGGTGGCATTGGCATTATAAAGCAGAAAAATCATTTTACGAGTGAATACGAATGGATTTCTTCAAGACAAACATATTCATTGCATTAATCATTCAAGACAACAAGTTCTTACATGCAAGTCATGCTTTTACAATCAAAGAAATAACAAAAAATGCAAGCAACAAACAAACAGCCTGATGATCTTGGGAATGAGCTCTCCTCTTAATTTCTCCGACTTGAAAGGACTTTATTAGGTTTACATATTCATCAGTATAATGGTGTTCCATTCACAATGGGACTCCCTCCCTTGAAGGTCATCACTTCATCATCGATCATCTCTTGAACTTTTTCTTGGAAAACCTTGCACTCTTCAATCGAATGCCCCATTGCTCCATCATGAAATTCGCAACTGGCATTTGGATTGAACCAAGGAGGGAGAGATTTCATGGCTCTAGTATTTTTGGGTGTCATCACCAAGTTTTGAGCAAAATAAGGCCACAATTGACTGTAAGTCATCGGGATTAGATCAAATTGGCGAGTCTTTCCTTCTGGATCATTCGAAGGTCTCCGCTGGTTCTGATAATTTGGATTCTGAGCTTGTCGATTCTGACATTGATCTTAAGGAACCAACTTTTGTTGCTGATATGGAAGCTCACGAAGTAGTGGTTCCTGGAACTGTACAGGCGCTGCATATTGACATTGGTAATAAGGCACCAGAACTGGAGCTTGCAAGATCTGAGGAGAATCCCAAATTGCATCAACATCAACACTTATTTCCTTTTTGGAATCACTAACAGATTTCTCTTCACTAGCTTGGCTATTCGAGCCATCTTAGATTCTTCCACTTTCGAATGCGTCTTTGATGTTTACTCCGACTTCCACAATTTTAGAGAATCCTAATGGCACAAAGCTTACCATCCTGACATAATAAGAGTCTGACAACATTCTTAGAAGCATCTTGGCCAACTCCTTCTCTTGGAGTGATGGATGAACTTGGGCTGCCAACTCCTTCCACCGTTGTGCGTACTCCCTGAAGGATTCGTTGTCCTTCCGACTCATACTCGTCAATTGATCGCTGTCTGGAACCATGTCAAAATTGTAATTGTACTGTTTCGCAAAAGTGTCATCTAGGTCATCCCAATACTGAATATGGTTCCTTTGTAGTTCATATACCATATTAAGGATGCCCCACATAAACTTTCTTGAAATCAGTGAATTATCAACTTCTCTTTGTCGACATAAGTAGTCATCTTTCGACAGAACATCGTTAAATGTTACCTTGGACAGCTAATACCCTTGTATATTTTAAAGACAGACATTTTGAACTTCGGGGGAATAACCACGCCCAAAACTAGACACAAGTCATGGGCCTTAAAACTAGATGCATTGAATCCTTTCATCATCTTCAATTGTTCTTTGAGATCACGAACTGCTTCCTCAATTTCTGCAACTTTGGGATCATTCACCTTTGTCACATGGTGAACATTATGAGGATTTGGCCTATACCTTAGAAATAGGAAATCTCTTTCGCCGACTTGAACAACTAGGTTATCCTGCATAGGCTGAGATCGCGTAGGAGCATCCCCTTGTGGAGCGTCGTCATCAGGATAAAAACCAAACATTGGGTTAGTCATCACTCTAAAGTATGACATGGGATCCACATTCTTTGTCCTCTCCATCATCCTTCAGTAACTACTTCAAGCTCGATATAAATTCTAAGAAATCAGCTGATTGATACAAGGACAAAAGGACGAATGAGTTTTGTTTAGGGAAAAGCAAGTATGCTAATGACACAATGCTATATGATGCATGTTGTGCAAATGCAAATGAATTTTAAGGAACTCAAAAGTTACATTTGCAAACACCATAAAGTGGATAACACTTCGAATGGCTGAAAATCTCATTTCATTAAAAAATTTGAAGGATTACAAAACGAAGTATAATTTCCAAAATCCATGGTAAAACCTATGATGTTTGCAAAATAACTCTAAGTTCCTTGAAGAGTTAAAAAAATGTGCGAAGGCAAGTTGTCTCAATCCTTGTTTTAATGATATCAAAACTTATCTAGTTAGTACTTTGTATTTTGGACGGTATCATCGAGTCTCATATGCATTTGTAGTTCTCTCGCGCACAAGAATTTCTCAAAAACACGAGTCTATTCATATAGAAAAGCATTATATGTGTTTGTGTGGGTTTGAGCATGTTGAAAGACTTAGATATGCATTAGTTGTGTTTAGATATAGCAAGACATGCCAAAAATAATTTTTTTGGAAGTTTCAAGCATTTGAGTCGACTCAAAGCCATGCTTAGGTCGACTCATACAAACTGAATTTTGAGGTTTTACTCTCAGGAGTGCTCGCGTCGACCCTTCGGCTGACTCATACTGTTAGCATTTCAATTTGTCAATTCTGGGCAGGTTTGTGTCGATGCATGAACCTGTTCCAGTCGATGCATAGAGTCAATTTCTGCATAATTTTGAAAGCGGGAATGATCAAGTCACCCCCCTTTCTTTAGGTCGACCGTTCGCTCGTGTCACCTTATTTTTCCTGAAGTGTTTGACTTTCAAATGGCTGTTATGTTTGTTACTTGGTTTTAGCTTCATGTATATATTCTTTTTGGCTCATTCTTTCAACAACAAGAAGAAAAGTGAAATATTGACACTGATTTTTCTCTCATCATCTTCATCCTCTTTCTTGCATTTTCTCAACAACTACACATAACCATTTTTGTTGATCATTCTACATCATTGAGGTGATAACATCCAAATGTAGGATATTGTATCGGGTTTGGGTTGAGAGATTAGTGGGTTTTTCTTGAATAAAATCGTTAGGATTTTGTCCTCCAAGAATCTTGGGATTTTGAGGGTTTTTACACAAATCATTTCTTCACAGATTCAGTCGAGAGAAGGTGATTGAAGAACGGGTGGTTCTGTCAGTCTAGTAGCGGTAACCAGAGGATTGTGGAAGAAATATTTAGGTTTGAATTATGTTTTATTGAAATCAATCGGGATAAATATTTGAAGACCGTTGGGTGGCTCAAACATGTAGCTAGAATTGGAGGTTTATTCAACACATCCGAGGTACTTGATTCATCTTGAATCAAGGGGAGAGAAGACATAGTTTCAGCATCAACAACTAGGCTTGAGTGTTTGATTATTATTGCTTCTCTTGTACAAACATTTGCAACATGTTTATATAGATCTCAATTCTATTTTTAGAATAAGGGCAGACGTACCCCAAGCGAGGATGATGGGGGAACTGCCTTAACAAATTTGGTGTTGTTCTCTCTTTAGCTATTTTTCCATTTCTGAATTTTAACGTTTGTGTTTAATCAAATTGCTCAGTAAAATTCTGGTAAAGTGTAGTGCTGACAAATATTTTTGAAAGCTCATTACAGTCCTTTTGATTGTAATTGGAAAAGTTATGCACTACCATTACTTGTAGAATTTCACTTGGAGTGTGTCGCACACCAAGTGTTCAAAAAATTGATCAAACACAAATCTTTTGAGTTGTTTTCAATTTGAGTTTATTTTTAACAAGTTATTGGAAATTTCACAACTTTAAGTGAATAAAATTGTATTGATTGGTGTTCAATAAGTTTATTCTTCTATTTACTAAGTAAAAGTATTATTTTGTCCATCTCTCTCTCTCTGCACAAAGATAAAAGAAGTGAAAATAAGATTATTCTTCTACTCGCAAAGTACTATTTTGCCCGTGCTATTAAGTTGAAAATTTTCAACCATACCACTAGGTGGATTTACCACTAGAATCCTAAATGCTTAACTTGATCCATTATTATTCTCTATTCATCATTAATCTCTACTAACTAAGAGTATAAAAAAATCATGAATGTTGCACATTCTCTCTTAATAAATATTTTATTTATTTATTTATTTATTTTTCAAATGATCCAAAATTACAAAAGTACCAACACAATAATGATCCTAAATCCCTTATCCATCAATCAGACTCAATTTTGTGCGGTGTTTTTTCTCTTAACTTTTTGATAAAAATTCATATCAAATGTTTCTCATCAATAGTAATATTTTTTATTATTTATGTGTGTAAATTTTAAATTTGCTTAATTTTATTTTGATGAAATAAAAAACCATTAAAAGATATCAATGAAAATAAGAAAATAATGTTTAATAGCGTTAGGATTTAACTCACGTGTAATTATTTAAGCCTGGAAAACTTTTATTAAAAATAATACATACTAAAATGAATATCAAATATGAGAAAAACATGAGAGCAAGTAAACTAAAGAAACCCAAACAAAATACATTACATTACACTACAATTTTTATATTTAGAATAAGTCAACATGACTCCTTAGTGGTTAAAAATGCATAACACACAACTTTCATCCACCCATATCGCTTATATTGATTCTAGCTTCTTCATGTCATACAATGCTATAAGAATTTAGTGTGTTAGTTGTAAGTTATAAACAATAAATATCTATGGGTGTGTTCTAAAATGATAAGAAAAATGAAAGTGAATAAATGTCAATTAATGATTGAAAAATAGTCTCACATAGAAAGTTTTACTCACTTTAAAAAATTTTATAAAGAGTTATGAGAATTAACTCAACAAAAAAACAAAAGAAGATAAAGTGTCACATGGACAAATGTGGCGGTCCCAATAATTATATCACTTGTCTCCTCCATACACCCCTCGTCGGTGTTGTCGGGACCGGGTTTGAGGGAGTAGAGGCGGTAGTGGCGGCTTGTAGGTGGTTTGGTCGATGCATGCATTTTAATTTTGAATTCCAAGAGAATCAACACTTCGTGAAGTGTTGTTGTGAAATGAACATAGGCAATACTTGAAAATAATACAATTTTTGGTTAAAAGGTGTTGTTTCACCAAGGGTTACAACCTTGTGAAACAACACATACATTGCCTATAAATGCACCATTTTGGAATTCAGAAAATCACATCACAAACCGAATATCCTCTTGAAATAATTCTAAACCTTCTTCCCTACAAATCGAGTTTTCGTCGATCTTACAGAAATTTGATATAAGGCTTAATTATCCTGTGTATTCATGTGTTCCAACTCTAAGATATATTTGAGAGTGGTTGAAATACTTTTAAGGAATGTGATTTCATTCTCACTTCAATCGTGGATCCATTCGACTTTACCGATATTTCTAACAATCTTAAAAGTATTCAAATAATTGCTTTTAACGTTGTAGTTACAAGCATCAAGGTTATGAATCAGAACCTTGTAAAGTTTGATCACTTTGATGGAACCAACTACACCCAATGGCAAGATAAGATGACATTCCTACTGATCACTCTGAAGGTTCACTATGTATTAGATCTTGACTTATCACTAATTCCTGAACCAACCTAGGATGATTATGATGAACTCAAGAAGGAGCGTAAGAAATGTAAAGAGGACGAATTGTTATGATATGGACATATTCTGAATATGTTATTTGATCATATTTATGACCTCTATACGGATACTCAGTCTGTAACAGAAATCTGGAAAGCGCTCGAGTTTAAATTCAAGGCTGAAGAGGAAGGTACAGAGAAGTTTTTAATTTCTAAATACTTTGATTTTGAATTTATAGATCCCAAGCCCATTCTTCCCCAAGTGCAAGATTTAGATTCTCGTGAATAAAATAAAAGTTGTGAAAGTAGACATTCCTGAGACCTTTCAAGTTAATCATTGTAAAATTATCACCTTCGTGGAAAGGATATAGAAAGAAATTTTTGCACAGCTCTGAGGACTTCTCTTTAGAGAAAATCCATAAACATCTTCGAATCGAGGAGGAATCGAAGGAAAGGGAGAAATCAGAATCTGCTGGTATTTCCAAAGCCAATATTGTGACTGCCAAATGGAAAAAATAACTTGATGGAATGAAGAGTCATCTTGGACCTAAAAACGTACATAATAAATTCAAAAATTCTGGCAGTCCGAAAGGTTCGAAAAGCGGCTATTTCATATGTGGAAAATTCGGACACTATTGTCGCTACTGCGAAAAAGGTGCCGACAAAGACAAAAGAGTCACCACCGTTCATTATTTATCCCAAAAGAGGGAAAGGAAACGATTAAAGAAAACCTAACGAAAAGGGGAAAAGACGAGGTCATCGCAACCAAGTCCTAGGTTCGGGAGTCGGTTACGCAAGGGGAAGGTATTAACACCCCTCACGTCCGTCGTACTCGACGGGATCCACGCTTTGTTATTTATCTAAAGGGTGATTGAAACTATCTAATCTACGGCTCAAGGACAAAACAAAAGAAAAGAGACTCGATAGAGCATCGCCACTCTATGCCTACGTATTCCCTCATGCGATGGGAAAGTCAGAGTCAACGTAGTTCGGCTAACCACGGCTGAAAGGTGGGGAAGGCTGTTCGCCAAGACATCGTCGTCTTGTGCCTATGTATTCTCATATGGTATGAGAAATCAGAGCAAGCGTAGTTCGGGCTAACAAGAACACCGGTTGGTTCAAAATGTTTTACCTGAGTAGGGTTAAAACTTAGTTCTAGCAGTTAGGTGTATGCAGCTCGACCATTGGAGACTTAGGCGTTACCTGTTTGCGGTAGAACCAAGAGTTAACAAAACTCTCCTTATGAAAAAGGTTTTCCACATTAAGTCCTGAAGGATAAAATGATTTGAAATTTGCTTTTTTTTGTGTTTTTTTAGACAATAAGGGCATTGATTATTGTTTGTAATTCATGTTGCACTAAAGACTATGACCTAGGAGCGAATGCGTCGCATATCACCCAAAGGGTGTACACTAAACACTCTAGGCCATTGAGAGGAAGCCCCCCAATCACCATTTCCCAAGTAGCTTAAGGCTCGTAGCATACAACATTCATTAACCTTTATTAAGTGTATTGAAATTGTTTGAAGATGAGAAGAGAGAGACACTCTAAGGGGAGACTAAGACTCAACCTAATGTTCTCATGCAAATTGTACCTATAGTTGAGGTAAAAGGGAATGCTACCTAATGTTATCATACATGGTTTAAGTCCTAAGGTCTATCATAATCTCAAGATATTAGAGATCCTAAGGGAACATGGCAAAGAAGAAAGAAGAAGAAGAAGGAAGCATAAAATAAAAAGATGCAAGTATGCATATGCAATGCAACACACAAGCAAAGGGAGGAAAAGTGTGGGTTAAACACCTCCACAAGCACATCTCAACCTTTATTAATGCAAGGAGGAATGCAAAAGCAAAAAAGAAAGCACTCCAAAAGAAAACACACAATTGCACACAAAAGTGGGATGAAAATGGGAGAATAAATCCTACAACCATTCACACATCAACCATAATGCCCAAAGGAAAACCAAATGAAAAGAAATGAGGACATAAACCAATGAGAGCATGGGAGGCAATATGAGAACCAAGGGAACTCATAAGGGCAACTCAACCATAAGCAAACTCAATGATTATGCAAGAAACAAACAAAAGAAGTCCTCAAGGAAACACCATTCATGACATGCTTCAAGTATCTCCAAAGGAGGGACTAAGCTATCTCAAATGGGATTCCAAAGTAATTGGAAAGTAGTAGGGATGAGAGGAGAAGATGCACAAAGAAAATGATCAATCACACAAAGAGGAATGCAAGAATAAGCAAGGCAAAAGACCTAAGTCTTACACAACTTCAACATTTAGAAACCAAACGGAATCCCCTAAAGGGAATGCAAATTCAACAAGCAATAAACACATTTAAGACCTATAATTGAGCATTCAAACAACTCAATATGTTATAAGTATGAATCAACAAGAATTGAGAGCTCAATGGATCTATAAAAGTCATTTCCAAATCAAACTAGGTCACTTGTATGTGTGAGCCTCCCCTAGAGGTAACCTAACTTGAAAATTACCCCAAAAATAAGAAAAATGATCCATTAATTCCAAATAAACTCTCAAATGACCCTAGGGGAGTTGGAAACCAGGGGCCAAAAGGTCAAAATCAATGTTCCATCAAAGCACCACCAGAGGAAATAAATCCCTAAGGTGTACCACTTTGAAATGAAAGAATCGAGGGTCAACAAAAATGGCACAAAAACCCAACCAAACATGATCAAACCAGGGGAAAAATGGTCCTATAAAATTCTTCAACTCATCATGGATATGAGGACAAAATTTCAATCATTGGAACAAAAGGATGATCAAGAAATAAAATCAAGAACAAACATGATCATGAAAATAATCAAATAAAACACTTCCAAATGATTAATTCCTTTATAATTGAAAAATATTCCCAAAAATAAAATAAAAATGTTCTAAAATCAAATGACATCTCAAAATGTCTTAAAAGTATTTTTGAGTAGTTTTTTAATCATTGGAAGTATTTTAATTGAATTAAAAATAAAACAGATTAAAAAAAATAAAAATAAAAGTAAAAGAAATAGGAAAATGGTGTGAATAACAATTCTCTCAGTTAAAATGATTGGGCTCGCTTGGGAGGGGGTGTGAAAAGCGTTTTAGGCCCAAGATCAAAACACTCAGGGTTCAATATGAAACGAGGCGTTTCATTTATTATGTGGAAAGTCCAACATTACACATGGCCAGTCAAATGTGATCTCAGCCCTTGATCTTGGTCAGTCAAAGTTTCAAACGTGTACGTGGCAGTCCCAGTCATCCAACCGGGAAATAAAACCAGACGCCAGAGTGCTGTGCTCCGGTCGTCTTCTCTGTTTGCCCTATCGGAGCTGGAGTTCCAAAACTCCACCAAAGTGGACGAAATCATACATCAAATCGATCGCCACACTACGTAGATTAAGAATCCACTCTCTAATTTCATTTATCACTTAAAAATAAAGAGAATCGAAGCAATCAAGAAATGTGCACAAAACTGAAATTAGCAAGAACATGATTCTATCCTATCCAGACTTGGCCTACATACGTAGGGCTTTAATATGCAGCAAAAATGGCATGAAATGAGTGCGTATAGAGTGGTAATTTTGAGCAAGAAGAATACCTAACAAAACCTCTCCATAGGGGCTTCTAATGCAGTTGAGCTTGTGCAAAACAATCTAGAATCACTCAATGAACTTCCCTGAAGATGTTGCAGATCTTGATTTACCTTGAACTTGCTTGAATTTCAGTTTCAACTTTTCACTTCGTTCTTGACTTTTGCAACTGTTTCCAAGCTTCTCCTTCACCAAAATGCACGAATGAAGCTTCAGAATTGATCAGAAGCTTTTATATTTTGGATCCATGATAATTTGGAGGCCCAATTTGGCTTGTTATGATGAATTGGAAAATTTCAAAGTTTGAAGTTCAAGCTTCAAGTTCACACGTGAAATGGCTCCAAATGCCTTGGATTTTGATTCAAATTGCTTGCTGGTGATGAGTAGTAATCCAATGGATAAGAATTAACCCTTGAATTGATCTAATGTTTGGATTTGAATGAGAAGCTTCACCATGAAGTTACTTGAAATTACTCATGTGTTCCACTTTATGAACCAAAATATTTTGGTGCATTATTCTTAGTATGATAAAGTGAATCAAAAAATGCACAAATATGATATGAAAAGGAATTAAATCAATCCAATTCAATTCATGCCTTTTAAGTTCGTTTTCCATGAAATTCCTTCACCTATCCTCACAACCAAGCAAAATTCATGACAAATGAGTGTTCAATGATGGAATTGAGATCATTTGAAGCAAGTTTCATGTTGGGAAAAGTTTCATTTGAAGTGTGCAAGATCATGAAAATGACCTATAATGGAATTGACCAATAATCTCACTTCCCCAAAATACCCCTGCTTTGCAAGCTTCATAACTTGAGTTCTACACATGAGATGAAAGACTTCTAGGAATTTTTCGAAATCTAAGATCATAAGGAACAACTTTCATGTTTGGGTCAAAATGATATGAAACATGATTCTAGGTCAGAAATGCCTTAGAAGTTGGTTGACTTTTGTTGACTAAAATTACATTCATCTGAAGACCCATAACTTGTCAGCATCATAACCTGAGTTCTAGAAATCAGATGAATAAGTTCTAGTACTCAAAAGAAATCTAGAAACATGCTCTACAAGTTTCATGTTTACATCAAAGTGAGATGAAACTTGTATCTTGAGATATGTAGTCTTGAAGTAAGGCACTAAATAGGGGATTTTACACTGGCAAGCCTGGAAACCCTAATTTAGCAATTTCTCACACTCTTGATTCTTCTTAATTTGATCTTGAAATAACATCTTAGATGCTTCAACACAACTTTCCATGATCACAATGACTTGGAACTAAGTCTTAATCTCCCTCAAAATCACAGTTGATCTTGCATTAGGCAGATGAAACTCTAAGTGTACAATCCTCTGACTGCAACCTCTTGCACATGATATAACCACTTGGATAAGCTCCACAATGGATATCAAAGCAATTCATGAACTCCCACAACATTCTCCATCCATAACCATGGACGCACAATCCTCTTATAATCTTTAATTGGCTTCCAAGATAGATGATAAACCACAATTATCCATCCACTCCCTCATAGAGCTTTGACCTTCTCCTTATGATAATAAGCACCTGACCACTTGAACAAAACCTCTTGCTTAGGCTTAGAACCCTTGGTAACCTTCTCTTTCCATACATACTTCTCCTGATCCCCTGCAAATGAACAATGATATGCAAATGCAAATGCTAGAACAATGAGATGAAACACAACCCAAGTAAATAAAAGGGTGGGAAAATTTTGGGGTGCAACAGCTGCCCCTATTCAAGCGACTTGGACATAAATGACTGAAAAGCGACCGACTTTCAAAAAATCAAGGTAACAGACGGTTGAATACCAACAAAACCATAAATTTGCCCACCACAGAAATAAACTGCAAACTCTGATTGGGGATAAAAATCCCCGGAGATAACTGAATAATGGTTGCAATGTCAACACGTAGTCGGAAGAAACATTTGCTAATGCACAGGCATTTGCTAAATAAAAATGAGCATCGAACCCTAAGGCCGGATCAATCGAAGCTGATAAACATATCTTGAGAATACTCCGCTGGGGAAGAGAAAAGCTTGACCAAGCAACTCTGGCAGGGAGAAAGAGAAACATTTAACTAAATAACTCTGCTTAGGGTGCACAAAGAAACTTAACCCAGTAACTCGACTGAGGAACAAAGAGAAACTTAACCAAGTACCTCTGTTGGCAACCTCACTAGGGAAAGAACTTAATCAAGTAACTCTGTTGGATAACATCTAAAAAGATGAACACATCCGCCACAGATTGCGCCATGGTCTGGATACTGTACAGGCTTAAGAGTAACATTTCGAATTTCCGGAATCTGGATATTCAACGAACAAAATGAGTCAATGGAATTTGCCGGAGTCTAAACACTCAACGTAAAAACCGGAGTCTGAATACTCAACGAGAATAACCGGAGCCTGAACGCTCAACGTAATAACCGGAGTCTGGATACTCAACAAAATGGACCGAAGCCCGAATGCTCAATGAAATAGCCGGAGTAAACCGGAGCCTGAATGCTCAACGTAAAAGCCAGAGCCTAGATGCTCAACGAACAAAAGGACCACATCTACATTTGCCGGTGTCTGGATACTCAATGAGATACACTAGGATAAATCGGAGCCTGAACGCTCGACGAAATAACTGCAATAAACCGGAGCCTGAATGCTCAACGAAATAATCGGAGCCTGAATGCTCGACGAAATAACCGGAGCCTGAATGCTCAACAAAATAACCAGAGCCTGAATGCTCGACGAAATAACTGGAGCTTGAACGCTCGACGAAATAACCGGAGCCTGAACACTCGACAAAATAACCGGAGCCTGAACGCTCAACAAAAAAGAGAATATACCACAACTATACTTATGAGTTCATAACAACATGAACAACTGAAGTCTGGAAACACTGCTGAGGAAAAACATAAGCCGGGGTTTGGATACCACGCGGGCTATGAGAAATCACTAGTCGTCAAGGTCTAAACACCATACAAGAAACTATATCAATAACAACTTGCCATGGTCTGGATACCATACGGGAAGAAGATAACCTTTCAATAGGCCGGAGTCTGAAAACTCAACATAACTAACCGGAGTCTGGATACTCAACGGAAAAAAAATCTGAAACTGCCATGGTCTGGATACCACACGAGCTTATGACAACACCATCGACCAAAGTTAGACGAGGCCGCTGGGAAAAACGTAAGCCGGGGTCTGGATACCATACGGGCTAATGGAAACTACCATGGTCTGGATACCATTCGGGCAAAGATATCAGTCATCTGTCGGAGATACACCTACAACCAAAGAGGTAACCACCTGACTTATGTTTCACATGCGTATGTTTGAAAATGGCGTAATGCTCCATACGAGATGGAAATGCTACGCGTTTGGAGGATGTTATGCAAAGAAAGCAAAATGCAACGGAACCCGACCAACAAAATAAATGCTGAAGAGAAAAACAAAGTCCACCTTACTGGGGAAAAGGTCATCACACGCCAATCACAATTGGAATCATTCTGGGGACGAGCCCTGGACGACTGGGGAACAAAGTTCTTACGAGGACAAGAAGTTCAAACTCAGCTCACATTAAAAACCTGCTGAGGAAAATGCCCTGAACGACCTTCCAGGATACAAATCTTCTGGGGAAAAGACGGCTCTGCCGGATAGACAACCAGACATTGAAAACAAATTCACCCTACTAGGGAATCAACAACACTACGGGGGATCCGAAATCAACCACTGAGATTCACGACATGCCCTGCTGAAGGAGACAACCCTGAATGGCTCACCAATACCCACCTGCAAGTGACGACTTACTGGGGGAACCGTTTGCTAAGGATAGAGACAACTCTATGCTCCTGCAATGGAGAAAAGCCAACTCTACTAGGGATCGCCCAATGAGGGAACGACATCGACCTCAGCTTGGAGATGAGTCCACAACTCGAACTCCGAGGGGATACAAAATTATATGTTCAAACTCTGTGGGGAGACAACGCCTGATATTGCCTCTCTGCTGGGGAAAATTCCACACTTGCCTGGTGGAAAGAGACTTCTGACTCGCTGAGGAGTAACTGCATACCTGCAACTTGCGGGGATTAAATATGCACCGACCAACTGTCGGGGATAAGTGTACACACTTAATCTGCCAATAATACCAATCTTGACCCTCTAGGGATAACCCTGCTCTGCTGGGGAGAATTGTACACACTTAACCGCTCTGTCGGTCTGCCTACAGCTGTACCGGAGATGAAGATATTTAAACTTCAATAGTTGGGGGAAATGGTGATCATATTGGAGATACACCTCAGACAAACAGCCCCGAGGGTAACGACCCTGTAAAAATGAACAAATAGGCAAGATACCCTAACAAAGGAACTATCTCAGTCATCATTAGTAACGTTGTTCAAATAATCCAAAGTTTTAACGATTATTGGCAAAGCCTGCAAGTTTACGTATGCACAGTTTATCAAAACCTCAGGAATTTTTTGCAAACAAAACAGTGAGGCTAAAGCAAAACAAACAGTTACTGAATAGTATATGTTTTATTGACGGATGGGCCTGTAAATAGGCAAGTTTTTTTACAACAGATGCAACCCCTGAAAAGAGGAAGTTGCGCAAAAATATACAGAAATGTACATAAATATACAAAATGTCGACAATGTGACACAGACGAACACCATAAGTTGATCCATCTATGACCCTCATGACTCTGATGCTTCATCCTCCGAAGAGATTGATTCAGATAAACGGCCCTCAGGTCTTCCCTCAATCCACTAAGCTCTGAAGATCACACGCAGACCGTAGTCATTTGCTTTTCAAATCCCTAACTTTTGCGTGAATTGCCCTTTCGGGTTTTCAATTCACCGGGATACCCATTTTTTCCAAATTCGCCTTTTCAGGTTTTCAACTTTGTGGGTTTACATCTTTTTCTTTTTTTTTGGTCCCTAACTTTTGCCCGAACCCATTCTTTTTATGGTTCGCCGGGATGCCCCATTTTTTCCTGGATATTCTTTTTCTTTCCAGCGGGTCTCTTTAGGCAAAGTATTTTTTAATTGCGTCTGCATTCACAGGGGTTGTAAAATCCTCACCATCCATGGTGGATAACAACAAGGCTCCTCCGGAGAATGCCTTTCACATGATGTATGGACCTTCATAGTTGGGAGTTTATTTTCCCCTGTGATCTGTTTGTGGTGGGAGAATCGTTTTCAGCACAAGATCGCCCGTCTTAAAGCTTCGAGGGCGCACCTTCTTATCGAAAGCTTTCTTCATCTGGCTTTGATACAACCGACCGTATGCAATAGATGCTAGCCTTTTCTCATCCAGCAGGATGAGATGATTCAATCTGTTTCGTATCCATTCTGCCTCATCGAGCTTGACGTCGACCAGGACTCTCAAAGAAGGAATCTCGACTTCTAATGGTTGGACCGCTTCCATACCATACACCAGCGAGAAAGGAGTTGCCCCGGTTGAAGTACGTACCGTAGTACGATAACCGTGTAGAGCAAAGGGCAACATCTCATGCCAATCCTTATAGGTTACAACCATCTTTTGCATTATCTTCTTAATATTCTTGTTGGCCGCTTCAACAACGTCGTTCATCTTCGGCCGATAGGGAGATGAGTTATGATGCTCAGTTTTAAAACTCTGACACAATTCCTTCATCATCTTGTTGTTCAAGTTCGAACCATTATCAGTAATAATTCTTTCAGGCACTCCATATCTATGGATGATGTCCCTTTTGATAAATCTGGCTACGACTTGCTTCGTGACATTGGCAGCTGCTTCAACCTATTTGGTAAAGTAATCTATGGCTACCAGGATGAAATGATGTCCATTGGATGCAGTTGGCTCGATCTTGCCAATCATGTCAATGCCCCACAAGGAGATGCCATGACATTCAATGGACTCGGCGACACATGAATCTTATTTGCATAAATCTGGCATTTATGGCATTTCTTCGCAAATTTGAAATAATTAGACTCCATCGTCAGCCAATAATACCCTGCTCGTAATAGCTTCTGAGACATGGCATGCCCGCTGGCATGTGTACCAAAAGCACCTCCGTGGACTTCCTCCATAAGCAGCTTTGCTTCTTTTTCGTCCACGCATCTCAATAACACCAAGTAATAGTTTCTCCTGTAGAGCACACCATCTTGGTTCAAATAAAAGTTGCCAGACAACCTTCTCAAAGTCTTCTTATCCTGGGTTGACGCCCATGGCGGATACTCTTGGTTCTTAAGAAAGTTCTGGATGTCATAAAACCACGGCTTGCCATCAGAAGCTTCTTCAATGGCGAATATGAATGTTGGCCTATCAAGGCGAGAGATGACTATTCTAGGAGCATCATTCCAATAGTTCACCTTATACATGGAGGATAACGTTGCCAGAGCGTCTGCCATCTGTCGCTACTGCGAAAATCGGCGCCGGATGAACAGAAGAGTCGCCACCGTGCGTTATTTATCCCAACAGAGGGAAAGGAAACGCTTGAAGTAAACCTACCGCAAAGACGGGAAAGGAATGGTCGTCATAACCAAATCCTGGATTCAGGAGTCGGTTACGCAAGGGGAAGGTATTAGCACCCCTCACGTCCATCGTACTCGACGGGATCCACGCTTGTTTTCTAGTACGGATTGTTATTCTATCTACTCTACAGGTCTGGGGTTAAAAGAAAATAAAATGACTCGGCAAAGTATCGCACTTTATGCCTACGTATTCCCGTCTAGAACGAGAAATCAGAGTCAACGTAGTTCGCCTACCTACGGGAAAGGAGGGGAAGGTTGTTCGCTAGGATATCGCATCCTATGCCTACGTACTTTCATACAGCATGAAAGATCAGAGCAAACGTAGTTCGGGCTACGGAGGACACAGATTTGTTTGTTTATTTTTTTATCCTTCTGAAAAAAGTTTTCTCCTGATTACGGGTCCAGGCGGACAAAAATGACACCTTTGATTGGTTTTCAGTCTTTTACGCCAGAACTGTCTTTTATTGATGTTTGAAATATTATTACTGTGTTTTGAATGATTTTGAGACAGAAGAGAACGAACTCTAAAACCTAGGGTTAAAATGGGAATCAAAACTATCCTAATGTTGTCATGCATGGATTAACACCTAATGTCTGTCATATTTCTCTCTTGCGCAGAGAGAAATAGAGATCCTAGGGGATAAACGGAAAAGAAACAACATATATACAGTAAAGCAGTAAAATGCATGAATGCAGCAGTACAAGCGAGGCAATGGAGTCCACTCAACCTCGAACCTAGAAAACAATAGGCAAAGTGAAACGACTTCACTTCAAACCTAAGGGGGAAAATTAACAAACAATACAACAAAGGAAAATAAACCCCAAAAACCTAGCTCTGACAGCACACCAGCTACTACAGCAGCAGCTCTGAAAAACACCAAACTCTGACGGTTGATAAACAGCAATCTCCCAATGAACCCCAAAGTCAAACTCTAATGATACCCAAGCTACAAAAAGCTTCCATCTCCTAGAAATCACCAAGCTCAAGCAAGCACAGAATCTTAACCAGTTGACAGCATCAGACAGTAGATAGCTCCAAACAGCAGTAAAACCTAGCTTTAACAGCTGCACAGTTTTGACATGAATAATCTTCATCTTTGTCAATCTTTGATCTTCATCTCTATCTTCAATGGCTTCTTTCTTCAAGGCCAGCTCTCCTGGATGATAGTCACTTAACAAGATGAGTTGAATGTTAAACAGTTCATTGACTACCAAAGGAAGCCTACAAACAGTTTAACATTATAGAAGGGTGGTTCTCTCAAAGTTCTACCTCTAAGGTAAGGCCACTTATCCCTCCAAAGGAGGGAGGTGAATACCATAGAGGGACTTTTAATCATTGAGAAGAATTGAAGCAAAGGAAGCTATCCATATTTATGAAAGAATTTGTTCTATTCTAAGGCTTTACCTATCTCCTATCTCCTATGTCTTCAATCAACTCCAAGCACCAACAATCTTCAAGCTTCAACATTTGATTATCATCTTCAATCTTCTCTTTTAATGTCTTCATGCTCCATAAGCTCAAACCAAGCCCCATACCCCATAGAAAATCCCAAAAGCCCAAGCAAACAAGTATAAACCCCAAGTGGGAACACCAAACAAACACTCCATTTGCAAAATATACTAAAAATAGTAATATAGTATTTAAAATTCTAATATTAATTCTAAGGGGATTTCTACATCTACCCTACATACCCTATATGTCCCATAGCCTAATTCATGCCAAAAACCCCAAAATAAAATGTTATAATGCACCTATGTTGAGTTTAACCCTAATACTATCACCCTAATGTTATCTAATCAAAACTAATCAAGATTAATCCACAAAAATGTGGAATAAATCTCTAAGGGAACCTATACTTCTAATCTAATCATCCCAACAAGAATCAACTCAAAATTATTCACCAATTGGTCACAAGAAAATTTACAAAAGATGTATCCAATGTACAAAATTAAAGAAATTAATAAAATGGGAAAAAACACATTAAATTGAAAAATGGGTGAAAATGAAATTTATTATTTTTATAAAATCACAAATAAATCCAAGATCATGGAGGTATTTTTGAAATATTTTTCTGATTAGTTTTGGATTTATTAAGATTGTTTTGTAAACTATGCAAAATGTGAAATAATATGGAAATTCAATTAAAATTGTCAAAACAGGGGGGCGCCAACAGCAAGTAATTATACTTCAGAACTACATTGGGCCCAGGAGGGGGGGGTGCTGGTAGCAATGCTCTGGGCCCAGTATAAATCCAGAACAAAAAACAAAAACCATAAGAGCAGGGGGGGGGGGGCGAATAGCAACAAAACACCTTGTCTCCCTGGTTGGGCCCCAAACAACATTCACACCAGGGGAGGAGGTGCGAATGGTAAACGAAGGGTATGATCAGTAATCTGTGATTGGGCCTAATGCCCGAGCCCAATTTCCACTCAGCCTTAGTACAAACAAACCCTAATCCTATTATCACTCTCTCTCACAAGGCCACTGTTCATCCTCTCTAACCAGAAACCCTAAACGGCGCTCTAATCTTCCCTCTTCGAAACTCCCTCAATCTCTCAAACGCACCACAAAATCTCCTTAGCTTCCATTCCCCAACTCATCCTCACCAAACCTCACGTCCTACCGGTCAATCTAACTCTAGATTCTACCTTACCTCCACCTCAAACCTATCAACCACGAAACCTCGATCTACAGCTAAATAACAAATTATGGAAGTAGTGGTTTCAGAGAAAAGAACCTGGGTGAAGGTGTGGAGGTGGTACCGTCTGGAGAAAACCTGGAAGTTCTTCTGACGATCGTCGACGGAGCCCTGGACGGAAGAGATTCTTGAAGATCTGAAGAGAGATCTTGAACGAATGAAGATCTAGGCGGACGTTCTTGGCGAAGACGCTTGCGGATTAACGATGCCTTTGATGTTTCTGGGAAATCTGGAGAAATCTGGAAGAAAACTGATGATGAAGATCTTGGATTCTCGGTGGCTTGATGAATATTGATGAGCCTTGATGATCCTCGAAGACGATGATCCCATGAATCGGCGACGGTTGATGATGAACACACGGTGTGTTCTTGATGATCTGGAAAAACGATGAAGGATGGATGAACTTCAACGGTTTCTGGGCGAATCTGGATGGAGATTGCAGATTCCGGTGAGACTGTGTCTTCTGGCGAGTAGTTGGCGAAGATGGATGAAGGCTGATCGGTGAGGAAGATGAAGTTTGGAAGGGGCTTGGATGAAGATTTCTGGAAAAATGGGGTTCCGGTGATTGTTACGGCGGCCGGAAATGATTAGGGTGATCGAAGGTGAGCGGTTGGGGTGGCCGCCGGCCTTTGCATGCCGGCCGGTGGGATGTTCCGGCGAGGCGTGGTAGTGGGACAGGTGGCGAGCATGCGTGGGAGTGGGAAGGAGAAAGGGACGCGTGGGAGTGGAGAGAGAGAAGAGGGAGCCACGTGGGGGAGTGAGGTGGCAGGTGCTGAGTGTGTGTGAGAGTGAGGTGGAAGAAGACTCATATACACGCGTGGCGCTGTATATATAGGACACGTGGCGCTTGAAAATGGATCTTGGACCGGGCTTTCAGCAGATTGGATAATTGGCCCAATTATGAGACTCTGATTAGTGGACTAAACTCTGATTAATGGACTAAAATGTGATTAAACTCTAAAAACAAAATTAATACTGAAAATTAAACCTAATTAATCCTAAAACGAAAATTAATAATAAAACCTAATTAAAATCTATAATTAATCCTAATTAATCTATTAAAACGAAAATTAAAAAATAAACTCCTAATTAATCTAATAAAACAGAAAAAAAACATTTAACATCTAAAAACTATTTTAAATCTGAAAAAATCAAATAAAAAATCTAAAAAACATTTAATCCTATTTTAAAAATCTATTCTTATTTAAGAAAAGATAATATCTATTTATATCTAATTTTTTTTAAAAATCTATTAAAAGGAAAATAATATCTAAAAAACTTAAAATCTAATAAATCTCTAAAAAAGAAAAGAAAATTTATTTAAAACTCTAAAAATTAAAAAAAAATCTATTAAATTCTATAAACCAAATATTAACCTATTTACTATAAAAAAAAACAAATAACCCTATAAAAAAAATCTATTAAATGCATTAAAAATCTAGAAAATACAAGAAAAATCCTAAAAAAGCCAGGAGGCCGATTAAATCAATTATAAAACGATTGCGCAACCCTAATGAAACTCGGGCACCGAGATGACCTAAAAACACAGGAGACGAGCACCAATTCTCAAAAGACTTTTATTCCAACCGGCCTGTACTGCCTGAAACTTCAGGGGCTATAATCCCGATAAAATCCATCTGACTGAGAAAAATGTGATGCATGCAGCGTGCGAATGCGAATGCAAAATGCGTCGAAACATAAACCAGATATGGGGACCGGTTGGTCAAATTTTAGGGTGCAACAGCTGCCCCTATTCAAACGGCTTGGACCTGAAGGGTTGAAGAGCGAGCAGCCTTCAAACATTCAAAGGTAGAAGACGGTTGAATACAAAATAAACCCGAAAATTTGCCAACCGCAGAAATACACTGCGTACTTGCTTGGGAGACACCATCCAGAGAACTGAATCCAATTATTATGACAACAAACTGATCGATCACCTGATAACGAGATTTGACTTTAACCCCCAGTTACTTGTGTGATACCACATATAACAAACCCGAAGGTTGGATCAACATGCACTCGATCACCCCCCATCGTCTACTGATAGACGGAGATACCATCCCGCAGGAAAACAACACCCATACTCACATTGTCTAAAGATAGACAGAAAGACACCATCCCGCGGGAAAACAACACCCATACTCACATTGTCTAAAGATAGACAGAAAGACACCATCCCGAAGGAAAACAATATCCATACTCACATTGTCTAAAGATAGACAGAAAGACACCATCCCGAAGGAAAACAATATCCATACTCACATTGTCTAAAGATAGACAGAAAGACACCATCCCGAAGGAAAACAATATCCATACTCACATTGTCTAAAGATAGACAGAAAGACACCATCCCGAAGGAAAACAATATCCATACTCACATTGTCTAAAGATAGACAGAAAGACACCATCCCGAAGGAAAACAATATCCATACTCACATTGTCTAAAGATAGACAGAAAGACACCATCCCGAAGGAAAACAATATCCATACTCACATTGTCTAAAGATAGACAGAAAGACACCATCCCGAAGGAAAACCGTTAGCGGAAGGAGAACCATGTTCATCACCACCCATCAAATTTCAGAATCCTTTCGTCTACAAGAATTGATGAAAAGAACAATATCTTCAAAGGGGCCACATCATCAATAAGGATTGACAGGAAGAAAAACCACCTCCAAAGAGCCATGCCATTGATAAGGATCAACAACTAGGAAAACCAAACATTCTTCAAAGAGCCTCGACGTCAATAAGGATCGACGGTCAGAAAAACCTTCTCGAAATGTCATCTCGTTCAATAAACCGAAAGAACGCCGATATCTGAAAGATCGCCTTAAAACCTCTCAACGTCTAAAGATAGACGGAGAAAACCATATCCAAACTCACGACGTCTAATGATAGACGGAGAAGGCTCGCTGGGGGAAACACATCGTCAATGTGAACTGACGGGAAGAACAGTCTGTCTTCCTCAAATGATCAATAGGCAAAGCATAACCATTGTATGATTTGAGGATCGAATACCAAAGAGTTGTCTGAATAAAGCTGCTGGATAAATGCCCCTGAACTGATTACAGAGTACTTCATGTTGCCACTGAAGGCTGATAGAAAAACTGGCTTATGCTTCGTATGCATATGCGTATGTTTGAATTTTTCTATGGCGTAATGCTCCATATGGGATGGAAATGCTACGCATTTGAGGATGAAATGCAAGTATGATGCAAATATGATGATATATGCAAATGCAAATGCAGGCTCGGGTCGCTGGAGAAGTTGGATACAGAAAACCGCCTCAGCAAAATAAATGCTGAAGACAAAGCCAACTCCGCTGGGGATAACCAGACATCACAGAATTATTCCAGCAAAATAAATGCTGGAAAAGTGAAGCCAACTTCGCTGGGGAATAACCGAATGTGCCAAGCACGATTGGACTTCTGTCAGGGATAGCTTACCCGTGCCAATGAAAATTGGACTTGCGCTGGGGAAAACAGACGGAGTCTTCCTGCGTACCAATGAATTTTGAAATGATGTGCCACCACAAGTTGGGCCGCACAATGATTGCCAATAGGGATTGGACTTCCTGAAAATTACCAATAAGGATTGGGCTTTTGGCTATCCGTGATGGATCATATACGACTGACTCTGGAAAACGTCTTGTCTGAGTTCACAGGTTTTCTGGTGGAAGAGTCACGGGTCGATAACACGACTTCCCGACATTCGACTCACACTTGGAGATTAGCTAAATTTGCTCGAATAGCTCTGAGTAACTCTGATGACACGGAGAAGAACAATTCCTTCGCTTCTGATATGCCCCAGCTTGTAGGACCTCTGTGGGGATAATCCTCAAAAGGAAATCTGAAAATCTGTATCCTGATAGTCTGATGTGAAATGCCCCAGCATTCTGAACCTCGGAAAAATGCTTCAAATCAAATGCCTCTCGAATAAGGAAGAACTTCCGCGCTCTTAGGATGGCCTACCCCTGTCTGCAATGACCTTGCCCCTGATTGGCTGATTCGGTATAGTGACTCTAGCTACGAGAGATTTACCGAATCTCGACCTGATTGCCCCGGAATAACGACTTTGGATGGCTGACCTCACTGGGGATCACTTGATAATAGCTTGCCCCGGCTCTCGGAACATTCGGGCATCCTGCATTCTATCCTGATCAGACTTTCCACTGTAGGAAACTTTCCTGCTGTCAAGCGCTTACTCGTAAGTAAAACCAGTTGTTCTGCATAAAAGACATATTAATGCAATGCATATGACAGTTTTAACATCCAAGCTGTTCACTGGAAAAAGGGAAAAAACCGTTTATGGCATATAATGCACAAATCATCTATCAGAATATCATCATCAGTACCAACATGGTAAGAAGAACCCTTTTAGGAGTCAGCTTCGACGCGATCTTTACCGATGTATGCCTTTGAAACGACCTCTCTTCAATTAGGACTTTTGAAGGTTGTAACGTGGTCAGGTTCACGGTTTTGAAAGAAAGGACAAAGGCTCAAAGTCTAATTTTAACCCACCCATTCTCCTTGATGTTCTCCGATCCTACGTTCAACTAATTCGACCTTAGCGCTCATCTCTTAGAGGTTGAAATATAGGAAGGATAGTTCGAGAAACTATGATTTTTTTGGAGTGATAGCCACTCATTCTTCGTCTTTGACACTTGGGGTCACACGACTCATATTTCATTGGAGGACCTAACTTTTGCCTGGACCGACTCTTTTGAGTTTCTTTTGATTTTCCAGTCCAGCGGGATGCCCTTATTTTTGCCTAAGTCGTTTGTTTTCAAGTTTTGACTTAGCGGGCTTTTGATTCTTTTTGCTTTCTGTTTTTTTTCGAACAAGTCGTGTGACATTGGTTGTCTGACTCTTTGGGGAATAATGTGACTATGTCACTCCTGACGCTTAACCACTGTGGCTTTTTAGGCACGACCTATAGAGGTGTGATTGATCCTCGAACGGACATTCCTTTTGCAATTTGGACGCTCGGTCAAATTAGCTAACACTTACCCTGCCCCAGGTTGAGATTGAGGGTTTTTCGTTTTTAGAAAGAACTCCTACTACTAGGCTCAAAGGGGTTGTCAAAGGATTATCTTCCTTATGTCTCCGGTGTTTAGGGATTTGAAACAATGCCTGTACATCATCAACAGGTTTTATTTCAAAGGCATATAATACCGGAAGCTTGCATGTCGTTCATTTTCGTCATCCTCCCCGGATTCCGCTTAACCAAGCGTTGGATATCTGTAAAAATCAATTAGTGAACACGAATGGATTTAATCAAAACATGCATACTCATTTCATTATCATCAATTGAATGAAAACAACAAGTTTTACAAACAAGATTGCAATTTAAGAAGAAAGAAACTACAAACATAAAGAAATGACAAGATGAAACACAGGAAAACGTCAGCTTCCGAGAACCGGGCTTTCACATCTGACTTGCTGCTGAACCAGCCATCTTCAAAGTTGCTTATTGAAACCATACTGCTTAAAACGGATGCCGGGTGAATTGCCTTTCTGACTTCATTGGGCTCTGTCTAGCACGCAGGTTTGACCGATACCGATAAGGCTGTTGACTATGGAAAGGAGTTGACGTCGGTTGCGAAGACTGGATAGATTGTTGACTTTGATCAGTCGAACCACTTGGAGGTTGAGTCTGAATTATCAGGGACTCCTTTTGTTCAAGCGCTTTCATCCTCAGGCTTGGTCTAGGCAGCAACTGAGGACAGGGGGATTCTAACACCAATGATTGCAGAATATACTTCTGATCTACGGCAGCTTCGGGAACGTCCATCATTTTAGCACCAACTGGGGTCAGACCATTAGGTACAATTATGCCGCCCAGCATGAGTTCAATAACTTTTGCGTCAATCAAGTCCTGAACGTTGTGCTTAAAAGCGTGACAACTTTCCACATCATGTCCGGGTGCCCCGGAATGAAATTCACACTGCTTACTAGTGTCATACCCATAAGGAAGCGTCGTTCCTGTGAGGGGGGCCAATGTTCTTTTTTCAACCAGCTTCAAACTCAATAAAGTCTGAAAGATCTTAGCATATGTTGAAGGCGGAGCCTCAAATACCCTCCTTGACCTTCGCCGAACCGAATGTATCTTTTGTTGTTGTTGTTGGTGTCGATCAACACGTCTTTTAAGCTCAGGTTCCACAGGCACGAGTTCCACAGGCACAGGTGGAACAAACTCCTTCACTGCGGCTTCAGATAGCTGATCATCCTCTTTCCTAATCACATTCTTGACTACTTCCATGATCAAGCTCATTTGGGTCTTCAGCTGATTATTTTCCTCTTTGAGTATCTTCTGATCCAGACACAACTCTTGCATGTCTTTCATCATCTGCCCTAGCTGGCTTCGGACTTCAATCAGTTCAGCCTGATTCTGTTCCATATCTCTGAGGAATTCCTGCAACAAACTGATGATAGGAAATAAGACCCACAGTTCTGATGTACCTGTTATGTGAGAATGCAATGCAGAAATCAACACATATTCACGATAAGACAAATAAACCCCGAGCTATAAACACAGAGATAAACGCCTCACATCACTATGTAAAGCCAACAAGAGAAGCAAACAAGCACACCCAAGTACAAAATACAATGACCCCAGCCAACAAGCCTGGTGGTGGTCAGCAAACAACAATGCACGAAAACTAAACAGATGCGACGCCCGGCGCAGAAACCTCTAGCAACTTCCTCCATATTCAACTGAGCTCTCAGTTGGACATTCTTCCGACCATACACTCTCAGTGGAGTATTCCATGCCATTGACTGACGAACCCACACAACTGGATGAAGGAGAATCAATAATCCAAACAAAACCCTGAGGTGTGATAAAGATCCTGTTAGAGTCTAGCAGATTCTAAACTTGGCTTCTAAGCACCTTACAATCATCTGTCGAATGCCCCTGTACCCCAACATGGTACTCACAGTGGGCGCTGGCATCAGAACCTGAAGGATAAGGCGGGATCATTGGATTAGTCTCTTTCGACACTATTAATCCACTTTCGACCAACTCTGGCAGCAACTGACTGTACGACACCGGTAGCTGAGTAAACTGCCTTTCAGGCTTCCTTGGTCTTTGTCGGGCGTGACGACGCGGTTGACGATAATATGACTGCTGGTTTGAAGTGTCTGACAACTGAGCCTGAGACGCTAGCGACTCTGAGACAACATCATTTCCTTCTTCCCACTCTTCTTGAGAACTGACAACTGATTCATTCTTATCAACTGGGATATAAGGAGCATCTCAAAGCTTTCCATTCTTGAGTCCTCTCTCAACAAGCTCTCCCATTCTCATTAAGCCTTCAAAGCTTGTACAAGTGAACATCATGTCGTAATAACGACCCTTTAGAGTACCCAAAAAGAGGCTAACCATTTCTCTCTCCTGAATCGGTGGTTGAACACGAGCAGCCAATTCTCTCCATCTTTGCACATACCCCCTAAAGGATTCATTCTCTGCACGAGATAATTCTTGCAACTGCATGCGAAAAGGAGCCATTTCCAGGTTGTAGTCGTACTGCTTCACGAAGGCATTGGCTAAGTCCGACCATGATTTAATGCTATCACTCTTCAAGTGCACGTGCCAGTCCAAAGATGCTCCGATCAAACTATCTTGGAAACAGTGAATCATGAGCTTGTCATTGGTGATATGTGAAGTCATTCTTCTGCAGAACATAACCAAATGTAGCTTCGGACAACTATCCCCTTTGTACTTCTCAAAATTGGGCATCTTGAACTTCGGAGGCAATACAAGATCTGGCACCAAACACATGCTCACAGCATTCAAATCAAGAGTATTCTTATTCACCAGGGCAGCAATCTGATCTTCCAACGTCTGAAGTCTTCTCATATACTCAGCAGCCCTTGGGTCCTGAATATTAACCTGTGGAACAACTCTTGGAGATGGAACAATCCTTGGAGAATCTGGCATAGAGAAAGTGGAATTGTGATACTCTGTGTCATTGAAGGAATATGAACCTCTGATAGGGGTTTGCACTGGCTGAGCAACATTGTTCATCTGAGCTCTTTGACCATTGTTTCCTCCTCCATTTACAGCTGTTATGGCTTCCATGACCTGACTCACCTGGTACTTCAACAATTCAAACTTCGCCCGAGTAACAACCAAGTTATGTTCTTCTGAAGCCATGATCTTTCCAGATGCTAACTCAAGTCCAATACGAATGTCGGGAAATCAACTGGCGAAGCGGACAAAAACGGGTAAGCTCCTTGTTCCGGCTGAGGATGAATATGCAAAATGAAATGCAAATGCAAACAGTCATGCAAAATGCAAAATGCACACACAAGGGACCAAGTGTGCTGTTGAGAAGCCCAATCCACAATACTGGTCTTAACCAGACCCATAACACTGCTCGAGCCTGGTCTCAACACACCCAAAACAATACTCCAACCTGGTCTCCAACAGACCCCACAACGCTGTCCTCAAATATCAACGCCACTGAATCTCAACCAAGAAAACCGGTAATCTGGAGGTCAAGTTACCTGCATGCCCCAACCCCTCTCACAGGTAGGTGTCCTAATAACTGACACACGGTATGGCATCCTATGCGGTCGTCGGCGTCACAGACTTTCAAGACGGATGATACGATACCCAGAAGGTGTGGCATCATCATGTCCTGAAGGGGCCTCACTTAGCCAACTTCCAAATGATCGGTCCCCAGAGTCGACAATCCTCCAAACCAACAACCCCCTCAACCCAAAGGGTTGAAAAAGAAGTCAACCGGGAGAACCTCGTCTGAGCGTGGATTTCATGAGACACTAGTACATGCAAAGCACGCACGCGCCCACTAATTTCCACTCTAATTCTAGGTGCACTCAAGCCCAGGTCCGACTTATCTCTCAATCATAGAACCCAGAACTGTCTTTTATTGATGTTTGAAATATTATTGCTGTGTTTTGAATGATTTTGAGACAAAAGAGAACGAACTCTAAAACCTAGGGTTAAAACGGGAATCAAAACTATCCTAATGTTGTCATGCATGGATTAACACCTAATGTCTGTCATATTTCTCTCTTGCGCAGAGAGAAACAGAGATCCTAGGGGATAAACGAAAAAGAAACAACATATATACAGTAAAGCAGTAAAATGCATGAATGCAGCAGTACAAGCGAGGCAAGGGAGTCCACTCAACCTCGAACCTAGAAAACAATAGGCAAAGTGAAACGGCTTCACTTCAAACCTAAGGGGAAAAATTAACAAACAATACAGCAAAGGAAAATAAACCCCAAAAATCCAGCTCTGACAGCAGCAGCTCTGAAAAACACCAAACTTTGACGGTTGATAAACAACAATCTCCCAATGAACCCCAAAGTCAAACTCTAATGATACCCAAGCTACAACAAGCTTCCATCTCCTAGAAATCACCAAGCTCAAGCAAGCACAGAATCTTAACCAGTTGACAGCTTCAGACTGTAGATAGCTCCAAACAGCAGTAAACCCTAGCTTTAACAGCTGCACAGTTTTGACATGAATAATCTTCATCTTTGTCAATCTTTGATCTTCATCTCTATCTTCAATGGCTTCTTTCTTCAAGGCCAGCACTCCTGGATGATAGTCACTTAACAATATGAGTTGAATGTTAAACAGTTCATTGACTACCAAAGGAAGCCTACAAACAGTTTAACATTATAGAAGGGTGGTTCTCTCAAAGTTCTACCTCTAAGGTAAGGCCACTTATCCCTCCAAAGGAGGGAGGTGAATACCATAGAGGGACTTTTAATCATTGAGAAGAATGGAAGCAAAGGAAGCTATCCATATTTATGAAAGAATTTGTTCTATTCTAAGGCTTTACCTATCTCCTATCTCCTATGTTTTCAATCAACTCCAAGCACCAACAATCTTCAAGCTTCAACATTTGATTATCATCTTCAATTTTCTCTTTTAATGTCTTCATGCTCCATAAGCTCAAACCAAGCCCCATACCCCATAGAAAAGCCCAAAAGCCCAAGCAAACAAGCATAAACCCCAAGTGGGAACACCAAACAAACACTCCATTTGCAAAATATACTAAAAATAGTAATATAGTATTTAAAATTCTAAGATTAATTCTAAGGGGATTTCTACATCTACCCTACATACCCTATATGTCCCAGAGCCTAATTCATGCCAAAAACCCCAAAATAAAATGTTATAATGCACCTATGTTGAGTTTAACCCTAATACTATCACCCTAATATTCTCTAATCAAAACTAATCAAGATTAATCCACAAAAATGTGGAATAAATCTCTAAGGGAACCTATACTTCTATTCTAATCATCCCAACAAGAATCAACTCAAAATTATTCACCAATTGGTCACAAGAAAATTTACAAAACATGTATCTAATGTACAAAATTAAAGAAATTAATAAAATGGGAAAAAACACATTAAATTGAAAAATAGGTGAAAATGAAATTTATTATTTTTATAAAATCACAAATAAATCCAAGATCATGGAGGTATTTTTGAAATATTTTTCTGATTAATTTTGGATTTATTAGGATTTTTTTGTAAACTATGCAAAATGTGAAATAATATGGAAATTCAATTAAAATTGTCAAAACAGGGGAGGCGCCAACAACAAGTAATTATACTTCAGAACTACATTGGGCCCAGGAGGGGGGGGGGTGCTGGTAGCAATGCGCTGGGCCAAGTATAAATCCAAAACAAAAAACAAAAACCATAAGAGCAGGGGGGGCGAATAGCAACAAAACACCTTGTTTCCCTGGTTGGGCCCCAAAAGGGGGTGCGAGTAGCAGATCTGCTAGGCCCAAACAACATTCACACCAGGGGAGGGGGGTGCGAATGGTAAACGAAGGGTATGGTCAGTAATCTGTGATTGGGCCTAATGCCCGAGCCCAATTCCCACTCAGCATTAGTACAAACAAACCCTAATCCTATTATCACTCTCCCTCACAAGGCCACTGTTCATCCTCTCTAACCAGAAACCCTAAATGGCGCTCTAATCTTCCCTCTTCGAAACTCCCTCAATCTCTCAAACGCACCACAAAATCTCCTCAGCTTCCATTCCCTAACTCATCCTCACCAAACCTCACGTCCTACCGGTCAATCTAACTCTAGATTCTACCTTACCTCCACCTCAAACCTATCAACCACGAAACCTCGATCTACAGCTAAATAACAAATTATGGAAGTAGTGGTTTTAGAGAAAAGAACCTGGGCGAAGGTGTGGAGGTGGTACCATCTGGAGAAAACCTGGAAGTTCTTCTGACGATCGTCGACGGAGCCCTGGACGGAAGAGATTCTTGAAGATCTGAAGAGAGATCTTGAACGGATGAAGATCTAGGCGGACGTTCTTGGCAAAGACGCTTGCGGATTAACGATGCCTTTGATGTTTCTGGGAAATCTGGAGAAATCTGGAAGAAAACTGATGATGAAGATCTTGGATTCTCGGTGGCTTGATGAATATTGATAAGCCTTGATGATCCTCGAAGACGATGATCCCACGAATCGGCGACGGTTGATGATGAACACACGGTGTGTTCTTGATGATCTGGAAAAATGATGAAGGATGGATGAACTTCAACGGTTTCTGGGCGAATCTTGATGGAGATTGCAGATTCCGGTGAGACTGTGTCTTCCGGCGAGTAGTTGGCGAAGATGGATGAAGGCTGATCGGTGAGGAAGATGAAGTTTGGAAGGGGCTTGGATGAAGATTTCTGGAAAAATGGAGTTCCGGTGGTTGTTACGGCGGCCGGAAATGGTTAGGGTGATCGGAGGTGAGCGGTTGGGGTGGCCGCCGGCCTTTGCATGTCGGCCGGTGGGATGTTCCGGCGAGGCGTGGTAGTGGGACAGGTGGCGAGCATGCGTGGGAGTGGGAAGGAGAAAGGGACGCGTGGGAGTGGAGAGAGAGGAGAGGGAGCCACGTGGGGGAGTGAGGTGGCAGGTGCTGAGTGTGTGTGAGAGTGAGGTGGAAGAAGACTCAGATACACGCGTGGCGCTGTATATATAGGACACGTGGGGCTTGAAAATGGATCTTGGACCGGGCTTTCAGCAGATTGGATAATTGGCCCAATTATGAGACTCTGATTAGTGGACTAAACTCTGATTAATGGACTAAAATGTGATTAAACTCTAAAAACAAAATTAATACTGAAAATTAAACCTAATTAATCCTAAAACGAAAATTAATAATAAAACCTAATTAAAATCTATCATTAATCCTAATTAACCTATTAAAACGAAAATTAAAAAATAAACTCCTAATTAATCTAAAAAAACAGAAAAAAAAACATTTAACATCTAAAAACTATTTTAAATCTGAAAAAATCAAATAAAAAATCTAAAAAACATTTAATCCTATTTTAAAAATCTATTCTTATTTAAGAAAAGATAATATCTATTTATATCTATTTTTTTTAAATCTATTAAAAGAAAAATAATATCTAAAAAACTTAAAATCTAATAAATCTCTAAAAAATAAAAGAAAATTTATTTAAAACTCTAAAAATTAAAAAAAAAATCTATTAAATTCTATAAACCAAATATTAACCTATTTACTATAAAAAAAACAAATAACCCTATAAAAAAAATCTATTAAGTGCATTAAAAATCTAGAAAATACAAGAAAAATCCTAAAAAAGCCAGGAGGCCGATTAAATCGATTATAAAACGATTGCACAACCCTAATGAAACTCGGGCACCAAGATGGCCTAAAAACACAGGAGATGAGCACCAATTCTCAAAAGACTTTTATTCCAACCGGCCTGTACTGCCTGAAACGCCAGGGGCTATAATCCCGATAAAATCCATCTGACTGAGAAAAATGTGATGCATGCAGCGTGCGAATGCGAATGCAAAATGCGTCGAAACATAAAGCAGATATGGGGATCGGTTGTTCAAATTTTAGGGTGCAACACCATCTGATTCTCCGTTCTCGGCACGTGGTGGAACTCTACCCGATCAATGAAAGGCAACAGCCTCCTTGCATAGTCCTTGTAAGGAATCATATTAGGCTGTCGGGTTTTGCACCCCAAATTTTGACCCCTTAGATCCTCATCATCATTTTAGGATCATATTCATTTGATTAACTAACCTTAACCTATTTCAAGTTTATCTTTGTCAAGATGCAGATGAATCAGGGTTCTGTACCGACAAAAAGTCGAGGCTTCTATGGTTTGATCAATCAATGTGTTGGATTTATTCAATTATAAACAAGATTAAGTATACTACATTAGGTCAAGTATGAATCCAATTTGAGGTTGTCATCCAGGAATTGAGAACAATGAAGTTCAGAATACCCGATTAGGGTTCTCGAGCAGGAAAAGTCAACTGGGGTTTGACTTTTGATCTAAAAGGTGTTGCAATGGTAGGATCATGGTCCATAGTGTTCATATGGCTTGTTAAAGTCCATTATAGAAGTTCCAAAGCCTCAAAAGGTCCAGAGCATCAACAACCGACTCAGTAGCCACCGATTGATCGTACGGTTGACCGAAAAGTCAACTCTTCAACCAAAAGGATTTTGACTTCAAGATGTGAATAAAAAATGTTCCTTATGTCATATTACACCTTCCCATAAAATTTCATGACCATTGGATCAAGGGTTGAGGAGTAATTGCAAAAATCGGGAATTAGGGTTTTGAAAGGGGCAAGACCATAACTCCTCAACCACACATCCAATTGAGTTGGTTCAAAGCTCATTGGGAAGCTCTTGACAAGTCCTACAAAAGTCCCAAAGTGGTCCATGATCATAAAATGCATATATTTGGAGTTATGACCAAATTCATTTCAAGAAGGGGAATAACTTGGAAAAATTCTAAGTTATTTGGCCTTTTAGGTTTGTTTTTCCGCAACTTGGAGAGGTCTTTTGACCTAGTTTCAGTGGGAATTTGAAAATCTATAAAACATGAAAGTTGTAGAGCTACTTGAGGGCTTTCTAAAAAGTGGTAGAACTCCTCAATAGCATTTGTGAGCTGAGAGTTATGGATCATGGAAGTTGGGGCTGCCACACTTGAAGTCACCACTTTAACTCTTTCCAAAATTCAAATTTCAACAACTTGGGCCACCCTCAGCCATTGGATCATGTTCTATTCTGATAATGTGAAGCCAAGATGAAGCAAAAACCAGAAGAAAGGAAGTATTTATGGGCTTTTGCAACTTGGAGCAAGTGGCTAATATAATAATCATTTAAAGGAGGAAGGAAGAAAAACTTTTTCAAAGAGTTGTGCAGCTGCAGTCCCCTACTCTCATAGATTCACTTCATTCATCTCATCCCTCCCATCTCACTTAATATATTGCTCAGCATATTGTTGCACCCCAAAATTTGCCCTCACAATACAAGACTTTGTGTTCCAAGAAGGTTCACAAGGTTCACAAAATTCATAATTGGTCAGAAGAGTTGACAATTCCCTCAGACAATGCACCTCCTAAGCAGTGCATCCAAAACTAGGGTTTTGACTTTAATCAGGCTAAATGGACTTCCAAGACTTCAGATTTGGTCCCAGGGTCATTTCGGTCATTTCACGTGGGGTTTGTAATTTTGGGATTAAAGGGGAAGCGGATATTGCTAAGGTTATTTTGAAAGCGGGAACTCGGTTTGAGTTTTGGTCAGATTTAATCAAGTTACGGTAAAAGGTCAGTTAATATAAAGAGGGTGGGTCTCATTCACAATATTGTCCAATACAAAAAGGGAAGTGAGTTTAAATATTTGTGAATATCATTCGTAAATATTTATAATTTACAACTAAGAAGTGAGTTTAAATATTTTTGAAGCTTTATTCATAAGTATTTATAATTTACATCTAAGGGGTGAATTTAAATAATTTTTGAATTATTATTCATAGATATTTAAAATTTACGAATAAGAAGTGAATAAATATTTTTTTGAACTTTATTTCATAAATATTTAGTTTACAATTTGAAACGGACAAGTAAATTCAAACTTTATTCAAGAAATGCCATTGGTTTACAAGAGGATCCATTTACAACAAGTACATATATTAAGGAAATTCTAAGTCCTAAAACGTCTAAGTGGATCTTCACGATGCTCTTTCGATATTCTTCACGAATCTTCCATTAACCTGCATAACAAAGAGAATACAACACAGAATGGAAAAGTGTTAGAGGTTGTTCGACACTCTCAGAACAATGTCATCATCGAGTGTCGGGAGTGGCACAACCGAAGCTGCGTCCAACCCCCGTTACCGATCTGTGCCATTGGCGACAGATCAGGTGGTTATCGTTCTTATCGTACGGGACAGCCAAGAGAGAGAGATAAAGGAAGCTTTTTCGAGCCGAAATGATTTGCGCAGATGTGGATTCTGAAGGGACACCATCAAGTAAATATGACAGCACTATCAAGTAAATGTGTAGCTTTTTGATGCTCATAGCCGAGGTAATTGGAAACAGTTCACCGGGTTACACGCAGCAGGAAAAGGCGCATCGTTAAGAATAAACCCCTTTGAGACAGTGTTGGCTGTATACGAAGGTTCTCCAATGATTTCTACAAACACGCCCAAAGAAGAATTCATCAATTGAAACAGGCCAATTAGGAAACTACTTCGACTTACATTGATAACGAAGAGGAGGGTGAGCATATACTTACAAGGTACCTAGAGATGAGTCAATCAGGAATTGATTACAACAGGCGCAACATCGAAGTTGGGATCAGCTGTTGGATCACTACAACAATCATCCAAATACAGACACGGCCCCATAACCGGCTAGCCAATTCCCAAAGGATGACTCACTATGACCTGGCACATGATAAGACATTTCACGGCAATGAGAGCAGCTCTCAAGCATACCACGAAGTAGTCAATACTAATGTTTTCCCAGCTATGAAATAGTAAACGCTAAAACCGAGCATCAAGCACCCTATGAGTTCCCATAGACGGCCAACGCATCCTCCAGGGTTTTGTCACATTCGCGAGTTAGTATTCGGTGTAGTGCTTCAACTGCATTTTCTTTGTCACAACCTGCATCACAATATACATTGAATTAGTACTCAAATCTAGAGTATGAAGACAGAAACCTATTGGTAATCCAACCCGTAACAGATGAGAGTTGAACACACTTTTTCTTCCACCTGCGTCACAGTCAGTTCAAGGAAACAACCATTAAAAGGAGCCACATACGATAACCTCAAACTACCATAAAAGCAGTTTAAAGGATAAAAGCCTCTAGTGCATAACATAGCGGTCAGTAGTGGATTTGGACCACTGGAACATTGCCCTTCCAATGACATGGTTAACCACTCCAAAAGTCACCTACAACCAAAACAGATGCTAACTGACAATCGCATATGGTTAGAGAAACGAATCGCAGAATAAGAAGAAAGGAATCAAGTTTTACTTCGACCCTCAGTTCAACTTATCATTGGGCGAATCGAGTGGCCGGGAGAGCAACAGCCAAGGCTGTCACCAACTCCTCACCGTACATCGAAAAATCAAATTTTGGACAATAAGTAATCAGGCTCAGGTGGCTTCACGCATTTAGGGAACAACCAACAATGTTCAAAAGCAACCTTATGCCTAAATAATTCTCTGGTTCAGACCTAGAGTCATCATCACCGTCAAACCTTCCTCGGCCAACGGCAAGAAACAGGCAGCTCTCATACTCCAAATCAGGTCCTGAAAGAAGGAGAAGAAAATCAGTACAACAACAGCAGAAAATAGGGTATCAGCACCAACAATTTCAACAGCTAGGCCAATAGACGCAATCACAGCTACAACTTCGGTTAAAATTGCATAATCGACAGCCTCACTTGGTTTCCCAAAACCACTTCAAAGCTGAGAACAGACTTGCATAGCTCACGACAGAGTAAGGACATTCACCACAGCAGTCCATCTCTACCCCAGGGAACCAAGCGTTCATCAATCATCAAATTTACCACAACACGGAGAAGCCCTGTCAAGACGTAACAGCAATGGCTAGAAGGAGTTAAGGGGCAAAGACTCAAATTAGACGCAAAGCTAAATATAAGTATAGCTGATGTTTCCTCTCACCAGCTTGCAGAATTTTCTCTTGAGGAACATACAATCCCACGGTATCCAAAAGCACCACCCTCTGTTGCTCATTTGGACCTTAAGAATTTGAATCAACGTAGACAGAAGCATTTACTGAGTCGTATACAAACTAGAACCAACGAACTTTACGTGGGATCATTACTTGTAACTCTTCGTGAGAAAGCTATGGAGAAACTCTCAGGTTTGAACCATCCTGAAACGAAGGTATCGTTAGGTGGTGGAAATCACTCTGGGCTGACAGATTCCCTTGGCCCAAGTTCACTGCTATTCGCCCCTGCCAAACAATAATTCAGGGTTAGCAAATCAATCAGAATATACCCATTGCGAAAGAAGAATATTCGAAAAAAATCCTATTCAGATCCTCAAAAACTTTGAATATGGACAGACCAGCATTTAACACAACAAATCAGAGATTGAATTTGTCATTCAATGAGCATTCAACAAATCAAACAGAAACGGAAGTTATCTCAAATCCAATCAACCCCAAAATGGAAGGCTCAATCAAATATTTAAAATAGCAATCAAAGACTCAATCGGAGCTTTAAAGATGGGAAAGCCCAAAATCGCCTATAAAAGAGGGATTTGGATCGAGGAACAAACGTTTTTGGATGAAAATTTGAAACCCAGCAAAAAAAATCACAAAAGAAACCCTAAGTAGATCAAATCAAAAGAAGAGAGGAACCACTCATCTTTTGCGCTAAGCCTTCGAGGATTGGCGTCACCACCATCATCGCGAATCCGCCGGAGAAGATCGCTCGCGCCTCGCACTCCTTCGCCTCCCATCTTCGGTAAATTTCTCCATACACGTTATTGTTGTTGAACGATTAAATGTTTCATTTGTTGTTTCAGGTACGAGGATTGACATAACGATGATGAAAGAAGGGGAGAATGAAATAAAATTCGAACGAGAGAGGCGATCGAGGGAGTTACGCTGAGGGGGATTAGGGTTTCTTCTCGCCGTCACTTGTCTTCGTTTTTGTGTTTCGTGTTGTTCTGTTTCTGTTGTTTGCTTGCAAAAGGTTACAGCTGTATGTGCACACGACCATGGTAGTACCATGGTCCGTCATCACCATCACCACATATCACCCACTCTCCATCTCCACATTTGTTGTTTTTTTAACTATATTATTTTTTTTAAAAAAAAATGAATAAAATTAATGTTTTTTATAAAAACCTTTTCTTTTTTAAAATAATAACTTTAAATCCTTTTCGTTTTAAAATAATAACTAAAAATATTGTTAAAAAAAAAATAATGACGTCAAATCTTTTTTTTTTTTGTAGATAATTAGATTAAAACCTTTTTTTTCGAAATTAAAATAAATCTTTTTATGTTAACATCTCTTAATTTAATCAAATCTCTTTTCTTTTAAAAAACAACAAGAATCTCCATATTGCATTTTTTCTCCTGACTCGCCCAATTTCTGTCTAGCTATGTTTACTAACAGTGTTCATCTTGTGCAGCTCATGGTCACTACTACTGCGTGATGTTTTATTTTATTATTATTACTGTAACTGCCTCTCGGTTGTAATCTCGCGAATCCTAACAATCGCGCTTTCATTACTGCTTTTAAATTTCTGCTCGCATAGTTAAATTAGGTCATTATTTTTGTTTGCATGATTCAATTTCTCCCACATTCATCAATTATCCTGTCACATCACACACATCCGAAAGTTAGGTCTAACCGTTTGGCCGCCGCGCCAATAGTCCTCAACTTCAAACCCTTTCACCTTACAAACCCTAATTTTCACAAATGCCTCGCCGCAGGCAAGATTACAATTTTACCCTTAGCATTAGGTCAAAGAGCCGCCGCGCTCATTTTAGGGTTTCCCGCCGTGGAATCCCTAATTTAACCCTAATTACAACTTAACATTTCAACGTAGAGATTTGGAGTTTCTACACTCCACGTAAGCGTGTCCTTAAGATGCGTTTATTCCCCTTGAGACCTTGACCACAGTCAAGAAGTTTCTAACCTCCCTATTGAGGGGAACTACGATTACTCTGATTCCACTCCCGTAAGGATACGTAGGCACAAGATGCGATGTCTTGCCGAGTAAACTTAGAATTAACCCCCTTTATTATTTATTATTGCTTATTTATATTTTATTTATCTTTGCTATTTAATTATTTTGCTTATTATTTTGTAATTGTTTCTTGGATGTAAAGTTGTTTAATTATTTAATTATTATTATGGTTAGTAATTAGGGAGTGTAACAACATGTATGTAATATTAAAATAAATTTAGATCACTTTTAAATAAAGATAATTAAAATAAACACGTCACACACGTAAGTCGATTTTAATCGCCGTCTCACTTCCTAAGGATATCCCTCAAGTTGCTTACGGATAATGGTTAAGTGGGGTGTATAAAGCAAGTCCCTCAAATAGAAAAATCATCAAAGTCCCTTATGGTTGCCTTTACGAATCGAGTCCCTTTCGAAAAATGATGATAGTCCCTCCAGTTTGCTTATTACACCCCACAATGGCCTTCAAAAATCCAATTGTCCCTCACATGTCCCTTAACATCCAAAGTAAGGACTACCTACTCCATTATAGTAGGGATAGTCTTACTAAAGGAAAGAATGAAGAATAAGAAAGACCTTAAAACATTAGGGTAGGCTACTCCTAGATACTTGCTCACTTCAAAACTTTTTCACACTTAAACAAATTTCCAACAAAATTTTCAAGCAAGTTTTTTTCACATCCATACACGGATTATTATTAAACTATTCTGAAATTTTTTGCTATTCACACACTACACTTTCAAAACAATTCAAAAGTGAGCTTAAGTACCTAAGAGCCCATGGATAACCATGGATGAAAAGGGTGCTAACACCTTCCCTTTTCATAACCTACCCCCCGGACCCAAAATATTCTCTAAGGTCTTTCCTGTTCTTTTATAACCTTTCCTTATGGATAAAATAAAAGTCGGTGGCGACTCTTGCTATCCGCAACATTGTTTAAAGTCAGTTCTCCCACCGTGTTACAGAACTGGCGACTCTGCTGGGGATCTATTTAAGAGGGGTACCCTTAGGAATTAAGATCACTTTAAATTGTTTGCCTTGTTTGCTTTATTATTATATTGTTGGGGTGCTCTTATGTGTGAAAGGTCCTAACCCGGATCTAGTGTACCTTAAGTAAATGGCAATAGACCAAGGAAACTGTACGACGTATATCGATACGGTTGATCTGGTGGCCATAGTTAGTGTGACTTCTTGGTTGGTGCTTATATTCCTTAAGTCAAGTTGAGGATAATATTGAGGCTGCCATATGTTGTCAATGCACTAACTGACTTTTAGAACCCTAGTTAACTCATCTTGGCCTTTAGAAAGTAGTGAGGTAACCGGCTTTGGTGCAGACTGAAGTTGGTTGACACTCGATACTACGCTCATTGAGATCTTAAACTTGGAGGGTTTTGGTTGGCAAGTAAGTTGCCTTCTGAACAACCACCCTTGTGAAGGATCAATGATATTGAGATCCCTTAGAACCTGGTTACTTTTGTAGGACAGGATGAACCATCTAACTTCAGGGGAGGGTACTTGCCTTTGAACCTCATGCAAGCCTTTAAACCTAGGGCTATGGTGTGACTTGTTTGTGTGTGCCACATGTTTGTGATTGAGCATGACATCATGACATCATCATGCATCATAAGCATATCATTTTCCCTAACCATTTCAAGGACCAAAGGATTTATCTTTGTTCTTTGTTGCAGGTCATGGCTTCTGCTCGTAGAAACACCATCAGGATCAACTTTGTAGGGATACCTGCTAAGCTCAAGGAGTTGGTTTCCCTAGTGCCTGATCATTCCCAGTTCAACAAGAGACATGGTCACTTATTGGATCTAGTTACTTCAGGGTTCAGTGAAGACATGATGAGTGTGCTGTTTCAGTTCTTTGACCCTAAGCACCATTGCTTTACATTTCCTGATTATCAGCTGGTTCCAACCATGGAGGAGTTCTCTAAACTTCTGGGTATACCTGTTCTTGATCAGAAGCCATTCACAGGCTTAGAGAAGGAGCTTAAACCAGAAGTTATTGCTGCAGCTCTACATCTGAAGAAGTCCGACATTGTTCTAGAGACGAGAAGTGGAGTTAAAGGTATTCTTGCCAAGGTATTAGTGGATAAAGCTCAAATGTTCTTGAAAGCTATGAGCTACGATGCTTTTGAGGAGATCTTAGCCTTATTGATTTATGGCTTAGTGTTGTTCCCCAATCCTGATCAGTTCATAGACGTTCATGCCATCAACATATTCCTGAGTCACAATCCAGTGCCTACCTTACTTGGAGACATCCTACATTCTCTTCACACCCGTACTACAAGAGCAAGAGGAACTTTGATGTGCTGCATACCTTTACTTTCTAGGTGGTTTATTTCTCACCTTCCTCGCTCAGTAATGAAGAATGAGCAAGGGTTCAGATGGTCCAAGAGGATCATGTCACTTTCTCACTCAGACATCCATTGGTGCTCCAGATCTACGGAGAATGTCACCATCATTGACCGTTGTGGGGAGTTTCCTAACGTGCCGCTTCTAGGCATAAGAGGAGGCATCACCTACAACCCATCTCTAGCTTTACGACAGTTTGGTTACGCCCGGAGCGATGGTCCACATGACATGTTGATTCAGGGCATTGTGTTTGACTACGACAACGATCTTCAGGGTTACCGTCAGAGATTCATACGAGCTTGGGAAAAGGTAAACAGGATTGACAGCAAGACACTGGAGCCTAAGTACACCATTCCTATGGAGGCTTATCTCAGATGGGTACGATTTCGTGCTCAGACACTCATGATGCCATATCCTGCCATCCTACCAGTTACCATGGAACCTGTTGCTGAAGGAGACACAGCTTATACCATCCTTCACCCAGACATGCCTACTGATGTGGAAGACTTGCAGAGATCATGGATCCAACTGAAAGAGCAAAGGGATACTTTCGAGGCTCATTACAAAGCAAGCCAAGCAAGGATCCTAGAGCTAACAAAGCTACTTCATAAAGCAAGCATGTCTATGGGTGCCAAAGAAAGCTTTAAGGAGTATGCTCAGAAGTGGAGAGACTTAGCTGGAGGAGTTCAACCCCCTTTGACTGATAGGGAATTGGTTGATATGTTCATGTGTACGCTGAATGGTCCGTTTTACAGTCATCTCATTGGAAGCTCATCATCTGGCTTCACTGAGTTGATCATGACAGGAGAGCGAGTAGAGAATGGCATCAAGAGTGGTAAGATCCAAATGGGCACTTCTTCATCAGGTGCCGCAAAGAAGCCTCCCACTGGGAAGAAAGAATCTAATGCTGTGTATGGTCAGCCTGATCGTAACAGAAGGCATCAGTCTGTTAGTGCAGTTCATATTTCAAATCCAACTCCTGCAACAACAGAGCAGCCTCAAGGCAACCAACAGAGGGCTAGAAGACAGTTCACGAAGATCAACATGTCAATGGCTCAGGCATTGCAACACTTGTTGAAAGCTGAACTTATTACCCTGAGGGAGGCCCCTCGGAATCCCAATGTTACCTCTCCCAAGTACAATCCCAATGCACGATGTGCATATCATTCAAACTGTCCAGGACATGATACTAATAACTGCTGGGTCTTGAAGAACAAAATTCAGGATATGATTGATGCTGGAGAAATTGAGTTTGATCCACCAGGTACTCCAAATGTGATTACAGCTCCAATGCCAAATCACAAGAAGACTGTCAACGCCATTGATAAAGATATTGATGAAGATCTGCATGTCTATTCAGTTATGGAGTTGAGCACGCCATTGTCTGTTATCAAAAAGAGGTTAGTACAAGCTGGGATCTTTCCAGGTTGTCATGAAGATTGTCTATATTGTACCTATAAGCCGGATAGTTGCTTCATTTTGAGAGATGGGATTCAACGTCTCATGGATAAATATACTATAGTGTTTGAAAGAAGACCAGCATCTGTAGAAAGTATGGTGGATCATCTGACTCAGGGTAAAAAGATTGAAGAGGTTGACATGGTTGACAAAGTACCACTAAGAATCACTTCAAAGGGTCCCATTAAAATCACTCATCAGGGCCCAATCAAGATTACTGCTGAAGGTCCTGTGAAAGTTGTCACTGAAGCCAGAATAGCTCCTCTGATCATTACCACTCCTGGTCCTATTCCTTATACATCTGACAAAGCTGTGCCTTGGCACTATGGGTCTGATGTTTACATCCATGGTGTCAAACAGGAGCCTTTACCTGATATGCCTGTTGACATTGATAATATTGCCGGATCTAGCAAGATCACTCGTAGTGGAAGAGTCTTCTCTCCTCCAGTTGCTTCTAAGAGTGCGGTTACTCCTGCTGTTACTTCCACCACTGATGCTCGGGGCAAGGGTCCTGTTATTGAGCCTGTATCTACTGATGTGCCAGCTGCTGATGACCTCTCTAAGCAGATGGAAGAAGTATTGAAAATCATTCGCAAGAGTGATTATGATATTGTTGATCAGCTGGGGCATACTCCCTCAAAGATTTCTATGCTCTCCCTGTTATTATGTTCTGAGGCTCATGCCAAGTCATTGATCAAGTTTCTAAAGATGGCTCATGTACCCAGTGCAATTTCTGTGGACCAGTTTGAGAATTGTGTTGCTCACCTGACCTATGACAACGGGTTAGGATTTTCTGATGCTGACTTGACCCCTGCCAAGAGGGATCATAACAGGGCCTTGCATATTTCAATTGAATGCAGGGGCACTACCCTGTCTCATGTGCTGATAGACAATGGTTCCTCTCTGAATGTGTTGCCTAAGGAAGTCCTGAACAAGCTGAGTCCTGAAGATACGGTATTGAAGCCCAGTAATATTGTGGTAAAGGCTTTTGATGGTTCTAGAAGAGTAGTGCATGGGGAAATTGATCTTCCAATCAAGGTTGGTTCTCAGGTGTTCACTGCTACATTCTATGTGATGGATATTCGTCCTTCGTACTCATGTCTGCTTGGTCGTCCCTGGATCCAGGGGGCAGGTGCGGTGACCTCCACATTACATCAAAAGTTGAGATATCCGGTGAATGGAAAAGTTGTTACTGTCTTTGGAGAGGAAGAATACTTTGTCAGCCATGTAAACACTTTCAAGTATCTGGAAGTAGAAGGTGAATACATTGAAACTCCATGTCAGTCATTTGAAGTGGTTCCCTGGGCTGTTAAGGATTGTGTGACTCCTCCTGCTGTGAAGAAGGTTCCTGTGGTCATCAGAAACCCTCCAACAATGGCAATGGCCTCCCTCAATGATGCAAAAGCTATGGTGGAAGAAGAGTCCCAGAAGGCTGTCCGTCGTGCCCATGCTGTTCGTATCACCAATCAAGGGGTTATCAATGCCGTGGGAGATCAAGATGAAGACTACAACTTGGAGGCATGGATTCTTCCTACTGTGGGTGCTGGACTCAATAATTGGACAGCTGAAGATGTTATCCCTATCTCCTTTAGTCAGGAGTAAATACTATTACTGTGTTATGTTTTTAAATTTATAATTTCTGGAACAATTAAAACTTTCAAGCCATGTGCCTTACCCGGGGCACAATGGTGTGCTTGTTACGGGTTGTCATCTCATTTGCATACTTCATTCGATAAAATCAATGGACGTTTCGTTTTCGTAAATATTGTGTTCCTTGTCTTTCTTTTTCTTTTATTTTTGCTTTATCAGCTATGTGTTCTTACACACACCCACGTCACTAAAATGCCGATCCTCATCCACTCTGGATCCAATTGATAACAGTTCTACTATTGCCAATTACAATTTCGAGAATCCGATCTATCAAACTGAAGACGGAAACGAGGACGATTGTGAAATATCTGTAGGGCTTGCTAGGTTGTTACAACAAGAAGAGAAAGCTATACAGCCACATGAAGAGCCAGTCGAAGTTGTGAATCTGGGAACTGAAGAAAACAGAAAAGAGGTCCAGATAGGGGCTGATTTAGACAACACTGCTCAGCATAAGAATGCAGGGGCAACATATCAGCGTGCTATGGTGGCTTTGTTTCATGATATGATTCATCATGAGATAGAGGTATATGTGGATGATATGATAGCCAGGTCTCAGAATGAAGAACAACATCTTGATCATCTGCACAAGTTGTTTGAGAGGTTGAAGAAATACAGGTTGAGATTAAATCCAAACAAGTGTACTTTTGGAGTTAGATCTGGAAAGCTCCTGGGTTTCATTGTCAGTGGAAAAGGTATTGAAGTGGATCCTGCAAAAGTGAAAGCTATACGAGAGATGCCAGCTCCCCGTACTGAGAAGGAGGTTAGAGGTTTCTTGGGACTACATTGCAAGATTTATTTCCCAATTAACTACCATCTGTGAGCCAATCTTCAAGTTGTTGAAGAAAGATCAGGTGATGGAATGGAATGATGAGTGCCAGACTGCCTTTGATGAAATCAAGAGATATTTGCTAGAACCTCCAATTTTAATGCCACCAGTTGATGGAAGACCCTTGATTATGTATTTAACAGTATTAGACAACTCAATGGGGTGTGTATTGGGGCAACATGACGAGTCTGGTCGAAAAGAGCAGGCAATATACTACCTTAGCAAAAAGTTTACCGACTGTGAAACAAAATACTCACTGCTCGAGAAAACTTGCTGCGCTTTGGCACGGGCTGCTCGCCGACTAAGACAGTATATGTTGACCCATACTACCTTGTTGATTTCAAAGATGAATGGGGCAGTTGAAGCTGCTAATAAGAACATTAAGAAGATTGTACAGAAGATAACTGTTACTTACAAGGATTGGCACGAGATGTTACCATTTGCTCTGCATGGTTATCGTACTACAATACGTACTTCAACCGGGGCAACCCCATTCTCCTTGGTCTATGGTATGGAAGCAGTTCTGCCTATTGAAGTTCAGATCCCCTCCTTGAGAATTATGAAGGATGCAGGCTTGGATGAAGATGAGTGGATTCAAACTCGACTTGACCAGATAAATTTGATTGATGAGAAAAGGTTAGCAGCAGTTTGTCATGGCCAGATGTACCAGAAACGGATGATCAAAGCTTTTAACAAGAAGGTTAAGCCAAAGGTATATCAGGCTTGTGACTTGGTAATCAAGCGTATCATATTACCACAGGGTGATCCTAGGGGCAAGTGGACTCCAACATATGAGGGACCATTTGTAGTCAAGACAGTGTTCTCAGGAGGTGCCATGATACTGACTACAATGGATGGTGAAGACTTCCCACAACCTGTAAACGCAGACATAGTTAAAAAATACTACGCATAAAAAGAGACCCGCTAGGTTGACAGGCCTAGGCAAAAATAAGGGCATCCCGGCAAACCAAAAGGGTTTGGGCAAAAATTAGGGATATATATATAAAAAAGATGTACACCCGGCAAGTCGAAAACCTGAAAAGGCGGCTTGGGCAAAAAAGGGTATCCCGGTGGATTGAAAACCTGAAAGGGCAATCCAGGCAAAAGTTAGGGATTAAAGCGTATGACTACGTCTCGTTTGGATCACTCATGAAACTGCAACCAGTTGTACTACTTACTCAAGCTCAAACAGATAAAGCTCAATCCAATCGTTTCCGTCTCAACAGCAAGAAGATGAGATACTTGAGTGGCAATAGTAGAATTGAAACTCAATAGGATTATTTCCCACATAGCTGATTCTTTTTGTAAAACTTCATGACAAAATTCTCTTACTAGGGTTTATGTCTCCTTGTACAAACTTACCCGTGTATGGGTCACTTTCGATATAAATAAATTCCATCTTTTGAATCCAGATTTACTTTTACCCTATTTACATAAGCGAAACGTCCATTGGTTGTGTTTGAATGTATGTATGCCTTTGAATATGATTGATGTTTACCAGAAATGCATGTATGCTTTTAATATGATTGATGTTTACCAGAAATGCATGAAAATGCAGTAATAGTATTTACTAAGGACGAACGAGGGAAGGATTTCAACGAAGCTTCGCCGGTTCATCTTTACAAGGCAGTTACAAACCATCAGTAGGACTAATCCATTTTCACAAAGTCTAATCTCCCCTGGAATTTATATCCATCTCTTTTATCCTCATACGGATATACGGGAAATTACTTTCCAATAAGGGCACGATGAACGAAGACGGGATGTTATACTTATCCTACTATCAAACGAAAACGGGAGGTTATCTATACCCTACTATCCCCAACAACGGGAGGTTATCTATACCTTGTTATCCCCAACAACGGGAGGTTATCTATACCTTGTTATCCCCAGCAGACGGAGGGTTATATATTCTTCAACAACGAATCGGGATTTATTTTCCTTGGCCAGCAGTTGTTATACAAGGATATCCAGACACTTCCAGCAGTGTCATAGCATACATACATCATTTACATCATACCATAACATATATGTCTATAGTACATTACCTAAGTGCATCATGTCATACATGCATACATAAAGCATAAACTAATGTTGTTATACAGAATGCTACCTTGTTTTCAGGTTAATTATCCAACAAACAAGCTTATGATCTTTGGGACTGCTTTATTGTAACCTCAGGGTTACTTTATCCTCCTGATGAGCTTCTTATTACTTTGGGACTGCTTTATTGTAACCTCAGGGTTACTTTATCCTCCTGAGGAGCTTCTTATTACTTTGGGACTGCTTTATTGTAACCTCAGGGTTACTTTATCCTCCTGATGAGCTTCTCATTACTTCAAGACTGCTTTAGAGCTATTGATTGCTCTATCCTCTTGAAGACATATCACATTATTACTTCAAGACTGCTTTAGAGCTATTGATTGCTCTATCCTCCTGAAGACATATAACATTATTATTTCAAGACTGCTTTAGAGCTATCCATTGCTCTATCCTCCTGAAATCAGTACTTCAAGACTGCTTTAGAGCTATTCATTGCTCTATCCTCCTGAAGCCATCTAATTATTTCAAGACTGCTTTAGAGCTATCCATTGCTCTATCCTCCTGAAATCATTACTTCAAGACTGCTTTAGAGCTATCCATTGCTCTATCCTCCTGAAATCATTACTTCAAGACTGCTTTAGAGCTATTGATTGCTCTATCCTCCTGAAGACATATCACATTATTACTTCAAGACTGCTTTAGAGCTATTGATTGCTCTATCCTCCTGAAGACATATCACATTATTATTTCAAGACTGCTATAGAGCTATTCATTGCTCTATCCTCCTGAAGCCATCTAATTATTTCAAGACTGCTTTAGAGTTACCCATTGCTCTATCCTCCTGAAATTACATTATGATTTCAAGACTGCTTTAGAGCTATCCATTGCTCTATCCTCCTGAAATCATTACTTCAAGACTGCTTTAGAGCTATTGATTGCTCTATCCTCCTGAAGACATATCACATTATTACTTCAAGACTGCTTTAGAGCTATTGATTGCTCTATCCTCCTGAAGACATATCACATTATTATTTCAAGACTGCTATAGAGCTATTCATTGCTCTATCCTCCTGAAGCCATCTAATTATTTCAAGACTGCTTTAGAGTTACCCATTGCTCTATCCTCCTGAAATTACATTATGATTTCAAGACTGCTTTAGAGCTATCCATTGCTCTATCCTCCTGAAATCATTACTTCAAGACTGCTTTAGAGCTATTGATTGCTCTATCCTCCTGAAGACATATCACATTATTACTTCAAGACTGCTTTAGAGCTATTGATTGCTCTATCCTCCTGAAGACATATAACATTATTATTTCAAGACTGCTTTAGAGTTACCCATTGCTCTATCCTCCTGAAATTACATTATGATTTCAAGACTGCTTTAGAGCTATCCATTGCTCTATCCTCCTGAAATCATTACTTCAAGACTGCTTTAGAGCTATTGATTGCTCTATCCTCCTGAAGACATATCACATTATTACTTCAAGACTGCTTTAGAGCTATTGATTGCTCTATCCTCCTGAAGACATATAACATTATTATTTCAAGACTGCTTTAGAGCCATTCATTGTTCTATCCTCCTGAAATCATATCATTGCTTCAAGACTGCTTTAGGGTTATCACTATTGATTGCTCTATCCTCATGAAGACATGCTGTTACATCAGTATTACTCCAGACTCCTGACAGTTCTCATTATGCTACTGAAGAACTTTCCCCTAGTGGCATCTTTAAGCCCACTCAATCATGTTCAACCAACCATCAACATCACTCCATGCACTGGTGAGTACAAATTTTTGGGCTTTTGTGTTCAATCCCCTTCAACCTTCCAGGTTACGACTGGCAAATATACCAATCTAACCCCTCAGGTTTCAGAAAATTGAACAGGGGCACATATGCCCAAGAGACTGATGTATAGAGCTGCCACAAGATTTTGGCAAGATTTCTCCAAAATTTCCCTCCAAGAAGCCAAAATCCAAATCTGCCCTCACCTTCATTTCCCCTATAAATAAAGGCCTTCTCTATGTTATACACCACACCAGAGCTATTAAGAACACATAGAAACTCATAGCTCTCTCATTCCTTTCCTTGTTTGAAAGTGCTTAAGTTCTCAAAATCACAAAAATCACCATTTTCCATTTTTCATGCTATTTCTTGTTCCAAACACCAAAACACTTCAAAGACCATCTACACACCCTTAAAATGGCCATTTGAAACTATTCCCACCATTACTTTCATAAAAAAACTCATCAATCTAAAAGTCAACCTTCATACCTTCATATTTTGACTTTTATGCACTTTGGAAGCCAAGTCTCTACTTAAGGCCTTTCCTACCACTTCAACACCCCCAACACCTCATATATATCTTGTTTCGACTGTCCAAAGGCTCAAAAACCAACTGGGAGGCTCATTACTCAAACTGTCCTAAAGGATTGCTTATTGCTTCAAGAGGAAGAAAACTCCAAATATGTGCCAAAGAAGAAGATCTCTAGGTTTCTTTGCTTTCTAGCTTGCTCAAGAAGGTCTACAAGAGGTATGTAATGCTCAACCTCCTCATTATACATACATTGTCATGTTTTGTAAATTTGAAGTTCTATTTTGAAAACCATAGTCATGCTGTCCCAAAATGGCTCTTTGACAAGAGTTTGTGTTTGTTACTATGTTCTTTCTTTTGTTAAAGTGTATTGTTCATGAGTGATGTGTTGATAATACTCTATCAAAAATGAACTTTGTCTGTTGTTTACAACTGTTTTGAGGAATTTGTCCACAAGGGTAGCTTTAGAGATCTTAACATGAAATGTTGATGTGCTTGATACAAATCTATCAGTTCTTGTCATTTTGAATAGGTTGTTAGTTATTTCATAAGGTTTCCCTGCCCATAGGTCATGTTTGAATCTAGATTGGCTTTTGTTTCACAGTTGTGATGTTTGTTTCAATTGCTATACCATTGTTCATGAATGTTGTGCTAAGATAGTATGCAACTGCTTGTGTCACACTCAACTGCAATGTTTCATATCATTTGCTTGAACTGTTGATTTGTTATGGTTTGGTCTTGCTTGTCTTAATTGAAACTTTTTGAAAATGATAAAAACATGAGATTTAGCTAACAGGACCTGCTGTGAGGTTTATTGTTTGTTTTGCTGTCAAATGCTTGCAACAATCTATCAGTTCTTGTTTTGAGCAGTTTGTGTTTGATCTTTAAGGGTGAAAGCATCAGTTAACATATTTAGAGGTTGTGTGTGGTATTTTCATGATCAAACTGCCCTTGTATTTTCAAGACAGCTGTTCACTTTCAAACTTGCATTTTCAAGCTTTATGTTACTAACCACATGTCCAATTCTGTTTCAGTCTGTTTCTGTTTGATCTACCAGCCTAGAATCATCTTTTAACATGTTTTAAGTTGGTGTGTGATGCCTAATTGTCTCAAATTTCCATAAACTATCTTGCTGCATAAATGAACTTGTTTTGCATTTCATAAGTATCAACATATCAAATTTTGTTATGTTTGAAATGTGCCTGAACTTTAAGTATGATCTCATCTATTTTCATGATTGTGATGTGTGTGTATTGGTTGTTTGAGCTGTTTCCACCTGGTTTGTCCTTTCACTTTCAAAATGCATCTTCAATTTCCATTCAAGCCAAATATGCCTGCATTGCATACCAATGTCTGTTCTGTTTGCAATATGCCTGATTTTTGGATATGACCTTATTTATTTTCATGTTTGTGATGTGTATGTGCTAATTTCATAACATTGGAACCACTCATTTTGGACTTGCCTCATCTCTTGCTGTCAAATAGCTTTTGCAAGCCACAGCTGCCCACACACCATACACTTTTCTGTTTGAAGCATCTTTGGGTTATTTCATGAGCATTAGACCATTAGATAACATGATTAGGGTTTGTATGTGTGTAGGAACCAGACCTCATTTTGAATGCTATGCCAATTATACCTTCCTGTTTTGACAGCCTGTTCACATGTGTCATACTTGCAATCTTTGAACCAAATTTTATTGTGTGCATTTTATGTTCTATCTTGAGTTGTAAGATCATCCATGAATACATTTGAAACTTGTGTGTGGTGTTTATTTGGTCTAAAGCTGTTCCAACCATGTCATGATTTCAATTATGCATTTCATTTGTAAATGAACAACTAGCATACCATTTTCATTTCTGTTTGGTTTGTGACTAGGCTTGAAGTGTGGAAACACTTATTAACATGTTTTGAGTTTGTGTGTAAGGTTTGTTCAACCTGAATCTGCCTAATTCATGACATAACTTTCCAATTGCATTTTTTTCATTTTTACATGACATGCTGATGACAGTTCAGTTTGGTTTATAATCTTGGCATTTGTTTATTGCCATCTTGTTGTTCTTTTCATTTCAAGTAGTTTAGGGTGAGATTTCATGATTTGTTGTTGATTTGATCAAATTTTGAGATGCATCCATGTTTGGCCTTTTGATTGAATTCTGGACAGCAGGGCCACTTTGCCTTGGCCTACTACTTGTCTGTTGTTTCTGATCAGCCTTGATCCCTTCAAATATCACATTTGAGACCAACCATGTTTGGTGTATGTTGTAACTGTTGTCTGTTTGGATTTAACAACTTGGTTTTTGCCTTGAAGTCATTTGATTTTGTTGTTTGAGAGCACATATTTTACCATTCTTGCAACTCACCAGCCAATATGTTGCCCTTGCTGTATCATACTACCTTCTTCTGCCTGAGACATTGTTGTTTGATTTGTGAACATTCAGAGCATTAATAAACATGTTTAGAACTTGTAGGCCATCTGTGTATGAATTGAACACTTCCCATCTGCACCTTGACAGTTTGCTCAACTTTCATGCTATGTTTGCAACCAATGAACCAATTTCAATTGTGTTGATCTGTGACTGAGCCCTAAGTGTGCAATTTATCTGTTAACATAATACTAACTTGTGTACAATGCTTGTTTGCTATGGATGTACTCAGAATATGCTTTGATTCCCATTATGCAACTCAAATGACCAAATTGCATTTACATTCGTGTTTTTGATTGAAGGCATCATTTCACAAAATGGTTGTTACCATCATCATCCTTGTATAAAAACAATCATGTTAGGCTTTAATTTTGTTAAATTTGGTGTTGATTTGATCTAGTTTGAAACCTTCACGCCTTTGGTTTTGGTGGCTTGTTTTTGGCCTAGAATTTCACTCAAGATAGCCCTATCTTTTTCTGGGGTAGCTAAATACATGGATGTATCGCCACTCCAGTGGTTGTAACATGCGTCTTTCACTTCACATGCCAGGGTTCGATCCTCAGTGATGACCCATTTTTGGTATTTTATTTCAATTTCCTTGTTTTTATTATTTTCATTCTTCTTTTCCATTCCATGTACATGCGCGTGCAGTGCCCAAGTGGCTAAGTGCTGGGTTTGTAAACCAAAGGGCCTAAGTTCAACCCCTCCCTTGGCCATTTCTTGTTTTTATTGCTTGTTTATTTATCATTCTCTTCATGAAAAATTCAATGATTCATAACTTTTGCGTGCTTTATTATTTTTGATCTGTTCTTTTTGCAATATGTTCATTTTAATGTCTAGTTTCATTTAATGGAAGAAAATTTCAAATTGCTTGTTTTCACAATGCCTTTTGCCTACTTGTAAGTTTGGTTCCTTTTTAGGGTTGTTACCTTTTTCCTTGATGAATTTCTTTTATACCATGCCTGTTTGTATCTTGTAAGATTTGTTGATGTTTGATTCCTTTGTGTTTGTTAACATGTTAAGGCTTGGTTTCTCATTGGTGGTTCCCATAAATCTGTTGTTTCCTTCCTAGAAATTTTGAACTTAAGTTGTTGTGACATGTCTTACATTCTTCACATACTTGATTATCATCAATGCCTAAATGTTATTACATTTGAACTTATAACATGATTATCTTAAGTTGTGACTTATTTGTATGATTGTTGTTTCCATATTTGTTAATATGTATCCCTTGAGTTATTGCCTTGGTCTTTGTAAAGATGTGTCATACTTGGTTGAAACCAATTGTTTTATTCTAATCCTTGCTTATTGTGATATGCATGCTTGTTTGGTTGTAACCATATTCCTTGTATTCATCATGTGTGATATGTTTATTGCTTTGTTAAGTGTTTCTTCCCCAAGTGATGGAACTTTTTAGTTCTCATCCAAGTTGCCTCCCTCTCCTTCCAAAGGAAAAGTCTCTCCATTGACCCTTGTGTCATGGATAGTTCGTTACCCTTTCCCTTGACTTTGTGAAGTCATTTTGAACCTTAGTATAAGCCATTAGACTTTGCCTTAATTATAAAAAACCCACCTTTACTAGGAGTGTTTCTTCAACTAGAACCCTAGGATAGAGTTTGTAAACTCTATGTAAGAATCATAGTAATGATTACTTACTCCCCTCTTAAGTACAATGTAGATCTAGAGAGTTTTGTTAAACTCTATACAAGCATTGTTATGTTTGTTCCCCTTTGAACCTTGACCATAATCAAGTGTTCTTCATCCCTAGTGAGGCAAACTATGATTGCTCTGATTCTATCCTAGTAAGGATACGTAGGCAGAGGACGCGATGTCTTTGCGAGCAAACTTAGAAACTATCCTTAGGTCTTAACCTTTACCTTTTACCCAATCCCAACCCTTAGCAAACATTTAACAAACTTAGCATGCAAGCAAACAAAAGGTTCTTGTAGAGTACTACAGATGTTTAGGATGTGAAATACCTACCCTATGCATAACCAACCCCCGATCCCCGAATCTCTTAGCGTTGTTGTTACATCGCGCAAAAGGTTCTTTCTTTCTTTAGACCTTTCCTTTGGATAAATTAAAGTCTGGTTGTGAATTTAAGAATTAAGATTAAAGTTAATTCAATAGCTTGGTATCACGATTCTCACTGCAACAAAAATGGCGACTTCACTGGGGAAGAATTAACTTGAGGGTTTAGCCTATTTTGTTTAATTGTATGCTATATTTGTGAATATTTGCTTAACATGTATATTTGTCAATATATTTGTTTGAATATTGGATATTGGGTGCTTTGAAGTGGTGAGACGGTCCTATACCCGGACTTGAGTGCAATTATGATAGGATGGTGGTATATTCAAGAAGGTGTAGAAGCAAGCATACCTCAATCTCAATTTTTGATGATGTCAACCCAACTCAAGCTCACTTCATGACTGCAAAAAGTCAAGGCTTTCAAACTGATCAAGTCTATGCAATTATAACTTTCAAGTCAAGCTGCTGTGCAAATTATTCTTCATCTGTCAAGACTTGGACACAAGGCTGGTATATCAAAATTCCCTCTTTAATTTGATGTACAAGTGTTCAAACAATCCATATTTTGTGCATACTGCATTGGCATGTTTTTAAACTCTTTAGAATTGGTAACTTAAAGATTTTTCTAAGTTTTTACAGTGTTAACCGATTAACCATATGGGTTAATCGGTTAACACCCTTAAAATTTGAATTCTTTGAGCTAACGTTACAGTGTTAACCGATTAACCTATATGGTTAACCGATTAACACTGAACGTATTTTGAAAAATTGCTTGTTTCAAAGTTCAAAATTCATGTTAAAGTTATACCTTTTCATTGTTTGTTCTATACTCAATTAAACCTGTTTGAATAGGTGTTTTGGCTCATATAAATTCTGATTATTTCAAAATTGAAAAACACCTCCAATAATTTTCAAAATATTCATTGAATCAAATTCACTCAAATTCAAATATTTTCAAAATTTCTCAAACTGTTCATATTGTTCATATTTTTCATATCTATAGCACTGAACACTTGTATTGATACTAAAGAGTGAATTCTTATCAAAAGGAGAAGATCAATCTATGTATTGATATCATTGTTATTACTCTCAAATTAATTCATTCAAAATCACGTGTACTATGACTTGTGATCCAGGATTGTTGGACACAAGGTTAAGTGTCTGCAGGAGGATTGTTCTTGCACACTTGTGATTGTATAGTTGTTAGAAAGTAGGCCTCACCGGTTGATGGTGTGATAGGTTGTACAATTCTAAAACTATAGTAAATTCTCTTTCATGTTGAAAGGGGAGTGGAGTACTCTCGGATTTTGAGGGGAACCACTATAATTCTCCGTGTTCTTTCTTTTTCTGCATTTACCGCTTTCATCACCAACATTCTTAAAGAAGTAAAATTTAAGAATACCGAAAAACCAGAAAAGTCCCTAAAGCCTAATTCACCCCCCCCCCCCCTCTTATGCATACTCTGTACTTACAGAAGGCTTATAGGGAGTTGATTCCCGACCAAGCTAACTTGAGAAACCACCGCTCAATGTAGGCCCTCTTGAGAGTTTAATATTGTTGATCGAGTATTCGTGAAAACAATGCTACTTTCAACGAAGGAGCCCGTGACACTGTGGACTTTTAGATTACATTCTACCCCACTTTGGCCTTATTAGGATGTAGTGTGATGACTATAAGGAAGTATTTTCGAAATAGTTGATACACGATGCTACACTTGGACGAGACTCTCTTGAGAATATTATCGGTTACCAAGTGATTTGGGAAGTTGATAATATCCAAAAGATGGGTTGATGACTCTGGGAACTCTGTTAGAACCCGTTCAGCAGGTACAAATTAACCCATAGTGCAAATCCTTGGGGATGGGTAGACCTTGGATTCACACTCGCCCTTTAAACCTAGGCTTGTGTTTGTATGCATATGTGTAATCTTTGCATTTGCCCGTGTTTGTGCATTTTGCATTCATAAACATCATATCATCAGGTTTCATGGAACTCAAACGTTTTTGTTTGTAAACATCAAAGGTCGTTATGAATAGTGAAAGAAAGAAAACTTTGAAGTACACTTACAAGGGTTTTAACCTAGATGACCTAAGAAGGTTGGGCACCTTGGTGACAGATCCAGAGGGATTCCAAAGCAGGTATGGGAAGTTGTTGTTACTATTGAAGATAAAGATGGATAGTGGACTTCTTTCTACGCTTCTCCAGTTCTATGACCCACTCTACCACTATTTCACTTTCCCTGATTATCAGCTAGTGCCCACACTAGAAGAATATTCTCAGTTGGTTGGATTGCCCATTCTTGAAGAGTCTCCTTTTCCAATCATGGAGGAGGACCCTAAGGAGCAAGACATTGCCAAGGCTACACGTTTAGGATTGGTTGATATTCAAAAGAACCTGATTACAAAAGGAGGAGTGTTTGGGTTAAATGCAGAATTCTTGGTTGAGAAAGCTCAATATTATGCAGATCATTTAAGCATGGATGCATTCGAGGCTATCTTTGCCTTGCTCATTTATGGCATCTTTTTGTTCCCTAGCTTCGAGAATTTTGTGGACCTCAATGCCATTAAAATCTTCTTGAATAAGAATCCTGTGCCTACCTTGCTAGCAGATTCATATCATTCTATTCATCTAAGGAACTTTCATAATGGAGGGATGATTACTTGTTGCACTCCTTTGTTATACAAATGGTTCACTTCACATCTGCCTAAAGCTAACGCTTTTTGGGATCCGAAGAAAGGATGGTGGTCACAAAAGATCATGGCTCTCACTCATTCTGATATTGATTGCTATAGTCGTGACTATGATGGAACAATGATCATTAACAATTGTGGGGATTTTGGTAATGTACCTCTTCTCAGTGCTAATGGAGGAATCAATTACAATCCAGTCCTCGCCCGTCGGCAATTGGGATACCCTTTGAAGGACAAGCCCAATGGGGTTCATGTGGAAAGCATTTTCTTCAAAGAAGAAAAGGATAGTCAAGAGCTAAAAGAGAAGATTCTGAAGGCTTGGAAGCATCTGCACAAGAAAGGGAAAAAGGATCTTGGAAAACTCAACTGTGTCTCTTTGGAACCATACCTCCAATGGGTTCGAAAGAGAGCCATCACGCTAAGGATGACTTATCCTAAACAAGAGCCTATGGCTTTGAAGGAAGAACGCACCTTGGTCTTCATGTCTGAAAAAGAAAAGCTGAAAATCGCTTTAGTCAAAGCACGACAAATTGAAGATGCTTGGAAGCACAAGTATCAAGTGGTCGTTGAAGAGAATACAGAACTCCATAAACAACTCCAGTTGAAGGACGAAGAAGTGCTCTCTTGTAAGAAGAGGAAAGCACAAGAAGAACTTTTTTCTTCCAGTCCTCAGTCTACTCCGTGGAAGTTAATTGTGGACAAGCTCATTCTTGAGAAGGCTCAGATGGAAAAAGAGATCGAGAAGCTCAACATGAGGCTGCTAGGGGAACCTTCTTAGGATTCATTAGCTGTTGTTTATGTTTAAAACTCTTGTAAGAGGAAACAATATTTTGTAATCCCATCTTGTTGATGAATGAATAACAACTTTTGATGTTCGTAAATATCTGAGTTACATGACACCATGCACATTTGCATTTGCATTTTTTCTAACCATTCAAGGAAATTCAAACTTTTCTTTTTGCAGACGGCAACATGGTGAGACGAGGCATACTTCCTTTCCCGAATTTGAAGTTGGGTCGTCTTAGGATGTTGACAAGACTTGTCAGGAACCCCGCCGCCTTCATTGCCAAATATGGAGATCTCCTGCCATTGATAAGTGCTCAAGTCAACGATTTCATGCTGCAGGCTCTTGTTGAATTCTACGATCCAATCTACCACTGCTTCATATTCCCAGACTTTCAGTTGCTCCCGACCATAAAGGGGTACACTGACTACCTGAAGATTTCATGGACTTTCAAAGCTCCTTATGGAAAACCAAAGAGAAAAGATTTGGCTAAAGCCTTACATCTCAAGCCAGAGGACTTACCACCTATGAGAGCAAAGGGAGGATATTACGAAATGAAAGCAGGACCGCTAATGGAGATGGCCGAATATCATTATGAGAATAGAAATCTGGGCATCTTTGAAGCAATTTTGGCATTCCTAATATATGGGCTGTATCTCTTACCAAGCAATTATGACTTCATCAGTGAAAAGGCAATTCGTCTCTTCATCATCAAAAATCCAGTAAATGCGATACTGGCAGATACATATGTGGTCATCCACTGCTACATCTTATATGATCTCGGGCAGTTTTCATGCTGCCTCGCATTGCTTGATAGGTGGTTCACCTCTCATTTACCCAGGACTCACATCCTTTGGAGGCTTCACAGCAAGAGCGCATGGATTTCCAAGCTCATCACCCTCAGGCACTATGACATCACCTGGTATGACCCCAGCCTTGGTAATCTAGTCATGATTCCCAGTTATGGAGAATTTCCCAATGTACCTCTCATTGGAACAAAGGGGGTCATCACCTACAACCATGTTCTTGCTCAGCGTCAGTACGGGTATTCAACCGGGCCGAAGCCCGAGCCGGAACTGCTAAGACCTTGCTTCTGCGAAACTGGTCGCAACCCTGAACTGGAAGCCCGAGCTCACTATGCTCAGAATGATCCTCACCTCCAGGGTATAACTGCAATGGAGAACATAAGTTGTTTGACTACCAGAGCGTACTTGCTTTGGTCGAAGGAAATAGCTTTGAACATGTTCTATACTCGTGATTACGAGATAATGATGGAACCAGAGGTCCCCACGACCAGGGAAGAGCTGAAATACGCTTTGATCAAAGCACAACGAGAGAATGAAGACCTGTGGGAAATCATCCGCCAGGACCGAGTTCACGTTGAAGACCAAGAAGGAGAAGGATCATCTTGTTAGAATGATCATTGTTTCACCATTTCCTGTTTTCCCTAAAAAGGATTGTAATCCTATGTTGCATTTACTTTCACTTCTTGTTGTAAGAAAGGTCTTGCTTTTTAGCAAGAGCCATCTATTGCAATAGACTTCAAATTATCAATGAAAACACTTTTTTAAGCATGTCGTTACATGTTGTTCCAACTTTTTTGTTTGTAAATAAAAATTTGCTTTTCCTTGAATGGTTTGTGCATTTGCATTCGCATCTCATCCTGCATTGGTCTTGCATCCGAGTTCCGCAGCTCATCCTTTGTTCTTGTTCAGAAAAGAGAGAAAGGAGTCACACTAAATTCTCACAAATACAACACTCGATCCATAGCTCAGAAGAAGATGGTTGATAATGAACAGAGGTTCGACCAAATGGACAACGACATTGAAGGAATCAAGGGTGACGTCAGCCAGATTATGGAGGTTCTCAATATAATCAAGGCAAAGATGGACACACAGTCTACGGTAATCTCCGAAGTCACCGTGGCAACGACCAATGTCACAGTAGCTCTAGTTACCTTTGTAGAATTTCCCTATGGCATTTCTCGAGATTTCGTGCCACCATTCAGTAATTTACAATCTTCAAGTCTTCAGCCACTGTTTGATTCAACAATCAGGAATCCCATTTTCACTCAGGCGGGTTGACCAACAACAGTGCAACCTGTTTTCCACAATCAACAACCTATCTTTGACATACCCGGCGGTTCTGAAATCAAGGATGAAAAGCATGAAAAACTGAGGGTAGAGATGGACATCATGGCTAAAAGGATGAGATCCATCGAAGGAAGCAATCTTTTCGGATCAGATGCCAAAGACATGTGTCTGGTGTCCGGTTTGGTTTTCCCCCAAAAATTTAAGATGCCAGTGTTTGACAAATATGAGGGGACTACTTGCCCCAAGATACACCTGATCATGTACTGCAGGCGGATGGCTCCACATATTGAAAACGACAAGCTGTTGGTGCACTGCTTTCAGGACAGTCTTAAAGGAGCATCGACTAAATGGTATCTCATCCTGGATCAAGCAAATATCCATGGTTTTCAAGATCTTTAAGATGCCTTCATTCAACAATATAAATACAACATGAACCTTGCTCTAGACCGCCTTCAGCTCCTCAGCATGGCACAAAAGAGCACTGAAACCTTCAAAGAATATGCGCAAGGATGGCGCAGGACTGCTGCTCAAATGGAGCCACCCCTTACTGAAAAGGAATTGGCAGACTGGTTCGTAGATACGGTCAGACCAGAATTCTATGAGCGACTAATCAGCAGTGTCACGACCAACTTCTCTGACATCGTGGCAGTGGGGGTCAAGGTTGAAGCCGATTTAAAAAGTGGGAAAGTGGCTACTCCAAATACTAATTCAAGCACCAATGTTGCAAAGAAGTCGGCCAAAAATTTTCATAAAAAGAAGGAGGGGGATGTAAGTATGGTAACATACAAAAAGAAGGCGCAAAGTTACAGGAACCATCGCCAACAATATCATCCACCATCATACATAGCAGCTGTAACTCCAATTTTTCAACAGTCATCGCATCAGGGTCCTCAACATGGGGCATCCAGCAATCAACAACAGTATCATCAGTCGCAGGGTCAGCAACCTCAAAATAGGGCTCCAAGGGCGAACTACCAGGCAAATCGGCCAAAAATACAACCTATTCCGATGAGTTACACTGATCTATTCCCAATGCTGATAGAAAGAGGTTTGGTCAAGACAAGGAAATTGGGTGCTCCACCTAATCCACTTCCATTCTACTACAACGCCAATGCCCGCTGTTTATTCCATGAGAACGCTCTGGGCCATGATCTTGAAGGATGCTTCACGCTCCAGCACCTCGTCCGAGAGTTAATTGAAAAAAGGATTTTGTCCTTTGAAGATAATCACCCGAACATAAAGAATAACCCTCTACCAAATCATGGTGGAGTAAATGCTATTACTGAAGAAGGGGAAGGGTCTGAAGATAAGACAGTTACTACTATTGATGAGATCAAGGTATCGTTGGTGGAACTACACAAACGTCTTGCTCAAGCATGGGCACTTAAAACATCTCATGAAGACTGCAAACAATGCATGCTGAACCCAGAAGGTTGTGACATTGTGAAAAAATACATTCGAGCAATGATCGAACAAGGGATGATAGAGATTGCTCGCAGGAAGAAAGAGGAAGATGTGGCAATCATTGAACCCGTGTTTAATATGTCTGAAGAGCCTAACAAAAGAGCTGTTTTCAGAAATAATAACAACAACTACCAAAATGTCCGGCCAGTGTTCCGCGACGATGCACCCCCGAAATTTGGGAGAGAGCAAGCCAGATTTGAACCAAGGGGAGGATCTAAACCTCACCCAAGGGCCATAACACCAAAACAGGACCATTCATGGTGTGAAGGAATTTTCAAAGAGAGGAAGCCGGTAAATGTAGCCAATATTGCCGGTGGGAGTAAGATGACCTGGAGTGGTCACATATACCAACCGTGGGCAAATAATGCGGTTCCTCCTCCAGCAATTTCCGTTCCAAAAGCTATTGTTCCTCAAAAACCCATTCCAGGGGTAGTCGTCACTAAGGAGCCTTTGGTCAAAGGAAAAGAAAGCCTAAAAAATGATGAAGAAGAGTTTCTACGAATCATCCGACGAAGTGATTACCGGGTGGTAGATCAACTGAATCAAACGCCATCTAAGATTTCAGTCATGGCATTACTCTTAAGCTCTTCAGTGAATCACCAGGCTTTGCTAAAAATCCTAACACAAGCCCATGTTACCAAAGACATTACAATAGGGCAATTCAACTCCATTGTGGCAAACATTACGACCTGCAACACTCTAAGCTTTGATGACAATGATCTAACAGCGGAAAAACACAAGCACAATCGTGCTCTGCATGTGTCTATCAAATTCGAAGAAGATACATTGTCCAGGGTGCTTGTTGACACAGGATCCACGCTCAATGTAATGCCGAAGAGGACACTAGCCAAGCTGGCTTACCAAGGTGCTAACATGAGGCCAACATCTCTCGTAGTGAAGGCATTTGATGGGTCTAGGAGAGCTGTGATAGGGGAATTTAATCTTCCTATCATGATAGGACCGCAAATCTTTGAAGTCACCTTTTAGGTGATGGACATCAATCCAGTTTACATCTGCCTACTAGGGAGGCCGTGGATACACGCAGCAGGCGCTGTTACCTCTACTCTCCATCAGAAGATGAAGTTTGTGGTCGATGATCAGTTGGTCACTGTTCACAGAGAAGAGGATCTAATGGTGAGCAACTTATCCTCATTTCGATACATCGAAGATGACGAAGATTCCCTTGAGACAGCCTTTCAAGTGCTAGAAATAGCCCACGCTATTCTAGTCGACGAATCTGACATAACTTGCGGTCCGTCCTTCACCTCTGTTTAGAGTATCAAGGCAGCACTAAAAGCTGGAATCCCGTTGGGATGGGGGGAGATCATTGAAGTCAACGCTTGGGAAAAGACCGATCGATAAGGGTTGGGTTACAAACCAACTCTAGAGGGCGAGCCGGAAGAAAGCACCATGAGGAAGAAGTCTTTGGAAGAAATATTTACAAGTGGCGGAGTACAAATCAATGCTATCATTGCTGAGGATGAGGATTGCAATCTAGATCATCTGATAACTCGGGGAGGAGCAGCTTTACACAACTGGGAGGTTGTGGAAATTCCTGTCTTTTTACCTTTAGAGTAATTCATTTTGCTTGTTAGCTTTGTGATTTCTTTAAAATTCCTGGTCTTGCCCAAGGCCCGCAAATTATTTTGTATTGGGCCACTTTGCGATTTGAAAATCTATGAATGAAAAGTGTTTTTGTTAAAACTCTTATTTATTTGCTACTCATCATTTTCACTCTTTTTGTTAAAAGGAAAAAATGGCAATCTTTTTGAAAAAATTAAAACAACCCTTCATCTGCATGTCTGTGTGTGTGTGTCTAATTGTTCCCAAAAATAAAACATGAAGAATACCTTCATTACCCACATAATCCTATGATCCTTCGGTTCCTTCTACTAGTGGTTCATCTATCTTCCAAGCTGAAGAAGAGAATGATGAAGAATGAGAAGTCCCAGAAGAGTTGAAAAGGATGACTGAATATGAAGATGTTTATCTCCAGCCGTACAAAGAACAGATTGAGGTCATCAACTTGGGATCCGAAGAGGAAAAAAAAGAAGTCAAGATTGGGGCATCATTAGGGCCAGAGATCAAAAGCAGGTTGATAGCACTCCTCAGAGATTATGTCAATATATTTGCTTGGTCTTACCAAGACATGCCAGGGTTGGACACCGACATTGTTATGCACAAGCTCCCCCTGAAGCCAGAATGTCCTCCGGTCAAGCAAAAACTTCGCAGATCAAGACCAGACATGGCTCTTAAAATCCGAGACGAAGTCAAGAAACAGACTGATGCGGGCTTCTTAGCGGTATCCAAATATCCAGAGTGGGTGGCAAACATCGTACCAGTCCCAAAGAAGGATGGCAAAGTCAGAATGTGCGTCGATTACAGGGATTTAAACAAAGCAAGTCCGAAGGACGATTTCCCTCTACCACATATCGACACTTTGGTGGATAATACAGCTAGTTTCGTAGTATTTTCATTCATGGACGAATTTTCTGGCTATAATCAGATAAAAATGGACCCGGCCAACATGGAGAAGACAACCTTCATCACACCCTGGGGCACCTATTGTTATAAGGTCATGCCTTTCAGTTTGAAGAATGCAGGGGCAACATATCAGAGGGCCATGGTCACACTCTTCCATGATATGATGCACAAAGAAATTAAAGTATACATGGATGACATGATCACAAAGTCTCAAAGAGAAGAAGACCATTTGGATCATCTGTTGAAGCTATTTGAGAGACTCCGAAAGTATCAACTTAGGTTAAACCCAGCAAAATGCACCTTCGGGGTTCGCTCAGGCAAATTACTGGGCTTCATCGTTAGTCAACGAGGAATTGAAGTAGACCCCGACAAAGTTAAAGCAATCCAAGAGATGCCTGCTCCTAAAACAGAGAAACAAGTCAGAGGTTTCCTCGGACGCTTGAATTACATCACCAGGTTCATCTCCAATCTAACTCCTACTTGCACGCTGTAATACCCCAAATTTTGCCCTAAGATTTGTCGTCGCATTTCATTGCATTTTTATTGCATTTAATCAATTACTAACAAATTTGTGTGGTCGTTTGACTTTTTGCAGGTAAATATCATATGGCATGCATTTTTTTTCTAAAAAGTAAAAATGACACAATTGGCAAGAGGACACGTGTAAGGAGTTGTGAGTGTGAGAGGTTGAGAGTTCGAATCTCACCTTTGTCACTTTTTTGTTTTATATTATTTTTACTCTAAATTTTTCTATCTTTCATTAAAAAATAACAAAAATAGTTTTTTATTATTATTTAATTATTATTTTCGTATTTTAATTAAATCATTTTTTTAAAATATTATTTTTTTCACTTTTTTCTAAATTATTCATAAAAATATCCAAAAAATCATAAAATAAAAAATATTGAAAAAAATTTTGTTCTTTTTATAATATTTTTGATTTTACGAATCAATAGGATTATTAGTTTTTATTTTAAGTTTATTTTAATTATTTTAAATTATTTAAATTTTTTTTTTTTAACTAATTATTTAGTTTGGGCTTTAAAATGGGCTTTAGGGACATTATTGACAATTTGGTGTTAACCCTAATTTGTTCCCTATATATACATGTGTTGCTTTGTTGAAAATGGGGAGCATGAAAAAAACCTAAGAGGAGTGAGTGCCGTTTACCGTTATTTATTTTCCTTCATCTATTACTGTTGTTTCTTTTTCTTCATCATTTACCGTTATTTCTTTTCCTTCATCTATTACTGTTGTTTCTTTTTCTTCATCTTTTACCATTTTTTTTTCATCTATTACCGTTATTTCTTTTTCTTTATCTATTACTGTTACGTTTATATATTTATAATTTTTAAATTGTTAGAGTTTATATATATATATAAGATTAATTTTTGATCGAATTATATCGATACGATGTTTGCACATTTGTGTGCATGACGCGTGACATTTGTGTTAGTTCGATCTGGTTGCGATGATCGCATTTTTGTGTGAGCAATAATACTGTTTTTTGCTTAATTTCTTTTTCTTTGCGATAAATTTTGTTTCGTCCGATTTAGATCTGGTTGCGATGAGCGCATTTCTGCGTTAGCAACATTGTTGAGTTATTTGGCACATTTAAAATTCATTATTGCTTTATTATTATTATTATTATTATTATTATTATTTATTATTGTTATTATCATTATTATTATTATTATTACAATTATTATTATTGTTATCATTAATTTATTAAAACTTGTTATAATATAAAAATCTTTTTTTAAAATAATAACTAGAACCGTTTTTAAAAAAAATATATAATAATAACATTAAACCTTTTTTTTTATAAATAAAACCTTTTTGTTAGATAATTAAATTAAGACTATTTTTGAAATTTTTTTTAATAATATTAAAACCTCTTTTTTAACTTAAATCAAAAGCTTTTTTATATATCACAAATAAACAACAAAGAATATCTATAACTTTCGCACTTTCGTTTCATAACTCGTCTGATTACTGTCTGACTCTGTCTACTAACTTTGTGTATTTAATGTGCAGCTTGTTACGTTGCTATTAGCTATTTTAATGTGTTTTTCAATTCAAGTTGTATTATAATTGTATCTGTTTCTCATTTGTAACTTCGCGAACAAATTATTGCGTTTACCTTTCCGCACTTTAATTTCTGCTGTTTGTATGGTTTAAATTCTCGCATTTGCATCGTTAATTTGTCCCATTACATTCCTCCGAAGGATTAGGTCTAGCCGTTTGGCCGCCGCGCCAATAGTCCTCAAAACTTCAAACCCTTTACAAACCCTAACTTTTCACGAATGTCTCGCCGTGGACAAAAATTACAAAACTACCCCTAGCTTTAGGTCAAAGAGTCGCCGCACTCATTTTAGGGTTTCCCGCCGCGGAATCCCTAACCTAACCCTAATTCACTTAACAATTTACAACGTAGATATTGGAGTTTCTACACTTCGCATAAGCGTGTCCCTAAGATACGTTTATTCCCCATTGAAACCTTGGCCACAGTCAAGACGTTTCTAACCTCCCTTTTGAGGGGAACTACAGTTACTCTGATTCCATTCCCGTAAGGATATGTAGGCACAAGATGCGATGTCTTGCCGAGTAAACTTAGAATTAACCCCTAGGTCTTTTTTAATTTTCAATCCTTTATATATACCCTAAAGCAAAATAATTAATGAAATAAATAAAAAAAATAATAAACAAAAGGTTCCCGTAGAGTACTACGGAAGTTTAGGGTGCTAATACCTTCCCTAAATTTAACCAACCCCCGAACCTTAGATCTCTCCCTTTTAGGTTTTTCCTTTCTTTAACCTTTCCTTCAGATAAATCAAAGACCAGTTGTGAATTGAATTGTGGTTCAAATTAATTAATAGTTTGATATCCTATTTCCACCGCAACACACGCCGATCTTTAAGTTGTTACGAAAAGATCAGACGGTGGTATGGAACAAAAGCTGCCAGTCCGCATTTGAGAAAATCAAGCAGTATTTACAAGAACCTCCAATGTTGATTCCTCATATGCCTGGAAGGCCTTTTTTCATGTATATGACAGTACTAGAAGATTCAATGGGTTGTGTCTTGGGCCAGACTGATGAGTCGGGAAAGAAAGAGCATGCAATCTACTATCTGAGCAAGAAGTTCACCGATTGCGAGAGTCGATACTCCCTGCTAGAAAAAGCATGATGTGCTCTAGCATGGGCCGCCAAGCGTCTGAGACAGTATATGATCTGCCACACCACAATGCTGATTTCTAAGATGGACCCCATCAAGTACATCTTTGAAAAACCAACTCAAACGGGAAGATTGGCCAGATGGCATATGCTCTTATCAGAGTACGATATTCAGTATGTTGCTCAAAAGTCTATCAAGGGAAGTGTCTTGTCAGAACACCTCACAGAGCATCCCATGGAAGTTTATCAACCACTCAAGTTTGAGTTTCCTGATGAAGATGTGATGTACATTCAGCGCACGAAACCAGAGCCTGGTCCTGAAGAAGGTCCCGAGCCTGGATCTCGGTGGGAAATGATGTTCGATGGGGCGACAAACAAGAACGGACATGGTGTTGGAGCTGTTTTGAAAAATCCAACCGGAGGGTATACTGTTGTCACAACCTGACTTTGTTTCTCGTGTACGAATAACATAATCGAGTATGAAGCCTGCATCTTAGGGTTGGAAGCTGCTATTGATCTTCGCATCAAAATCTTAGAAGTGATCGGTGATTCTGCTTTGGTGATCTACCAGCTCAAAGGAGAATGGGAAACCAGGGATGAAAAGTTGATCCCTTACAAAACTCATATCCTAGAGATGGCTGAATATTTTGATGAAATTACTTTCAAACATGTACCGAGAGCGGAAAATCACATCGTTGATGCATTAGCCATGATGGCATCAATATGGAAGGTCTAGTTTGTTAACGAGGCGCCTCTGATTCGCATTGAAAGAAGGACAGTACCCACGTATGTTATGACAATAGATGAAGAAACTGATGAGAAACCATGGTTCCACGATATCAAGAACTTTCTTCAAAATCAGGAATATCCAACTGACGCATCCAGAATTGACAAAAGAGCCATATGAAGATTGTCGGCTAAATTCTTCATCAGCAATGGTACCTTGTATAAAAGAAACCACGACATGGTTTTACTTCGATGTGTCGATGAAAAAGAAGCAAGTCTCATAATGATCGAAGTGCACGAGGGAACATTCGGTACCCATGCCAACGGCCACGCCATGGCTAAGAAAATCTTAAGAGCAGGTTACTTTTGGTTAACTCTGGAGACGGACTGCATCCTCTTCGCTCGAAAATGCCATAAATGTCAAGTCTATGCTGACAAAGTGCATGTCCCTCCACATCCTCTCAATGTGATGACGTCACCATGGCCCTTTGCAATGTGGGGCATAGACATGATTGGGGCAATAGAGCCAAAAGCTTCCAACGTCCACCGCTTCATCCTTGTTGCAATTGATTACTTCACCAAATGGGTGGAAGCAGCGTCGTATGCAAACGTGACAAAACAAGTGGTCGCTCGCTTCATTAAAAAGGAAATCATCTGTCGATACGGTGTTCCTAACCAGATCATTACTGACAATAGGTCGAATCTAAACAAAAAAATGATGAAGGAACTCTGTGACGATTTTAAGATCAAGCATCACAGTTCGTCTCCCTACAGGCCCAAGATGAATGGTGCAGTCGAAGCTGCAAACAAAAATATCAAGAAAATAGTGCAGAAGATGGTCATAACATACAAGGATTGGCACGAGATGTTACCCTTTGCTCTACATGGATACCTAACTTCAGTGTGGACTTCAACAGGAGCAACTCCCTTTTCCTTAGTATATGGGATGGACGTTGTGCTTCCCATCGAAGTCAAAATACCTTCTCTAAAGATCTTGATGGAAGCCAAGCTTGAGGAAGATGAATGGGTAAAAGAAAGGTTCGACTCATTGAACCTCGTTGATGAGAAAAGAATGTCGGCCATGTGTCATAGTCAGATCTATCAACAAAGAATGATAAGAGCGTTCAACAAGAAGGTTCGTCCCAAATAGTATAGGGAAGGAAAACTTGTGCTTAGAAAAATCCTATCAACTCAAAAGGACATGCGCGGCAAGTGGATGCCCAATTACGATGGCCCCTTCGTTGTAAAAACTGTCTTCTCCAGAGGATCTCTAATTCTTGAGACAATGGATGGCGAACAACTTAAGTACCTTATCAAGTCGGATGCAGTGAGAAAGTACTATGCCTAAAGCAGAAAACCTATAAAGGAGATTCCAGTGCTTCAGCAAGACGGAAGTCCAGGGATTGAAAGCTGACAAACGCCGGGGCAAAGTCTTGTGCAAGGTGATAGAAGAAATGTCGACGTCTGTCATTCTCGTCAAAAGCAGCGAAGCAAATGAACTGATAGTTAAAAGGACCGAATTATTACGGGATTCTGAAACCCTTTCTGTTTGCCATTTTTTTCAAATGTATAAAGTTCTCGAGGCTTTGCCCTTTGTAAAGTTCTTGTCTATCAATGAAATCAGATTTTGGCCAATCATTGTTATGATCTTCTGTTTTTGTTATGCAATTTCACTTATTTGTTAATAAGGATTTTTTCGAAAGCAAAGTGTTTGAAAAATTTAAATTTTGTTTTAAAAGAAAAAACAATTTGACAAAATGATTGAAGAACTCTAGAGGTAATCTGATAACATTATGCAGTCCTCAAGCCGTGAAAGTTTGCTGTCACCTTTGACCAAACTAGATGCATCTGACAGCAATTCCTGCTCTTAAGCCAGAACTTCTCCACTGCAGGATTACAAGGACTTTGTCTGGGAAGATTGTTATCTACACCAAAAGAAAGTGTCGCCTAAAGTGAAGCAATTGAGACTCAGCGTGACGAGTTCCCTCTATGTTTGGCTTGTTTTTGCTTTCCTTTTTCTTGCGGGTCGATCTGCATACAACACCATATCAGCATACGCATTTGTTTGCATTTGGTTTTGGTCTCTATTTGTCTGGCTGTTGCCTTTGAGATCCTTTGGTCATTACCTCTATCTTTGATCTGTTGCCTCAAATTTTGCTTCGAGGTTGACACCCCAAGGTTACTAGTAATCCCGGGATTACTATCTTCTCTGGGAAGCTGGTGGTGACTAGCAGTATCTGATTTACACAGATGGGCGGTTATTACCAATGTTTATCTCCGATTTGGTTGTCACCAATAATCTTTGAAAGTCTAGTAATCACTAGCATTATTTAGAACCAATTATGGTTGGTGTCTCGATGTGGTCGTCACCAACAATTTTCCAAACCCAGTTGTCACTGACTCGGTCATAAAAGAAACCAATCATCATTGGAGTCCTTTTGATTCAGTTATTACCAATATTTGCTAAAATCTAGTGGTTACTAGTATTGCCTTTTAAAAACCAATGATCATTGGTACTTGAGTTGGTTGTTACCAAAACTTCCTAAAAGTCCAATAGTTATTGGCACCACCTGAAACGAGTTGTTATTGGTACCTTTTTGATTTGGTTATTACCAGTCTTTTTGAATCTAGTAGTTACTAGTATTACCCTCAAACCCGATTGTTATTGGTACCTTTGATTCGGTTATTACCAATTTTTTCTAAGTCTAATGGTCACTAGCATCGTTTGGAAGATCTAGTGGTTACTAGCATTATCCAGAATCAATTGTTATTGGTATACCCCAATTTGGTCATCACCAATCCCCTATAAGTCCAGTAGTTACTGGCATTGCTTGAAAACTAATCATTATTAGTCGGTTATTACCATTCCCCCAGCCGGAGTCCTGTGTTTTACCAATATTGTTTGGAATTCCCAATTGTAATTGGAACTTTGATTTGGTCATCACCATATCCCCAGGAAGTCTAGTGGTATTTAGCACTTTTTAGAAACTGTTTGTTGGATCGGTTGTCACCATCGTCCCCAATAAGTCTAGTGAAAACTAACGCCACTGGAAACTGTTTGTTGTTCTGGTCGTCACCAGTTTCCCCATTGAAGCTTTTGCTTTCCCAGTCGAGTCTCGGAGAACTAGTGGATACTAGCTTCCCCGGCACGTCCAGTCTTGTTTCCAACCTTTTCCTCAAGATCCTGTTTGAACTCTTCGTTATAGGAAATTTCTCATCTGGTTATCCCCAGTGAGGTTCGTGTCTCCGTTCCGTCTTTTCCCCGGTGAAGATTTGCTTCCCTAGTGGATTTGTCCCCAGCGAAGTTTTCCCAGTGGGTTTCTTCCCTAGTGAAGTTTGCGTTTCTTTTCTTTCGTTTCCCTAGTGAAGAATTGCCTTCTTCCCCAATGGGCTTCCTCATCTGGTTATCCCTAGTGAAGTTTGTATCTCCTTTCCCCAGTAAAGATGTGTCTTCTCTGGTGGAATTTGCGTCCCCTGTATGAAAGATTCCCTTGAACAGCATCTTTAGTCATGTTTGAACTATCTTGCTTAATTTGCCTTGAATCTTTCCCCAATGTGTTGGGTCCCTCGTGGGTGGTTACTCGTCGTATCGCCGTTCTTTTATATTTTGCTCGTGTGTTTGCATCTATATTGCATTCAAGCATCATAAAACACCATTTAGAACTCATTTTATTTCAGCATTGGTCCTTTCGCATACCATCAGATCTAAGGGACAAAATTTCCGGTTTGCTATATTTAAATACCTTTCACTACGATTCTATGAGGATTGTCATCTCTCATTGCCATCTAGTGAAGATATTTAAATAGGGGTATATGTTGCACCCTAAATTTTGACCCCTTAGATCCTCATCATCATTTTAGGATCATATTCATTTGATTAACTAACCTTAACCCATTTCAAGTTTATCTTTGTCAAGATGCAGATGAATTAGGGTTCCGTACCGGCAAAAAATCGAGGCTTCGATGGTTTGATCAATCAATGTGTTGGAATGATTCAAATATAAACAAGCTTAAGGATACTACATTGGGTCAATTATGAATCCAATTTGAGGTTGTCACCCAGGAATTGAGAACAATGAAGTTCAGAAAACCCGATTAGAGTTTTCGAGCAGGAAAAGTCAACTGTGGTTTGACTTTTGATCTAAAAGGTGTTGCAATGGTAGGATCATGGTTCATAGTGTTCATATGGCTTGGTAAAGTCCATTCAAGAAGTTCCAAAGCCTCAAAAGGTCCAGAGCATCAACAGCCGACTCGGTAGCCACCGATTGATCGTACGGTTGACCGAAAAGTCAACTCTTCAACCAAAAGGATTTTGACTTCAAGATGTGAATAAAAAATGTTCCTTATGTCATATTACACCTTCCCATAAAATTTCATGACCATTAGATCAAGGGTTGAGGAGTAATTGCAAAAATCGGGAATTAGGGTTTTGAAAGGGGCAAGATCATAACTCCTCAACCACACATCCAATTGAGTTGGTTCAAATCTAATTGGAAAGCTCTTGAAAAGTCCTACAAAAGTACCAAAGTTGTCCATGATCAGAAAATGAATAAATTTGGAGTTATGACCAAATTCATTTCAAGAAGGGGAATAACTTGGAAAAATTCTAAGTTATTTGGCCTTTTAGGTTTGTTTTTCAGCAACTTGGAGAGGTCTTTTGACCTAGTTTCATTAGGAATTTGAAAATCTCAAAAACATGAAAGTTGTAGAGCTACTTGAGGGCTTTCTAAAAAGTGGTAGAACTCCTCAATAGCATTTGTGAGCTGAGAGTTCTGGATCATGGAAGTTGGGGCTGCCACACTTGAAGTCACCACTTCAACTCTTTCCAAAATTCAAATTTCAACGACTTGGGCCACCCTCAGCCATTGGATCATGTTCTATTATGATAATGTGAATACAAGACAAAGCTAAAACCAGAAGAAAGGAAGTATTGATGGGCTTTTGCAACTTGGAGCAAGTGGCTAATATAATAATCATTTAAAGGACGAAGAAAAAGAAACTTTTTCAAAGAGTTGTGCAGCTGCAGTCCCCTACTATCATAGCTTCACTTCATTCATCTCATCCCTCCCATCTCACTTAATATTTTGCTCAGCATATGCCCAAGAGACTGATGTATAGAGCTGCCACAAGATTTTGGCAAGATTTCTCCAAAATTTCCCTCCAAGAAGCCAAAATCCAAATCTGCCCTCACCTTCATTTTCCCTATAAATAGAGGCCTTCTCTATGTTATACACCACACCAGAGCTATTAAGAACACATAGAAACTCATAGCTCTCTCATTCCTTTCCTTGCTTGAAAGTGCTTAAGTTCTCAAAATCACAAAAATCACCATTTTCCATTTTTCATGCTATTTCTTGTTCCAAACACCAAAACACTTCAAAGACCATCTACACACCCTTAAAATGGCCATTTGAAACTATTCCCACCATTACTTTCATCAAAAAACTCATCAATCTAAAATTCAACCTTCATACCTTCATATTTTGACTTTTATGCACTTTGGAAGCCAAGTCTCTACTTAAGGCCTTTCCTACCACTTCAACACCCCCAACACCTCATATATATCTTGTTTCAACTGTCCAAAGGCTCAAAAACCAACTGGGAGGCCCATTACTCAAACTGTCCTAAAGGATTGTTTATTGCTTCAAGAGGAAGAAAACTCCAAATATGTGCCAAAGAAGAAGATCTCTAGGTTTCTTTGCTTTCTAGCTTGCTCAAGAAGGTCTACAAGAGGTATGTAATGCTCAACCTCCTCATTATACATACATTGTCATGTTTTGTAAATTTGAAGTTCTATTTTGAAAACCATAGTCATGCTGTCCCAAAATGGCTCTTTGACAAGAGTTTGTGTTTGTTACTATGTTCTTTCTTTTGTTAAAGTGTATTGTTCATGAGTGATGTGTTGATAATACTCTATCAAAAATGAATTGTGTATGTTGTTTACAACTGTTTTGAGGAATTTGTCCACAAGGGTAACTTTAGAGATCTTAACATGAAATGTTGATGTGCTTGATACAAATCTATCAGTTCTTGTCATTTTGAATAGGTTGTTAGTTATTTCATAAGGTTTCCCTGCCCATAGGTCATGTTTGAATCTAGATTCGCTTTTGTTTCACAGTTGTGATGTTTGTTTCAATTGCTATACGATGGTTCATGAATGTTGTGTTAAGATAGTATGCAACTGCTTGTGTCACACTCAACTGCAATGTTTCATCTCATTTGCTTGAACTGTTGATTTGTTATGGTTTGGTCTTGCTTGTCTTAATTGAAACGTTGAAAATGATAAAAACATGAGATTTAGCTAACAGGACCTGCTGTGAGGTTTATTGTTTATTTTGTTGTCAAATGCTTGCAACAATCTATCAGTTCTTGTTTTGAGCAGATTGTGTTTGATCTTTAAGTGTGAAAGCATCAGTTAACATATTTAGAGGTTGTGTGTGGTATTTGCATGATCAAACTGCCCCTGTATTTTCAAGACAGCTGTTCACTTTCAAACTTGCATTTTCAAGCTTTATGTTACCAACCACATGTCCAATTCTGTTTCAGTCTATTTCTGTTTGATCTACCAGCCTAGAATCATCTTTTAACATGTTTTAAGTTGGTGTGTGATGCCTAATTGTCTCAAATTGCCATAAACTATCTTGCTGCATAAATGAACTTGTTTTGCATTTCATAAGTATCAACATATCAAATTTTGTTCTGTTTGAAATGTGCCTGAACTTTAAGTATGATCTCATCTATTTTCATGATTGTGATGTGTGTGTATTGGTTGTTTGAGTTGTTTCCACCTGGTTTGTCCTTTCACTTTCAAAATGCATCTTCAATTTCCATTCAAGCCAAATATGTCTGCATTGCATACCAATGTCTGTTCTGTTTGCAATATGCCTGATTTTTGGATATGACCTTATTTATTTTCATGTTTGTGATGTGTATGTGCTAATTTAATAACATTGGAACCACTCATTTTGGACTTGCCTCATCTCTTGCTGTCAAACAGCTTTTGCAAGCCACAGCTGCCCACGCACCATACACTTTTCTGTTTGAAGCATCTTTAGGTTATTTCATGAGCATTAGACCATTAGATAACATGATTAAGGCTTGTATGTGTGTAGGAACCAGACCTTATTTTGAATGTTATGCCAATTTGTACCTTCCTGTTTTGACAGCCTGCTCACATGTGCCATACTTGCAATCTTTGAACCAAATTTTATTGTGTGGATTTTATGTTCTATCTTGAGTTGTAAGATCATCCATGAATACATATGAAACTTGTGTGTGGTGTTTATTTGTTCTAAAGTTGTTCCAACCATGTCATGATTTCAATTATGCATTTCATTTGTAAATGAGCAACTAGCATACCATTTTCATTTCTGTTTGGTTTGTGACTAGGCTTGAAGTGTGGAAACACTTATTAACATGTTTTGAGTTTGTGTGTAAGGTTTGTTCAACCTGAATCTTCCTAATTCATGACATAACTTTCCAATTGCATTTTTTTCATTTTTACATGGCATGTTGATGACAGTTCTGTTTGGTTTATGATCTTGGCATTTGTTTGTTGCCATCTTGTTGCTCTTTGCATTTCAAGTAGATTAGGGTGAGATTTCATGATTTGTTGTTGATTTGATCAAAGTTTGAGATGCATCCATGTTTGGCCTTTTGATTGAATTCTAGACAGCAGTGCCACTTTGCCTTGGCCTTCTACTTGTCTGCTGTTTCTGATCAGCCTTGATCCCTTCAAATATCACATTTGAGACCAGCCATGTTTGGTGTATGTTGTAACCGTTGTCTGTTTGGATTTAACAACTTGGTTTTTGCCTTGAAGTCATTTGATTTTGTTGTTTGAGAGCACATATTTTACCATTCTTGCAACTCACCAGCCAATATGTTGCCCTTGCTGTATCATACTACCTTCTTCTGCCTGAGACATTCTTGTTTGATTTGTGAACATTCAGAGCATCAATAAACATGTTTAGAACTTGTAGGCCATGTGTGTATGAATTGAACACTTCACATCTGCACCTTGACAGTTTGCTCAACTTTCATGCTATGTTTGCAACCAATGAACCAATTTCAATTGTGTTGATCTGTGATTGAGCCTTAAGTGTGCAATTTATCTGTTAACATAATACTAACTTGTGTACAATGTTTGTTTGTTATGGATGTACTCAGAATATGCTTTGATTCCTATTATGCAACTCAAATGACCAAATTTCATTTACATTCGTGTTTTTGATTGAAGGCATCATTTCACAAAATGGTTGTTACCATCATCATCCTTGTATAAAAACAATCATGTTAGACTTTAATTTTGTTAAATTTGGTGTTGATTTGATCTAGTTTGAAACCTTCACGCCTTTGGTTTTGGTGGCTTGTTTTTGGCCCAGAATTTCACTCAAGATAGCCTTATCTTTTTCTGGGGTAGCTAAATACATGGATGTATCGCCACCCCAGTGGTTATAACATGCGCCTTTCACTTCACATGCCAGGTTTCGATCCTCAGTGATGACCCTTTTTTGGTATTTTATTTCAATTGCCTTGTTTTTATTATTTTCATTCTTCTTTTCCATTCCATGTACACGCGCGCGCAGTCCCCAAGTGGCTAAGTGCTGGGTTTGTAAACCAAAGGGCCTGGGTTCAACCCCTCCCTTGGCCATTTCTTTTTTTTATTGCTTGTTTATTTATCATTCTCTTCATGAAAAATTCAATGATTCATAAATTTTGCATGCTTTATTATTTTTGATCCGTTCTTTTTGCAATATGTTCATTTTAATGTCTAGTTTCATTTAATGGAAGAAAATTTCAAATTGCTTGTTTTCACAATTCCTTTTGCCTACTTGTAAGTTTGGTTCGTTTTTAGGATTGTTACCTGGCGCCTTGATGAATTTCTTTTATACCATGCCTGTTTGTATCTTGTAAGATTTGTTGATGTTTGATTCCTTTGTGTTTGTTAACATGTTAAGGCTTGGTTTCTCATTGGTGGTTACCATAAATCTGTTGTGTCCTTCCTAGAAATTTTGAACTTAAGTTGTTGTGACATGTCTTACATTCTTCACATACTTGATTATCATCAATGCTTAAATGTTATTACATTTGAACTTATAACATGATTATCTTAAGTTGTGACTTATTTGTATGATTGTTGTTTCCATATTTGTTAATATGTATCCCTTGAGTTATTGCCTTGGTCTTTGTAAAGATGTGTCATACTTGGTTGGAACCAATTGTTTTATTCTAATCCTTGCTTATTGTGATATGCATGCTTGTTTGGTTGTAACCATATTCCTTGTATTCATCATGTGTGATATGTTTATTGCTTTGTTAAGTGTTTCTTCCCCGAGTGATAGAACTTTTTAGTTCTCATCCAAGTTGCCTCCCTCTCCTTCCAAAGGAAAAGTCTCTCCATTGACCCTTGTGTCATGGATAGTTTGTTACCCTTTCCCTTGACTTTGTGAAGTCATTTTGAACCTTAGTATAAGCCATTAGAATTTGCCTTAAGTCTAAAAAACCCACCTTTACTAGGAGTGTTTCTTCAACTAGAACCCTAGGATAGAGTTTGTAAACTCTATGTAAGAATCATAGTAATGATTACTTACTCCCCTCTTGAGTACAATGTAGATCTAGAGAGTTTTGTTAAACTCTATACAAGCATTGTTATGTTTGTTCCCCTTTGAACCTTGATCATAATCAAGTGTTCTTCATCCCTAGTAAGGTGAACTATGATTGCTCTGATTCTATCCTAGTAAGGATACGTAGGCAGAGAATGCGATATCTTTGCGAGCAAACTTAGAAACTATCCTTAGGTCTTAACCTTTACCTTTTACCCAATCCCAACCCTTAGCAAACATTTAACAAACTTAGCATGCAAGAAAAAAAAGGTTCCTGTAGAGTACTACAGATGTTTATGATGTGAAATACCTACCCTATGCATAACCAACCCCCGATCCCCGAATCTCTTAGCGTTGTTGTTACATCGCGCAAAAGGTTATTTCTTTCTTTAGACCTTTCCTTTGGATAAAGTAAATCCGGTTATGAATTTAAGAATTAAGATTCAAGTTAATTCAATAGCTTGGTATCACGATTCTCACCACAACATCGGGTTTCCCATTCTCCTATGATTTGATTAACAACCAGCGTTGAATCGCCATATACATCCAAGTTCTTGATCCTCAGATCAATGGCTTCTTCCAGCCCCATGATGCACGCTTTACACTCGGCTTCATTATTTGTGCAAGGGAATGTCAACCTGGAAGTGAAGGGGATGTGAGTACCATGAGGAGTCGTGATAATTTCCCCAATTCCACTACCATAGGAGTTGACAGCACCGTCAAATATCATTTGCCATTGAGAACCCTTCTCCGGACCTTCGTCGGGTAATGGCTCATCGCAGTCCTTCATCTTTAGGAACATGTTGTCTTCGTCAGGAAAATCGAACTTCATCGGTTGATAGTCTTCGATAGGCTGTTCAGCAAGGTACTCTGACAGAACACTTCCCTTGATAGCCTTCTGGGAAACATATTGGATGTCGTACTCTGTCAGTACCATCTGCCACCTAGAAATCCTCCCAGGAAGGGCTTGTTTTTCAAAGACATATTTAATCTGATCCATCTTCGAAATCAGCATGGTTGTATGGTTCAGCATATACTGTCTCAAACGTTTGGCAGCCCACGTGAGTGCACAACACGTTTTCTCCAACATCGAGTACCTGGATTCACAGTCTATGAATTTTTTACTTAGATAGTATATTGCGTGCTCTTTTATTCCAGTCTCATCTTATTGACCGAGAACACAACCCGTACTGTTCTCAAAAACCATTAAGTACATGATCAAAGGTCTTCCAGCGACTGAGGGTATCAATATTTGAGGTTCCTGCAAATATTCTTTTATTTTGTCAAATGCCCTCTGGCAATTTTCGTTCCAGACGACCTCCTGATCTTTCTTTAGAAATTTGAACATAGGTTCACACGTGGCTATGAGGTGAGATATGAACCAAGCAATATAGTTCAATCTTCCCAAGAATCCACGAACCTCTTTTTCCGTCTTCGGCGTTGGCATATCTTGTATGGCTTTTATCTTCGCAGGATCGACCTGGATTCCTCTTTCGCTGATAATGAACCCCGATAGTTTTCCTGACCGTACTCCGAAAGTACACTTGTTAGGATTCAACCTCAACCTGAATTTCCTGAGCCTCTCAAACAGCTTTAATAAGTTGACCAGATGTCCCTCCTCCGTCTGCGACTTCGCTATCATGTCATCAACATAGACTTCAATCTCATGATGAATCATATCATGAAACAAAGTGACCATCGCCCGCTGATAGGTTGCCCCTGCATTCTTCAATCCAAAGGGCATTACCTTATAACAGAAAGTCCCCCACAGTGTAATAAATGTTGTTTTCTCCATATCCTCCGGTGCCATATTAATCTGATTATAATCGGAAAAACCATCCATGAAGGAAAAAACGGAATATTGAGCAGTATTGTCGACCAATACGTCAATGTGGGGGAGCGGGAAATCGTCCTTCGGGCTCGCCTTATTCAAATCTCTGTAATCAACACACATCCGTACCTTGCCATCCTTCTTAGGCACAGGCACTATGTTGGCGACCCACGGAGGGTAAGTGGTAACGGCTAAAAATCCTGCTTCCAACTGCTTCTAGACTTCTTCTTTGATTTTTACAGCCATATCAGGTATAGTACGTTTGAGCTTCTGCTTGACCGGCAGACACTCTTCACGCAGCGGCAAGCGATGAACCACGATGTCCGTGTCAAGTCCGGGCATGTCTTCGTACGACCAAGCAAAGATATCACTATACTCATGGAGAATTTCAACCAATCTTTGCTTGATGTCATTCTGCAACGCAGCCCCTATCCGGACATTCCTCACAACTTCTTCAGAACCCAAGTTAATCACCTCGATTTCCTCCTGATGAGGAAGAATGACCCTTTCTTCCTATTTCAAGAGTCTGGATAGCTCTTCTTGTAAGTCTTCATCTTCATCAATCTCTTCTTCGGCCTGAAATATCGGATTATCGAAGTCGAAGCGAGTCATAGATGTCTCTGGCGTGGTGTCATATGCATTGTAAATCCTGCAATGATAATGGTTAAATTCTTAAAATGATATGCAAAACAAGCACAAAGACACATTGCCATTTTATTGTTAAACATAAAACATGAAAAACAAAGATCATAATATTTGAATGCAGAAAAACGCCCTTTGATTTATTAATAAAAGATGTTCAAGCATAAACAAGCAAGGCCCTGAAGATGTGAACCGCTATGCTCCGGGTAGAACATAGGGTTGTAAAATAATCAGAAAAACAAAGTATTAATCTTCCATTGTCACTTGAATGAATTCCTCGATAGACCAATTGTTGAGGCTCTATCCTGGAATGCACAGCTTGATCCAAGCGTCCATATCACAGTCGTTGTCACCCTCTTCATCATCTGAAATGGCATTGATCTGCTCGAAGATAACACCCCCTAGGGTAAACCGGACAGGCCCCTTATAGTGCGACGCGCTCTGCGAGGATGAAGAAGCACATGGGCGGTATCCCAAACCAAACTTGTCCTGTTTATGGGGAATGTCCAGCACTTGTCCCCAACCCGGTGCTGCCCTAGCCTGTACTACTGCTTGGGCTTCCTTAAAGGAGGATATGGCCACTTCAGGCGCTTTGCTCACAGCGGACACTTTGTCTTTGATCTGAACCGTCTCAAAGGCTTGACATAAGATCTCATAGATTTCTCTATCCACCTCGACGTACTTGAAAAACGATAAGTGACTAATCATTATGTCCTTTTCCCCGCATACTGTGACAACGCTGCCACCAACCATATACTTGAGCTTCTGGTGTAGCATGGATGTAACAGCTCCTGCTGAGTGAATCCATGGACGACCCAACAAACAGCTATAGGCAGGCTGAATGTCCATGATATAGAATATCGCATCAAACACCTCAAGGCCAACTTGGATTGACAACGTCACCTCTCCGAACACAGACCTTCTGGTACCATCGAAAGCACGCACCACCAAATCACTTGGCATGCAAATTAAACCCTGCATATCCAGCTTCATCAGGGCCTTCTTTGGAAGTACATTCAAAGACGATCTTGTATCAACGAGTACATGAGACATAACAGCCCCTCGACATTCTATTGATATACGCAACGCACAATTATGGTTCCTGCCCTTTGGCGTCAAATCCAGGTCTGTGAAACCTAGCTCATTTCTCGCGTTTACGTGTTCTACAACCCCTTCGAGTTGGTTAACCGATATTTCTTGCGGCACGTAAGTAGTATTCAATATTCTCAACAGTGCATTCCGATGCGCTTTTGAACATAGCAACAACGACAGGATTTATATTTTGGAAGGAGTTTGTTGTAGATGATCAACGATCTTGTAGTCACTTTTTCTAATCAGCCTCATAAACTCCTCCGCATCCTTTACCAAATACTCCTTCTGTCCAGCTTGAGAAGCTTCCACCACCACAACTTTCTTACCTCTGTCAGCTCGGTTAGCAGCCACTTTATGCGACGAAAATACTCTACCGCTTCGAGTAATACCACCTGCTCCAACCACATTATCCACTAAGTCAACCAGAAAGCTCTTCAATTCCTGTTTTTGCCCGTTGCAATACACTTACGCTCCGTAGTTCCACGGAATGGATCTTGTACTCTCATACGACACATGACCAGCTTTTGTGATGATTATGGTTGGCGGACTAGGAGGCGCTGAAATAGTTATAGTTTTGCAGGGAATCGAGATCGTTGCAACCTCATTCATTTCCTCAACCATTACCTTTTCATACTTTTTCTCTGCAACCCGGTCAAATTGCAACATCCCCTCATTCATCATACCCTGAACACAGCTCTTCAACTCTGCACATCCCTCAGGATGACTTACACATTCAACACATGATTCATTGCAACCCGGGAATATCCCTCCCTTGAATAACTTTTTCTTCACAAAGCCCAACGGCGTCTTCAAATCATTGACATTAGTTATCAGATCTAAACCCTTATCTTCAATGATTGCACTGACACTAGCAGCCCCATGGTTGGGCATGGGGTTTTGCACGACGTTGGGAGCGTCGTGGGAAAAGTTTATTGCTTTACTGTCCACTAAATCTTGGACTTTGTGTTTAAAGGCTTTACAATTATCAATGTTGTGCCCCGGAGCACCAGAGTGAAACTTGCATCGAGCGTTCGCATCATAACCGGGTGGAGGTGGTCCTGTCAGAGGAGCTAAAGTCCTCTTCTGGATTAATTGTAGTTATAGTAGATGCTGAAGCAGTTGGGAATAAGGCATCGGAGGTGCATCAAATTATCTATTGGCTGTTCGACCCCGATCTTGAAACCTTTTGTAACCCTGTTGATTCTGCTGTTTTTGTGGTTGTTGTTGTTGTGGAACTATAGGAATTGTAACACTAGTAACCTGCTGCTGGTGACGATTTCGCCCTGATCGTTTATTCCCTCGGGGAACTGGATACTGAATTGGTATCTCCTTCCCGCTTCTTATTACCGAATACCTTCTTACCTCATCCTCCTACTGAGGAACTCTCACCAGATTGAATCTTTCCCAACTTGATGTTGTTTTCCACCCTCTCTCCGGTGATGATCAAATCAGAGATGCTTCTCGACATGTTACTAATAAGCTTCTTGTAATAGACACCAGGCAGAGTGGCGACAAACATATCAATTAGCTCTCGCTCTACCATGGGCGGCTGCACCCTGGCTGCTAGCTCCCCCCACCTCTAGGCGTATTCCTTGAAGCACTCGCCAGTCTTTTGAGACAAATTCTGGAGTTGGACCCTGTTAGGAGCAAGGTCAATGTTATACTGATAATGTTTCACAAAAGCCTCAGCTATGTCCCTCCAACTGCGGATATTCACAGGTTCCAGACTTATGTACCACTCCAATGAAGGACCGGACAAACTGTCCTGAAAGAAGTTCATAAGAAACTTCTCGTCATCCGAGTAGGCAGACATTTTATGGTAGTAGGATCTCAGATGAACTCTTGGGCAAGTAGTACCCTTATACTTGTCAAAGTCAGGGACTTTGAACTTCAGCGAAACTTTCAGATCTTGGATCAGCCCCATATTAGCCATGTCTAGCCCCATGGAATTTTGATTTTCAAAAGACTTCATCTTTTCTTCAATCAACTTGAACCTTTTATCAGCTTCAGAGGGCAACTCAGCAACAATAGCCCTTGGCAAGAATACATCATCCTGTCGGTCTTCATTCCATAACCTATCCATATTACCATGTGAAGCACAGGTGACATCAGGACCATGAACATTCCCATTAACAACATTACCATTTCCCGCATTCCTATTTCTAGCGTTCCCAAAAACATTGTTATCAAAACCAGCAGCATTACCAAAACCAACAGCATTGCCATTACCATTACCATTCCCTCCAGCAGTAAGGATAAGCAAAGTAGGCATAGAGTGAGCATGAGGAGTCCCAGTTTCATTGGGAGGAGGATTAGAAGCTTGTCCTCCATGAAGAACACCATTACTGTCAACTCGTGCAATCAAGGGCTGCACCAAAGTACGAAGTTGTTCCTGTCCATTAGCCACTCCCTGCATAAGGTCCATAAACTGACTCATCCTTTCACGGAAATCTTGCATCTCAGCCTGAATTTGTTCCATTGCTCTGAGCTGATTCCCCCTTGTGGCATAATGGTGAATAGTCCGGTTGTCTATCCTGAAACAATCTAACGGAGCAAACAGGGGTAAGATAAATGGTTTTGTTGTACCTGCTATGCAAAATGCAGACATGTATGTATGCAACAGGGAAATTTCCCCCCGATTCTAGTTCCGAGAATAACAACACGACAATGGAGAACCCATAGACAAGCATAGAGCCAAACACCTCATTCATACAAGAAAAGGACAACAGGCAAGGTACAAGCATACAACTCAGTACAAGAATCAATAGAAAGACCTCAGCCAATAGGTCTGATAATGGTCAATACAAGCATAAGCAACAAGCTACAAAGGAAATGAAAGACATCAAGTACGACAACGAGCACGAAACTCCACCAACAGCTCCTATGTCTCAGGATTGTCTTGTATGACGAGTAACCCCTGAATGAGCGCCTCTCTTTGTCTGATAGTGGTCTGTAAATCCTCAGCATAGTCTTCCCAGGCTCCCTCACCGAAGACTTCCTCTAGCTTGCACCTCTTCGAATCAGCCCTCAACTTATAATCCTCCAAGGTTGCCAAAGCTTCGTTTAATCTACAATTACTGTCACGTCTGAGTGAGGCTTCATCTGCAATCCTCTCATCCTTTGCCCTGAGCTGAATCTTCAGTCTAGTAATCTGCTGCTTCATCTTATCCTCACATTCCTTGTTGTTGGAAAGAGTAGCATTCCATTGATCATTGAACTTGGAAATCTCCAGATAAGCCCTATCCAAGTCCTTCTTCTTAGAAGCGAGAACATCATTAACGACTTTCAGATCTAAACCCAAATGTTCCCTAGCACTAGTTTGCTTGGTCAAATATGTACCCAATTTGTTCACAAGCTTAGTCTGCCTCTTGAAAGAGTACACAACTTCAATCTTATCACTCCAGAGCTGAATGATCTCTTTTTCTAACTCTTCATTAGCCTTCTGAAGCTCCTCTTTCTCGGCCCACAGCTGGTTGTACTTCTGGATATCCACAAAGGTAGGTTCCTCAATCATGAGAGGATACAATGGCTCCACAGATGGAAACGGTATTAGGAACTTCGCAGCTCTCTCACGAATCCAAGTCAGGTAAGGGTCATAGGCTCGATTATTACTCTTCCGCAATAATGTTTTCCCTTTCCTGTTGTCGCTATTGCGAAAACTGGCGCCGACTATGACAGAAGAGTCGCCACCGTGCGTTATTTATCCCAAAAGAGGGAAAGGAAACACTCAGAGAAAACCTAACGCAAAGAGGGAAAGGAATGGTCATCGCAACCAAATCCTGGATTCGGGAGTCGGTTACGCAAGGGGAAGGTATTAACACCCCTCACGTCCGTCGTACTTGACAGGATCCATGCTTGTTTTCTATCTAAGGGTGTGTTTATCTATCTACTCTAAAGGTCTGGTCTAAAAAGAAAAGAAAATGACTCGGCAAAGTATCGCACTTTATGCCTATGTATTCCCGTCTGGAACAAGAAATCAGAGTCAACGTAGTTCGCCTAACTACGGGTTAAAGGGGGGAAGGTTGCTCGCCGAGATGTCGCATCTCGTGCCTACGTACTTTCATACGGCATGAAAGATCAGAGCAAACGTAGTTCGGGCTACGGAAGACGCAAGTTTTTCTGACAGCTTTTTTTATCTCCTTATGAAAGGGTTTTCCTGATTAAAAGTCCAAGAGGATAAAAACAGGGTTTGAATGTTTGTTTGAGTTTTTTATGCAAGAACTGTTTTTTAGGATGTTTGCAATCTCAGTCGCACTAGAGACTATGACCCAGAAGTGAACGCTTCGTATGTCACCCAAAGGGTACCATACTAACATCCAGATTACTGGAGAGAGACCCTCCACCAACCTTTTCCCAGATAGCTTAAGGCTCGTAACGCACGACTTCAATTAACCTTATTACTGTGTTTTTGAATTGTTTTGAAATGAGAAGAGAAAGACGCCCTAAAACTAAGGGTGAAAGGGAATCTACCTACATTTATCATGCATGGGTCAAAACCTAATGTCTGTCATAATTCCCTCTTGCACAGAGGAAATCAGAGATCCTAGGGGAAAACAGAAAAAGAAAGCAAGCAGTAAACAGTAAAATGCATGCTATGCAACAGTACAAGCGAGGCAAGGGAGTCCGACTCAACCTCAAACCTAAGAAAACAACAGGCAAGAGGAGACAAGCTCCACCTAAAACCTAGAGGTAAGCAACACAAGCAAACAGACAATACAACAAAAGAAAAACAGAGGAAGCAGCCCAAGCAACAACAACAATCTTCAGCAGACAGCAACTTCAATACGCAACAGCAGCAACTCTAAACAGCAAATCCTCTTGACAGCAAAGTTGACAGCAACAAGGCTTCATCTTCAAGCTAGCTTCTATCTTCAAGCTTCATCAAACTTCATCTTCAAGCTCTAGAAAGCACACTCCAAGCAAAGAATTATTCACTAAGATCAAGGTTGCAATGTTGAGAACCAAATGAAAACCAAAGGAAATCATCAAGTACCAACATTGAAATGGAAAGGCATCCTCAAAGTTCTACTCAACTATGGGCATACGACACATCCCTCCAAAGGAGAGATGGAGTTTCACTAGGAGGACTTTACATCATTGGATAAAATAGAAGCACATAATGCATTCTATGTTTGATGAAAGAATCAAAACTAGTCCTAATGGCTCTTCCTAAAACCCTAATTTCCTAAGCTCCTAAAAAGCTCCTAAAAGAGAAGAAAGCTTCAACTCCAAGCTCCAATCTTCAAGCCACAGCAGCTACACCAAATCTAGAAGACCTCCCAAGAAGGAATCCAAGCAAATCCAGCTCCAAAGTCACCAAAAAGACCAAACAAACAAGAGCACTAAAGATAGAACACCACAAGCACAAGCAACTTGCAAAATACAACTAAAATAGAAAACAAAGTTGTAAAATTCTAATAAATTTCCTTGGGGAACATACATGTTTGAACAACCTAGGGTTAAAATATTAAAGCCTAATTCAACTTCTAAGTCACCTAAATAATTTCTAAATTGAAGGGTATCAAGGTGATCCACAAGTTTGGGAAGGCTCTAATCTCTACACCTAAAATAGAACCTAAAGTTGTTCTAAAATCCTAACCAAACTTCTAAGGGAACATGAATATCTACCCTAAAACATACTAAAAAATCAAAGCCATATTCAACACCAATTGAGAGAACAAAATTAAACAAGACAGATGATCAAATATGCAAAATTAAAGAAATACCAAAAATAAGAAAAATATGAATTAACTTGAAAAAACAACTAAAATCAAATCTAACACCCTAGAAATATCACAAATTAACTAAGGATCATGGATATATTTTTTGCATATTTTTCTGATTAAAGATGAAATTAAAAATGATTTTAGAAAGAAAATGGAATTAAAAAAAATCAAAAACCAAATAAACTAATTAAAACACAGGAAATTATTAGAGCCACAAGATGAAGGGACTTGGTAAGCAGATCCAAGAGCACAGCGCGTGTCCACGTGAGCGTCCCAGTCACCAGCTGACTGGGATTAATGAAACGCATCGTTTCATCCCTTGGAGGCAACTCCCAGCTTTGAATCTTGTCCACACGATCTGGCTACTAAGTCTTCTGTCCAGCTAAATCCAATGGCCACGAACTCATCTTTAACCTTGAGCTCAGGTGAAGGTCCAAGACACAGACAGTGGCCCAGACGGTGGCGCCACCGTCTTCTCCGGTGAAGGCCAAGTTGCAGGTGACCAAAAACTCCAAACCTTATACCAATCTCACTCAAAATTTTATGCTGATCACGATTATGAGTTTAGAATTCCCTAAATCCTTATGCAATTTCAAAACCGATACAAGATCTAAACTATGCCATATTCTTGAATGTCACCAAAGCCTAAAATAGTGGTATAGATTTCTTCCTCATGTTATACTGATCATTATAAGCTATCACAATTGCATTGATTCCTCAAGATCAACCATAACTGAATCCAAACAGAAATCGTGACACCTTCTTGATCATCACCAAAAGCTACCAAATGGATCCTAAATCGTTCTACAAGTCATAAGGAACCTAACCACATGTTCATCTATGTCTACATCATGCTAGATCAAGAGAAAAATTGAATTGTACCAACCTTGTTTCAAGCTTCAAATGGAGATGGTTCTGACTCGATCTTTGCTCCAAGAACTTCTAGAATCCTTCACTGATGATGATAGAAACCTCTTGCAACTTCAATTTGATCTAAAACCTCCCTGAATCTCAAATGCGATTTTGAGTCGAAGCTCCAAATTTCCAATGTCAATCTCTCTGCTCAGCCTCAAACAACCACCAACCCTTGCCCAATTCTTCTTCTGATCATTTATAGAATGGTTTGGGACCTTCTAGACTCCAAGCCCAGGCCCAAATTGGAAGATCCAAAAAATCCAACCTCTCCAAAATTTGAACATGGAAAATGCACGAATTTGCTTAAACAGCTTGCATTAGAAGCTTTGAATCACTTGCATACCACCTTTGGAGTGTATTCAGACCAATAAGAACCTCCACATTGCCTTGGTGAATGAATTGCCATGAGGTTGCTTATATGTGAAGAAACAAGTGAAAAACTCATGAATTAAGGGTCAATTGAGAAATCTAAAAGAGCCAATGTTTCCAAAACATGATTTTTGATCAAATCAAGTACTCATTTGACTTGTTTTGGTCACTTAACCAATTATTTTGAATTTTTTAACTTTGAATCCTTTGAAAATCTCCCTTATTCAAACCATCTCAAACCAAGTCTTGCTTTGAGCCCAATCAATCCATCATGACCTCTTCGTTAGCCTAAAAACCACACTTTGAACAACTTTCATGTTGAACAAAAATCCATTTGACAAGTGCAAGTTGGAGATTTTGACCTATGATCAAAAATGACCTATAATCTCACTTACCCAAAATACCCCTGACTTGTAAACCTCATAACTTGAGTTATACAAATAAGATGGAAGACTTCTAGTACAATTTAGAAATCTAAGATCATGAGGAACAACTTTCATGTTGGCCAAAAGTTCAGGTGAAACCTCCTTCTAGGTCAAAAATAGCTTTGAAGTCAGATGATTTTCACAGACAAATTTCAGAGGCATCTGAGGACTTGTAACTTGTCTGGGTCATAACTTGAGTTATATAAATCCCCTTGAGGACTTCTAGTACTCAAATTAAAGGTATTGAGATGCTCTACAAGTTTCATGTTGGCCAAAGATCCCTTTGAAACTTGTATCTTGACTTATGTGGTCTTGAAGTTAGGCACTAAACAGAGAATTTTGCACTGAAACCCTAATTTAGCAACTTCCCACACTCTTGATTATTCTTGATTTGATCTTGGCACAACACCACAAATGTCTCATCATATCATCTCATGAATTCCATGACCTAAAAGTAGGCTTTGATACTCTTCAATTACACAGCTAACCTAGGATTGACCCAGATGAAACCCTAATTGCTTGCACCTCAACTGTGACTCTTGCATTTGACACAATGACTTGATTAAACTCTCCCATGGCCCTCTAGGCATTCTATGAGCTCCATACATATCCTCTTCTCACATTCAACACTTCACAACCCTCTGATAGTCTTCAGTTGATCCTCAAGTTAGGAGAAGATTCACACCCAAACATCTAAACCCTTAGGCACTCAAACCACCTTCTGATGACTTTGACAACTTCTCAATCTTGAATGAGACCTCTTGCTAGGCTTCACTTGATGAGAATCACACTTGATCCCCTGCTATATGAATGATACCATGATATGCAAATGATATAACTATGCAAATGATAATGCAATGAAACATAAACCAGGTAAGAAAAGGTTTGGCAAATTTTGGGGTACAACAGCTGCCCCTATTCAAACGGCTTGGACCCGATTGAGTGAAGAGCGAATGGCCTTCAAACAATCGAGGTAGAAGATGGTTGAATACCAAGAAACCCGGAAATTTGCCAACCACAGAAATAAGCTGCGAAAACTGCTTGTAGGAACAACATCCACTACACTGAGCCCAGTTGTTATGGCAACAACTGATCAATCATCTGATAAAACTTTGGATTTCAACATTAACCCCCTGTGTGACGCCACAGGCATCAAATCAACTTTGCCCAGAACAACTCCGTCCACAACTGAACTAAACTTCGTCAACACGAGGAGAGACTCCATCACCATGGGTACAATTCCGTCCATAACTGGAATAACGATCTCTGTCAACACAGGTAACAATCCCGTCAACACAAATAACAATCACCGTCAGCACAAGTACAATGTCGTCAACACGGATAACAATCACTGTCAACACAGGTACGATTCCGTTAACACGGTGTCGCTTGCGCGAAAATAAGGTGTCGGCACAACAGAAGAGTCGCCACCTTTCGTTATTTATCCCTCAGAGCGGGAAAGGAAACGATCAGAAAAACCTGACGAAAAGGGTAAGACAAGGTCATCGCAACCATTGTCTGGATTCGGGAGTCGGTTACGCAAAGGGAAGGTATTAACACCCCTCACGTCCGTCGTACTCGACGGGATCCTCGCTTGTTGTGTTTACTTGGACGGGTTGGTTTTATTCTATCTACCTATCAAGGCTGGCTGAAAAAGAAAAGAAAAATGACTCGGCAAAGCGTCGCGCTTTATGCCTACGTATTCTCATCAGAGAATGAGAAATCAGAGTCAACGTAGTTCGGCCTACGACGGGTTATGGGGGAAGGTAGCTCGCCAAGACATCGCCATCTTGTGCCTACGTACTCTCAACAGGTATGAGAGATCAGAGCTCACGTAGTTCGAGAAACTACGGTTTATATCCTGTCTTTTACGAAAGAAGTGTTTTTTATTGTGTTTGCGATTTCAATCGCACTAGAGACTATGACCTGAGAGTGAATGCATCGCATGTCACCCAAAGGGTACCATACTAAACATCCAGACTGTGGAAAAGAAACTCTCCCACAACCCTTTCTCAGATAGCTTAAGGCTCGTAACGTACGAAAGAAATCATTCATGATTACTGTATCTTAAACTGTTTTGAGATGAGAAGAGAACAGGCCCAACTAGGAGGGAGACTATCAAGTCCTACTGTTGTCATGCCATGGATTCATCCTATGGTTGAGGTTTGAAAAGGGAACTCCTAGAAGTTGTCATGCATAGGTTTCAACCTAAAATTCTATCATCAAATCCTTATCAAAGGAAATGAGAGTCCTAAGGGATCATGTCAATTATACACCAAAACAGACAAAGCATCAGCTTAACAGTAAAATGCATGCAATGCAAGTGAGGGAGGAAATGTGTGTGGGGCTTCAGCCTCCACAAGCTCATCTCAACCTCAAGCCAGAATGAAATAACAGTAATCATACTGAAATATAAATAACATGCTATCAAGCAATAAACAGTAAACTGCAATCATACAGATAAAATGAAATAAAATGCCATCAGGCAAACAAACCACATGGGCAAGGGAGCTGGGCTCTACCGAATACCCGCAAGCAAAGCCACACAGTAACAATACAAGCAGAGGGAGCAACTCAACCTCTAGTGCAATCATGCTCCTAGATTCTACTTATTCTAGATATGAACTTATTCTAATGCATCAAACAAGTCAAACAAAACACAACAATACAGAAAAGAAAAAGAAACAGATCAACTCCTCTCTCACTCCTGACAAATCTCAATTTGCTCTTCCAGGTTTCAACCCTACAACATAAGTTTCAGCTTATCTTCTCCCTTTAAGCTTCAGCTTCTTGGTCAGCTCCACCTTCAGGCTTCACTATCTTCAGGGATCTTCAAGTATCAACTTGCTTTTGCTGCTCTTCAAGCTTCAGCTGGAATGGCAATACTCAAGGATTCATCCTCTTCAATACTCTTCCATGAAGTCTTCACCTTTAAGCTTAGGCCCAGCATCTCTCAAGACAATCAAAACCATAGGAAATCACTTACTGGATAAGCTGGGGGATATTGAACTGCTTATTTGACCACCAAAGGTGACCTATAAGGGTTCAACATCAAAGGAATGGTTCCCTCAAAAGTTCTACTTCCTAAGTACATCACTTATCCCTCCAAAGGAGAGAGGTGTATACCATGGAAGGACTTTGAATCATAGGGAGGAATGGAGGTGAAAGATACCATCCATGTTTGAGAAAGAAATTATCTACATCTAAACTCTTCCTAATCCCTAAAACAACAAAAAAAGAAAAGAAGAACAAGCTCTCAAGCTCCTCAATGCATCTTCAAATCTTCTACTATGCTCCACAATGCTCCACAATGCTCCACAGTGAGATACCAAGCTCTCCAAGCCCACAAAGAAAAGCAACTAAAGCAAACATGCCCTAAAGGCAACACAAACAATCAACCAATACAAAAATCAACTAAAAATAGTATACTACTATATTAAATCCTAATATAATTTCTAAGGGATCCTACATACCTACCCTTAATACCCATATATGTACCATAGTCTAATTTGTCCTAAAAATCCAAAATCTAAAGTTATTATGGACCTATGTTGAAGTTTTAACCTAATTCTACACAACCTAGAATTATCTAATCAAAACTATCCTAAAAAACATCACAAAAATATGGAATAAATCCAGGGGGAACCTAAAACATATACCTAACTACCCTAAAAGGATTGACCTAAAAATACTAAGGGAGCTACCTAAACTAAATTCTACAAAATCATATATCAATATAAAAGAATTAAAAAGCAATTAAAGTAAAAAATATGCAAAAAATATTAAAATGCATGATATGAAAAATGTTTTTATTTTATATTTTTCTAGACAAAAATATGAAAAGGGAGAAAAAACTCCCATTAAAAAATATTAATTTTTCAATTTAATATGATTTTTCAAAGTATGAGAAAAAATGGGGAAAAATAAAATGATAAAGATGAGATGGGGTGTGACAAGTAACAATATGCAGTTCATTTTATTGATGGGCCCAGAATGGGGGGTCTGAATATCAAAGCGCCTGGGCCCATATCTAAATCAGAAAAACCAATTAAAACTGAAAATAAAATGGAAAAGTCACGGTGCAACTAGTAATGATATTCAGTTCAAATTCACAATGGGCCTGATAGGGGGTGGGGATAGAAGTCCAATTCACTTAAGCCCAGAATCCCCTTTTAATGAAACGCAGCGTTTCATAGGGGTTCTGACTTTCCCTCTCAAACGAAATTAAACGTGAGCCTTTGGATCATGAGCAAGTCAACTGGTCAGCGCTTCATCCAACGGCTTGGAGATCGTCTTCAACCTTGGACCTAGGGTTTTGCTGCAACTTCCATGAACGCAGCTCCATGCACCAAACTTCCACCCTTTCGTTCTCTCTCATATCATCATCAATTCTCAACATGTAAAACCCTAAGTTGCACAGAATTTCACCCTGAACACGACCATGGTACTAGAATACATTGAAAGAGCCTCTATCATGCAACCCGAAGGTGAAACTCCATGAATCTCAAAATATCATCAATCTTCGACCTCAACCAAACTTAGATTCCTCTATATCAAAATGATCCTTGCATTACACTAATTAAAATCAGCCAATAATCTTGCATTATCACTCACAAAATCACACGTTCTTGCTCCATCAAGAAATGGCATCCATGAATGAAACTTCACCAATCACTCCTAAACTCATCAGAAATGATCACCTAATTGTCTCTAACAATTCTAAACTAATAAATTAACCTAACCATGCCTAGATTATGAGGTGAAAGGGATTTTGCAAACCTGGCTTCTTGGTATGGTGGATGATGAAACCCTATCTTTCAAGGCTTGAAACTCTTCAAGAATACTCCTTGGATGATGAATCTTCTTTTGTTTGCAAAAGATTGGAGGGAGAGAGCTTGTATCCTTGAATTCGAATGTGATTTGCTTTCTTGAAATTTCCAATGGCAACCTTCAAATCTTCATGGATGGAGCTTCAAACCAGTATGCACACACTCAGAAAGATCTATGGAGAAGGTTTGTGAAGAAAAATGGGATGGCAATGAAGAATGAAGAGCTTGAATGTGATTTGTAATGGAGGAATTTGGATCTCACTCTCTCTTCTCTACACCAATTAACACCAACCTTGCATCTGAGCAAGTTGCACACATCTTATAGAGAGGTTTAGAATCATCTAGAACCCTCTAGGACCTTCCCATGAGAATTTGATCTTTTCATGTCATGGTATTTTTGAATTCTCATTCTCCTTACATGGTATCTCATGACAAATGCCTTGCAACCATGGTTTCTGATTTGAAATTCTCCTTACATGAGATTTAGGACAAGTTACAATGCATATCTTCCTTGTTTATTGAGTTTTGTGGAGTTTTGGTTTGGTACCTTATTATGCAAGCAATCCAATTACAAGGCAGCCCTATGATGCAAGCCTCAAATCAAAATTGTGGCTGAACCATTGTTCTTATAATGTCATTTGGAGTCAAAATGACCTATTACATGACATGGTTTAGACTTATAACTTGGGATTTCCATTTTTCAAATTCACTTGAATTAACTTATGCCTCATTTTTAGGCCATTTTTATCACTTTTTGATATGAGCCTTTTCAACATCTCATGACCTTCCTACTAGCCTTAAAACATCATTCTAAGCAAGTTTTATGTTGAAGATGTTTCCATTTGAAGCTTGGAAGTAGGAGATATGGCCTTATGCTTGAAATGACCTATAACCTCCAAATGACCAAAATGCCCTTGGCTTGTCAAAGCCATAAGTTGAGTTCTACAAATCCTATCAAGGACTTCTAGTACTCTATAGAAAGCTAAGAAGATTATATTCAACAATCATGTTGACCAAGAGTTCATAAGAATCATCCTACTAGGGCAAAAGTTGTCTGCAAGTTGGGTGACTTTCAAGGACCCAGATTCACATACCTCAGATGACCTGTAATTTGTCAAAACCATAACTTGAGCTCTACAAATCCTATCAAGGACTTCCACTACTCAAATTAAAGCTAAGAACAAGCTATACAACATTCATGTTGTGGGGAAGATGAGATGACAATCACATCTTGAGCTAAACTGCCTTGAAGATAGGGATCAAACTAGGGGATTTTACACTGTCAATCCTTAGAAACCCTAGCTTAAAACCTCTCAAACTCCTCAATCATGATGGGTTGGTATAGGAATCATCCTTATAGTATCTCAATACATCATTCCATGATCACATGGCTCTTGGATTAGGTCTCAACCCTCTCCAAATCATCAGTTGACCTAGGGTTGACCCAGTCAAACCCTAATTCCACCACTCATGGTTGAATCTTCTGAATTCTTGTACAATGACCTCTCTAGGCTTCATGATGGCTTTCAAGACATCTCATGAGCTTTCTCAAAGCTTCAAGTTCATCCTCATAGTCTCATAATCATCTGAGGAGCTCCCACAACTCTCAAGTAATGAGGCACACAACCTTGGTTTCAACCAATTCCTCTGGGGATCTCTTGGGTTCTCTGATAAAGGTATCAACCTTTGAACACTGAAATAACTTTCTTGGCTAGCTTCAAAGCCTCACATAACTCTTGATGGGTAAATAAATATTGGTCAAATTTTGGGGTGCAACACACGGATAACAATCACTGTCAACATAGGTACGATGCCGTCAACACGGATAACAATCACTGTCAATACAGGTACGATTCCGTCAACACGGATAACAATCACTGTCAACACAGGTACGATACCGTCAACACGGATAACAATCACTTTCAACACAGGTACGATTCCGTCAACACGGATAACAATCACTGTCAACATAGGTACGATGTCGTCAACACGGATAACAATCACTATCAACACAGGTACGATTCCGTCAACACGGATAACAATCACTGTCAACACAGGTACGACTCCGTCAACACGGATAACAATCACTGTCAACACAGGCGCAATCTCTGTTCATCACAGGTAACAATTCTGTCAACACGGATACGTTTGAAGAATGCTTCGCTGGGGAATACGAGAAACTTAAACAAACAACTCAGTGGGGAACAATTTCATCGGGGAAATCACTAGTGATAACTCCAAAAGTTTAAGCCATGAAATCTTTTAATACTGACGTAACAGCAACCTGGGAAGAATCCCGCATGGGGACAAAGAGAAACTTAACCAAGCAACTCTGTTAGGGGACGAATGTTATCATCACCTATCTCACGCTGAGAATTTGAATATCTGGAAATCCTTCTGAGCAAGAATCCCACTCCTCTATAGGGAACAACACCTGAAACCAAAGAGGTGACCAACCTGGCTTATGTTTCAAAATGTGTATGTTTGACAATGGCGTAATGCTCCATACGACATGGAAATGCTACGTGTTTGGGTAGATGCAAATATGATGATATATGCAAATGCAAGGATGCCAAGAGGCACTTCAGCAAAATAAATGCCAAAGACAAGACCCAATCCGCTGGGGATAACCAGGTATCACAGACATATTCCAACAAAATAAATGCTGGAACGGTGCAACCAACTCCGCTGGGGATAACCATCCTGTTGCGGAATAGCTCACAAGCTTGAAATTACGAACTCTGTTGGGGATGTTCATCCTGTCGGAGGAAAAACAACCTGCTGGGGAGAAGGAAAAACAGTCTTTTGCGGGGATAATCCTTCTGAACCAAAGACGACTTGGTTATACTCTGCGGGAGTTGCCCATGCTGGGAATGGAGTGTGCACCTTCTGTTGGGGACATCAAAATCCACTGAGGATACTCTCTTGGCAACTTTCCTGGGGAATACTCTTCTGTGGAGGACAACCCCATATCCAGTAGGTATACGTGCCGTCTCAACTCTCTCTGAGATAAGATGTAACTTCCTTCTGCTGAGGAGTGATACAGTCACTTTGTCACAGGACTCTGTTTGGGGAACACCAATTTCCTGACTGTTTGCTTCAAAAGTGAGAACCCTGCAAAACACCAACGAGACAGAACAAATATACACAACAAGATCTATTCCAGTTAGTATCTGTGACATTCATTCAGTCAACTCAAAGTTTTAGCAATTATTGGCAAGGGCCAGCAAGTTTATGCACATGCAAGTTCATCAAAAACACCGGCGTTTTTCTCAAACAAAATAGTAAAGAAACAAGCATCAAATACTGAATAACATGCTTTATTGATAACGGGCCTGTAAATAGGCAAAATTTTGTACACTGGATGCAACTCCTGAAAAGAGGAAGTTACGCATAAGCAAAATACAAGTATTACAGAAGTACAAAGAAAATTTGTATACATGTCGGCAACGTGGTACAGACGAACACCATGAATTGATCCTCCTATGACTCGCCTGACTCTGACGCTTTCCCGATACTCGATCTTCGGAAGAGATTGTTTCGGATATACGACTCTCAGGTACTCCCAAACCACTAAGCAACGCAGTATCAAACTCGGACCGCAGTCATTTGCTTTTCAAATCCCTAACTTTTGCATGAACCGCCCTTTGTGGGTTTTCAATTCACCGGGATACCCTTTTTTGCCGAAGTTGCCCTTTTCAGGTTTTCAACTTCGCGGGTGTACATTTTTTCAATTTTATCCCTAACTTTTGCCCGAACCTTTTATTCCTTTTTTATGGTTCGCCGGGATGCCCCTTTTTTGCCTGGACTCTTTTTTTTCTGTCCAGCGGGTCTCTTTAAGCAAAGTATTTTTTAACTGCGTCCGAGTTCACAGGGGATGTAAAATCCTCACTATCCATGGTAGATAACAATAAGGCTCCTCCAGAGGAAACCTTTCTAACGACATATGGACCTTCATAGTTAGGAGTCCATTTGCCCCTGTGATCTGATTGTGGTGGGAGAATCTTTTTCAGCACAAGATCGCCCGTTTGAAAGCTTCGAGGATAAACCTTTTTATCATAAGCTTTCTTCATCTGGCTCTGATATAGCCGACCATATGCTAGAGAAGCCAGTCTCTTCTCGTCCATTAAACTGAGTTGATTCAATCTATCTTTCACCCATTCTGCCTCATCAAGTTGGACATCACGCAAAACCCTCAGAGAAGGAATCTCAACCTCCACAGCTTCCATACCATATACCAGTGAAAAAGGAGTTGCCCCGGTTGATGTGCGTACCATCGTACGATAACCGTGCGAAGCAAAAGGCAACATCTCATGCCAGTCCTTGTAGGTCACAACCATCTTCTGAACGATCTTCTTTATGTTTTTATTGGCCGCTTCAACAACGTCGTTCATCTTGGGCCGATAAGGAGAAGAGTTGTGATGTTCAATCTTGAAACTCTGGCACAATTCCTTCATCATCTTGTTATTCAAATTCGAACCGTTGTCAGTGATAATCCGCTCCGGGATTCCATATCTGCAGATAATATCTTTCTTGATAAATCTGGCTACCACCTACTTGGTAACATTAGCATATGACGCCGCTTCAACCCATTTGGTGAAGTAATCAATAGCTACCAAGATAAAACGATGTTCGTTGGATGTTGTGGGCTCAATCTTTCCAATCACATCAATTCCCCACATGGAAAAAGGCCAAGGTGACGACATAACGTTCAGAGGGCTCGGAGGCACATGAATCTTATCCGCATAAATCTGGCATTTATGACACTTCTTTGCAAATTTGAAACAATCTGTTTCCATTGTCAGCCAATAATGCCCCGCTCGTAATAACTTTCTCGTCATTGCATGTCCGCCGGCATGTGTACCAAATGTACCCTCGTGGATTTCTTCCATGAGCAACTTAGCCTCTTTCTCGTCCACACATCGCAACAACACCAAGTCATGGTTTCTCTTGTACAAAACACCATCCGAATTCAAATAGAAGTTGCCAGCCAATCTCCTAAGAGTCTTCTGATCACGACTGGATGCCCCAGCCGGATACTCTTGGTTCTTCAGGAAATTCTGGATATCATAATACCACGGTTTTCCATCGGAAGCTTCCTCAATGACGAATATGAAAGCGGGCCTATCAAGGCGAGAGATAACTATCCTGGGAGCCTCATTCCAGAAGTTAACCTTATACATTGAGGACAAGGTCGTGAGAGCGTCTGCCATCTGATTTTCTGCTCGTCGTACATGGTGCAATTCCACCTTGTCAAAGAAAGGCAACAACCTCCTTGCATAATTCATATAAGGTATCAGATTGGGCTGACGAGTCTCCCATTCTCCCTTGATCTGGTTCACAACTAGAGCAGAGTCTCCGTACACATCATGATTTTTAATTCTCAGGTCAATAGCTTCTTCGAGCCCCATAATGCACGCTTCATATTCGGCCTCATTGTTGGTAACCGGAAAGGTCAATCTGGCAGTGAATGGGATGTGCGACCCATGGGGAGTAGTAATGATTGCCCCTATTCCACTTCCATATGAATTGACGGCACCATCAAATATCAATTGCCATTTGGACCCAGCTCTGGACCTTCATCCGGCAACGGCTCCTCACAGTCCTTCATTTTTAAGTACATGATATCCTCGTCAGGAAAATCAAACCTCATCGGATGGTAATCATCAATTGGCTGCTCAGCTAGGTACTCTGACAGAACACTACCTTTAATAGCCTTTTGAGAGACATACTAAATATCGTATTCTGTCAATACCATCTGCCATCGGGCAATCCTTCCGGAAAGTGCTTGCTTTTCAAACAAGTATTTGATTGGATCCATCTTTGAAATTAGCATGGTTGTATGATTTAACATGTATTGCCTCAAATGTTTGGCAGCTCAGGCTAGCGCACAACACATTTTTTCGAGCATTGAGTAACAGGACTCACAGTCTGTGAACTTTTTACTCAAATAGTAAATCGCATGCTCTTTACGTCCAGTCTCGTCATGCTGACCGAGAACACAACCCATACTTTTTTCAAGAACCGTCAAATACATAATCAATGGTCTCCCGGCTACTGGGGGTATCAATACTGGAGGTTGCTGCAAATATTCTTTTATTTTTTTAAACGCCTTTTGACAATCTTCATTCCAGGTCACAGCCTGATCTTTTTTCAACAACTTGAATAATGGCTCGCACGTGGCCGTTAGATGAGATATGAACCGAGATATGTAGTTCAACCTCCCTAAAAAACCACGAACCTCTTTTTCTGTTTTCGGCGTTGGCATTTCTTGTATTGCTTTTATCTTAGCAGGATTAACCTCAATTCCTTTTTCGCTCACAATAAACCCCAATAGCTTACCAAATCTCACCCCGAAGGTGCACTTGTTAGGATTCAGCCTCAGCCTGAATTTCCTAAGCCTCTTGAACAATTTCAGAAGATTGACCAGATGCTCTTCCACCGTCTGGGATTTGGCAATCATATCGTCAACATAGACTTCGATCTCTTTATGCATCATGTCATGAAAGAGTGTTGTCATAGCTCGCTGATATGTTTCCCCGGCGTTCTTCAAACCAAAGGGCATCACTTTGTAGCAGAACATTCCCCACGGGGTAATAAAAGTTGTTTTCTCCATATCATCCAGCGCCATCTTTATCTGATTATAGCCCGAAAAGCCGTCCATGAAGGAAAACACGGAGAATTGAACGGTGTTGTCGACCAGCACATCAATATGAGGAAGCGGAAAATCGTCTTTTGGGCTCGCCTTATTCAAATCTCGATAGTCCACGCACATCCGCACCTTACCATCTTTCTTTAGTACCGGTACTATATTAGCGACCCATGAGGGATAAGTTGTGACAGCTAGGAAACCGGCGTCCCACTGTTTCTGAACTTCCTCTTTAATTTTCACAGCCATATCTGGTCGAGTTCTTCTGAGATTTTGCTTAACTGGCAGACATTCCTCGCGCAATGGCAAACGGTGAACCACCATATCAGTATCTAAACCAGGCATGTCTTCGTAAGACCAAGCAAAGATATCACTGTACTCTCGAAGCATCTCGATAAGCCTTTGCTTGATATCACTTTGCAGTGCAGCCCCTATCCGGATATTCCTGGCAACCTCTTCGGACCCCACGTTGATAATTTCAATTTCCTCCTGATGAGGCAGAATGATTCTCTCTTCTTGTTTCAAAAGTCGAGTCAGCTCTTCTGATAAGTCATTATCCTCAACAATCTCTTCTTCTGCTTGAAATATCGGGTGCTCGAAGTCGAAGCGAGTCATAGGAAGTTCGTGATCGATGTCGTCTGAAATATGAATCCTGCAATGAGAATGGTTAAATGTTTCAAATAATGCAAACAAAGCACATAACCACGTTGCCATTTTATTGTTAAAGCAAAAACAGGAAAAACAAGGATCACAAAATTTGCATGAGAAAAACGCCTTTATTAATGATTAAACAAAGTACACACATAAGCAGGTAGCCCTAAAAAACAGAATCACTATGCCCCGGGTAGGACACAGGATCATACAATAATTGAGAAAACAAATCATTACTGTTTTGTAGTCACTGGGACAAGTTCCTGGATAGACCAGTTGCACAGATTCTGTCCTGGCACACCGGGCTTGATCCACGCGTCCATATCGCAGTCACTATCTCCGTCTTCAGCATCGGAAACAGCATTGATCGTTTCATAACACACCCCACATGGAGTGATCACCACTGGTCCTTTGAACTTTGGCACGCCTGATGCGGAAGGTGACGATGTCGGGCGATACCCCAACCCAAACTTGTCCATCTTGACCAGAATTTCTAAGACTTGGCCCCATCCTTTAGTTGCTCCAGCCTGAACCACTGCCTGAGCGTCTTTGTACGAAGACATGGCCACCTCTGGCCCTTTGATGGGAACATGAGACTTGTCCTTGATCTGCAACCCCTCGAAGGCTTGGCATGGCGTCTCATGGATCTCCCCATCCACTTCGACGTACTTGAATGATGAAAGATGACTAACCAGAATGTCCTCCTCTCCGCAAATAGTAACAACACTGTCACTGACCATGTACTTAAGCTTCTGATGCAGCGTGGACGTCACAGCCCCTGCATAATGTATCCATGGTCGCCCAAGTAAACAACTGTAAGCTGGATGTATGTCCATGATGTAGAACACTGTGTCAAACACTTCCGGCCCGACCTGGAGTGGCAACGTTATGGACCCAAACACCGACCTTCTGGTCCCATCAAAAGCCCTCACTACCAAATCACTTGGCGTGCATATGATTCCTCGGACATCTAGCTTCATCATAGCCTTCTTCGGCAACACGTTCAAAGATGATCTGGTGTCTACAAGAACGTGCGACATAACTGTGCCTCGGCATTCAACTGAAATGTGCAAAGCCATATTATGGTCCCGACCTCTAGGCGTCAAATCAAAATCAGTAAATCCCAGGCTGTGCCCGCCATTCACATGCGCCAATACCCCCTCAAGCTGATTAACAGTTACTTCCTGAGGTACAAAAGACGTGTCCAATATTTTTAATAAGGCATTCCGATGGGCCTCAGAACAAAGAAACAATGATAGTATTGAAATTTTGGAGGGCGTCTGCTGCAAGTGTTCCACAATCTTATAGTCACTTTTGCGAATCAACCTCATAAACTCTTCTACATCTTTGATCGATGTTTCTTTCTCTTTTGACTGGGAAGGTCCTCCTTCATTCACTTTGGCTTTGCCTCTAGCAATCCTCTCAGTCTCGATTTCGGGTGAAGTGAAGATTCTAGCACTGCGGATCATGCCTCCCGCTTCAACAAGACTGCCCACTGCCCCTGCTGGCTGGCTATCCATATTAATCTTTTCCCCGTTGCAAAAAACTTCCAACCCACAATTCCATGGAATGGATTTCGTACTCTCAAAAGGAAAGGGTCCTGCTTTCGTTATAGTGATAGTTGGCCACTTGGCGGGCGCTGATATCGTAATAGTCTTTCGTGGAATTGTAATTGTTGCAACCTCACCCTGCTTTTCACATGTTACCTCACCAGGTTTCTCAACAGCAGTGCGGTCAAACTGCAAAGTTCCCTCATCAATCATGGCCTGAATACCTCTTTTCAAATCAATACAGCCCTCTAGTCGGGTTCAACAATCCAAACAGTACTCATCACATCCGGGGAAGACCCCTCCTTTCAACAATCTGCTTTTAACATAGCTCAAAGGTGTCTTTAGATCATTTACGTCCATAACCAAATCCAAATTCTCTTCTATCATAATAGCATTCGCTCCATGATTCAGCATTGGTTTCTGTACAATGTTGGGACCATCCTGGCTGAAGTTGATGACTTTACCATCAATCAAATCTTGGACTTTGTGTTTAAAAGCATGACAACTCTCGATATCATGTCCGGGTGCCCCAGAATGAAATTCACACTGCTTACTAGTATCATACCCGTAAGGAAGCGCTCCTGTGGGTGGGTCCAACGTTCTCTTCTCAACCAGATTCAAACTTAACAGCGTCTGAAGCAATTCTGCATATGTTGACGGAGGTGTATCAAATACCCTCTTTGGCTTCCCATTCTGGATCCTCCTCTGAGCAGGATTCTGCCTTTGTTGTTGTTGCTGCTGCTGTTGTGGTTGTTGTCGTTGTTGTGGTATATAGATCGTCACACTAGCAACCTGTTGTTGAATATACTAATTCCTACCCCTACCTCGTCCTCGACCACCATACATTGCACTAGCGTCTCCTTGTCTTTTACCACCAAAGACCCTTTTTGCACCTCCAGCTGAGGTTGATTCACTAGCTTGAATCTTACCAATTTTTATGCCATTTTCAATCTGTTCTCCCATGAGTATCATGTCAGAGAAACTACCCATCGAGCAATTGAGCAATTTATCATAATACATCCCCGAGAATGTTCCAACAAAAATATCAATAAATTCCCTTTCAACCATAGGTGGGTGGACTCTTGCCACCAGATCCCGCCAACGCTGGGCATACTCCTTGAAACTTTCCCTGTTCTCCCATGAGTATCATGTCAGAGAAACTACCCATCGAGCAATTGAGCAATTTATCATAATACATCCCCGAGAATGTTCCAACAAAAATATCAATCAATTCCCTTTCAACCATAGGTGGGTGGACTCTTGCCACCAGATCCCGCCAACGCTGGACATACTCCTTGAAACTTTCCCCGTTCTTCTATGAAAGACTTTGAAGCTGAACCCTATTTGGTGCAAGGTCACTGTTGTATTGGTAGAGTCTGACGAAAGCATCAGCCAATTCTTTCCAACTTCCGATCTGTGCAGGCTCTAGTCCCATGTACCATTCCAGCGATGGTCCCGACAAACTATCTTGGAAAAAATGCATAAGCATCTTCTCATCATCAGAGTAAGCAGACATCCTCCGGTAGTATGAACGCACATGAACCCGTGGGCATGTATCCCCTTTATATTTATCGAAAGTGGGAGCTTTGAACTTCAATGGCACCCTCAGCCCAAGGACCAGCCCCATGGTAGCCATGTCCAAACCTGCAGAATTTTGATTGGCTATACCTCTTATCTGCTCTTCCAACATCTTAATCCTCCGATCATTATCAGTGGGACCCTCAAAACCCATGCCTTTCCCAGAAAAGGCATCTTCCTGACGATCTCTATTCCATTACGGACCCTCATTACCATATCCGTCATAAGCAGCATTACGACCATGACCATGACCACTTTGGAAAAACTTGGGGTCATACCTCAGATTGCCAAGCTCTTGATTAGCAGCCGCTGTCCCAAAGCCAATATTGAAAGGACCCATCCCAGCACCATTGGTATTCACATTGCCAAACCCAGCATTGTCGTAGCCATTATTACCAAAACCTTGATTGTTATCGCCGAACCCTCCGTTGCCGAGGCCCTGATTATTAAAGCCATCATTGCCATCCCGGTTGCCAAAGCCCAGACCCTGATTGTTGTCACCAAAACCAGTATTGATACCAACATTCCTGTTGGTTTCCACGTTCCCATTAACATTATCAGCATTTCTGTTACCAACGTTGCCATTGTCGTTGCCAGTACCATTCTCACCAGCATTTGGTATCACTTCCTCCCTGTGAGGAATCTCAACATGAACAGAGTTGTATTCAGTATTACTAGCCGCTCGCGCCAGCAGCGGTTGCACCAGAGTTTGAAGATGTTCCTGGCCTTTAGCCACAACCTCCATAGTCTACATGAATTAGGCCAGCCTATCCCGGATCTCCTGCATCTCAGACTGTACCTGATCCATGATCTTCTTACTGTTGCTTCTTGTAGCGTACCGGTGAGTTCTCTGTTCGTCAATCTTGAAACAACCTGAAAGATGCAGGAGATAAGATTCGAGCTCAAAAAAGAGTACCTGACATGCAATATGAATATGCAAATGCACACGTGTAAATATGCAACAGGTTAATTCCCCCCCCCCCCCCCCCCCGATTCTAGTTCCGGAGAATAAGCCATAACGACAATGGAGTCCCAAGTAAGCAAGCGCATAATCAGAAACCTCATACATAAACAAATGCCCATAGGCAGAGTACAAAGGTACAACTGAAAAGACCTCGACCAACAAGCCTGGTGATGGTCAAAATACAAGTACGAATAACAAGAGAAAAGCAAAGATAATTCAGGACGGATGGAGCGCCCGGACATCTTCCAATAGCCTCAACGTCTCCGGATGACCTGGTCTGGAGATTAGTTCCTGTATCAATAATGTGTGTCGCTCAACAGCGGATCTCAGCTTTTTGGCGTCCTCTACACAGGCTCCCCTGCCAAAACACTCATCAAACCTGCATCTCTTGAAGCCAGCCTTCAATTCACAACCCCTAGTTTCTTTGACCATGTTGCTCACTCTAAACTCAGCGTCACGTCTAAGAGATGCCTCTTCAGCAATCTTCGCATCCTTAGCACTGAGTTGTTCCTCTAACTGGGAAATCTGAAGCTTCAACTCATCTTCCCGCTCCTTCCGGCTAGTAAGCGTGGCATTCCACAAAAATTCCCATTTGGAAAGACGAGAATAAGCCTTGTTCAGGAGCTCTTTCTTAGTAGCAATTACACTACTAACACCATTCAGGGCTACTCCTACTTTCTCTCTCCTGCTGGTCTCTTCAGTCAAATCTGAACCCAACCTATTAATCATCTCAGTCTGCTTCTTCAAAGTGAAGGTTGCCTCATTCCTCTCATGCTGAAGCTGGAAAATCTCTTTCTCTATCTCTTCATTTGCTCTTTGCAACTCTTCCTTTTCAGCCAGCAGCTTGTTATATTTCTCAATCTCTACTGAAGTAGGTTCCTCAACCACTGGAAGATACAAAGGCTCTACAGCAGGATATGGCATCAAAGAAGTCCTAACTTTATCATGGATCCAGAGCCGATAAGGATTATAAACTCGACTGTCACTCTTGCCAAGCAATGTCTTTCCTCTTCTGTGAACATTACCCCAAGCATGCCTCAATCTGACCAAAACATCTCTATCTAATAAACCTGTGAGATACAGAGATTCCTGTATCTCGTCTTCAACCGGAGAGTCCCTCAAAGCATAGCCAAATTGTCTCACAAGCAGCGAAGGGTTATAGTTAATACAACCTTTTCGTCCAATCAAAGGAACGTTCGGAAAGCCACTGCAACTATATATAATATTCACTCCGAGCAGGTTCCGATCAAACCAAACAATGTTCTCAGCACACAATCCCATCAATCTGGAAGACCAATCTAAAGTACCAGCAGTATCAACAAAAGGTCCCGCCTTGGGAAGATGTCCCTGAAACCACCTGTATAGAAGAGGTACACAGCAAGAAACATTCTTTCCCCGACGCTTCTCATTCTTATAGTGAATAGAATGATAAACGTCACCCAAGAGAGTAGGCACCAGATTCTTCGAGGCAAGAATAAAGAAAGCATCTGAGTCAACAAAATCAGGCAAGTTGGGGAACAATACAATCCCATAAATGCAAACAACCATAGCATTGAAGACAATCCAACATCCATCCTTCGCACACTGCGTAGCCTTCTCAACCAAGCAAGAAAGATGAAAACCATAAGCTCCATTTAGCTTGACCAAACCTCCGGGGAACTCAGAAGCATCTAAATTGACAATCTCAGCAATCTTAGCCAACTCAGGCTCAGTATCCTCATGAATAAAAGGCATCTGATCTAACACAGGAACTCCTAGCATATCAGAATATTCCTCCAAAGTAGGAGCCAAAATAAAATCAGGGAACAAGAAGCATCTCAACTGAGACTCGTAAAACTGCATCAAGGTATACAATCTAGTCATCTCAAACACAGAAGGTCTGTACAACAAACTGAGCAGTTTGCCATAAGACTCTCTAAACTCAGCCCTCACTCTCTGATCTGCTAAAGCAACCAACCGCAACAAGGAACTGATATCTGGAGAAGGCAACCTGTAAGCAACTGTCCTCTTCATGGACTCCATGTCTGGCAAGAAGAACACTAGAATCTGAGGGGAAAAACACACCTGCAACATAAATACACGTTAATGAAATGCAAACATGAAAATGCAAATGCATATGCAGACAGGGGATCAAGTGCAATGATGAAGAACTGTGTTGTGTTGTACTGCAGCTTGAGAACCAATCAGATCTTCTCCTCAATCCAAACCAACCACAAAAGAACCCTCATAACCAATTCTCACTAACAGAGACAAACCAGGTGTTCTGAGGTCAGAGTTTTCCTGCAAAAAGACCCACCTACCCCTCACAGGTATGTACTTAACTCGCAGACGAGGTACGACATCCTATGCGGTCATCAGCGTCACAGACTTTCAAGAGCGATGATATGATACCCAGAAGGTGTGGCATCATCATCCCTTGAAGAGTCCTCACTTAGCCGAATCCCAAATGATAGGTTCCCAGAGTCGACAACCCTCAAATCCAACAACCTGTCGAGCCCAAAGGGCCAGGCAAGATGCCATCAAAGAGAATCTCGTCTGAGTGTAAATTTCGTAGCTAGCTGGTGCGAGCAAAGCAAGCAGGCTAACCACTACTCTCTACTTCTAAGTCTATGTGCACTCAAGCCTAGGTCTGACTTATCTCTCAAACTAAACCTCTACCCACAGCACATTAACAAATATATACAGTACTGAAAGTAAAGACAGGAATATAAATACATACAAAATCCCAGACGGGAAAACAAGCGCTAGGATTGACTCTCATAGGGAATCGTTGGCGTCCCCAGCAGAGTCGTCAGCTGTCACTATTGCGAAAATCGGCGCCGGCTATGACAGAAGAGTCGCCACCGTGCGTTATTTATCCTAAAAGAGGGAAAGGAAACGCTCAGAGAAAACCTAACGCAAAGAGGGAAAGGAATGGTCATCGCAACCAAATCCTGGATTCGAGAGTCGGTTATGCAAGGGGAAGGTATTAGCACCCCTCACGTCCGTCGTACTCGACGGGATCCACGCTTGTTTTCTATCTAAGGGTGTGTTTATCTATCTACTCTAAAGGTCTGGTCTAAAAAGAAAAGAAAATGACTCGGCAAAGTATCACACTTTATGCCTACGTATTCCCGTATGGAACGAGAAATCAGAGTCAGCGTAGTTCGCCTAACTACGGGTTAAGGGGGGAAGGTTGCTCGCCGAGATGTCGCGTCTCGTGCCTACGTACTTTCATACGGCATGAAAGATCAGAGCAAACGTAGTTCAGGCTACGGAAGACACAAGTTTGTCTGACAGATTTTTTTATCTCCTTATGAAAGGGTTTTCCTGATTAAAAGTCCAAGAGGACAAAAATAGGGTTTGAATGTTTGTTTGAGTTTTTTACGCAAGAACTGTTTTTTAGGATGTTTGCAATCTCAGTCGCACTAGAGACTATGACCCAGAAGTGAACGCTTCGTATGTCACCCAAAGGATACCACACTAACATCCAGATTACTGGAGAGATACCCTCCACCAACCTTTTCCCAGATATCTTAAGGCTCGTAACGCACGACTTCAATTAACCTTATTACTGTGTTTTTGAATTGTTTTGAGATGAGAAGAGAAAGACGCCCTAAAACTATGGGTGAAAGAGAATCTACCTACAGTTATCATGCATGGGTCAAAACCTAATGTCTGTCATAATTCCCTCTTGCACAGAGGAAATCAGAGATCCTAGGGGAAAACAGCAAAAGATAGCAAGCAGTAAACAGTAAACAGTAAAATGCATGCTATGCAACAGTACAAGCGAGGCAAGGGAGTCCGGCTCAACCTCAAACCTAAGAAAACAACAGGCAAGAGGAGACAAGATCCACCTCAAACCTAGAGGTAAGCAACACAAGCAAACAGACAATACAACAAAAGAAAAACAGAGGAAGCAGCCCAAGCAGCAGCAACAATCTTCAGCAGACAGCAACTTCAATACGCAACAGCAGCAGCTCTAAACAGCAAATCCTCTTGACAGCAAAGTTGACAGCAAAAAGGCTTCATCTTCAAGCTAGCTTCTATCTTCAAGCTTCATCAAACTTCATCTTCAAGCTCTAGCAAGCACACTCCAAGCAAAGAATTAATCACTAAGATCAAGGTTGCAATGTTGAGAACCAAATGAAAACCAAAGGAAATCATCAAGTACCAACATTGAAATGGAAAGGCATCCTCAAAGTTCTACTCAACTATGGGCATACCACACATCCCTCCAAAGGAGTGATGGAGTTTCCCTAGGAGGACTTTACATCATTGGATAGAATAGAAGCACACAATGCATTTTATGTTTGATGAAAGAATCAAAACTAGTCCTAATGGCTCTTCCTAAAACCCTAATTTCCTAAGCTCCTAAAAAGCTCCTAAAAGAGAAGAAAGCTTCAACTCCAAGCTCCAATCTTCAAGCCACATCAGCTACACCAAATCTAGAAGACCTCCCAAGAAGGAATCCAAGCAAATCCAGCTCCAAAGTCACCAAAAAGACCAAACAAACAAGAGCACTAAAGATAGAACGCCACAAGCACAAGCCAATTGCAAAATACAACTAAAATAGAAAACAAAGTTGTAAAATTCTAATAAATTTCCTTGGGGAACATACATGTTTGAACAACCTAGGGTTAAAATATTAAAGCCTAATTCAACTTCTAAGTCACCTAAATAATTTCTAAATTGAAGGGTATCAAGGTGATCCACAAGTTTGGGAAGGCTCTAATCTCAACACCTAAAACAGAACCTAAAGTTGTTATAAAATCCTAACAAAACTTCTAAGGGAACATGAATATCTAGCCTAAAACATACTATAAAATCAAAGCCAGATTCAACACCAATTGAGAGAACAAAATTCAACAAGACAGATGATCAAATATGCAAAATTAAAGAAATGCCAAAAATAAGAAAAATATGAATTAAATTGAAAAAACAACTAAAATCAAATCTAACACCCTAGAAATATCACAAATTAACTAAGGATCATGGATATATTTTTTGCATATTTTTCTGATTAAAGATGAAATTAAAAATGATTTTAGAAAGAAAATGGAATTAAAAAAAATCAAAAACCAAATAAACTAATTAAAACACAGGAAATTATTAGAGCCACAAGATGAAGGGACTTGGTAAGCAGATCCAAGAGCACAGCGCGTGTCCACGTGAGCGTCCCAGTCACCAGCTGACTGGGATTAATGAAACGCATCGTTTCATCCCTTGGAGGCAACTCCCAGCTTTGAATCTTGTCCACACGATCTGGCTACTAAGTCTTCTGTCCAGCTAAATCCAATGGCCACGAACTCATCTTCAACCTTGAGCTCAGGTGAAGGTCCAAGACACAGACGGTGGCCCAGACGGTGGCGCCACCGTCTTCTCCGGTGAAGGCCAAGTTGCAGGTGACCAAAAACTCCAAACCTTATACCAATCTCACTCAAAATTTTATGCTGATCACGATTATGAGCTTAGAATTCCCTAAATCCTTATGCAATTTCAAAACCGATACAAGATCTAAACTATGCCATATTCTTGAATGTCACCAAAGCCTAAACTAGTGGTATAGATTTCTTCCTCATGTTATACTGATCATCCTAAGCTATCACAATTGCATTGATTCCTCAAGATCAACCATAATTGAATCCAAACAGAAATCGTGACACCTTGATCATCACCAAAAGCTACCAAATGGATCCTAAATCGTTCTACAAGTCATAAGGAACCTAACCACATGTTCATCTATGTCTACATCAATGCTAGATCAAGAGAAAAGTTGAATTGTACCAACCTTGTTTCAAGCTTCAAATGGAGATGGTTCTGACTCGATCTTTGCTCCAAGAACTTCCAGAATCCTTCACTGATGATGATAGAAACCTCTTGCAACTTCAATTTGATCTGAAACCTCCCTGAATCTCAAATGCGATTTTGAGTCGAAGCTCCAAATTTCCAATGTCAATCTCTCTGCTCAGCCTCAAACAACCACCAACCCTTGCCCAATTCTTCTTCTGATCATTTATAGAATGGTTTGGGACCTTCTAGACTCCAAGCCCATGCCCAAATTGGAAGATCCAAAAAATCCAACCTCTCCAAAATTTGAACATGGCAAATGCACGAATTTGCTTAAACAGCTTGCATTAGAAGCTTTGAATTACTTGCATACCCCCTTTGGAGTGTATTCAGACCAATAAGAACCTCCACATTGCCTTGGTGAATGAATTGCCATGAGGTTGCTTATATGTGAAGAAACAAGTGAAAAACTCATGAATTAAGGGTCAATTGAGAAATCTAAAAGAGCCAATGTTTCCAAAACATCTTTTCTGATCAAATCAAGTACTCATTTGACTTGTTTTGGTCACTTAACCAATTATTTTGAATTTTTCAACTTTGAATCCTTTGAAAATCTCCCTTATTCAAACCATCTCAAACCAAGTCTTGCTATGAGCCCAATCAATCCATAATGACCTCTTGGTTAGCCGAAAAACCACATTTTGAACAACTTTCATGTTGAACAAAAATCCATTTGACAAGTGCAAGTTGGAGATTTTGACCTATGATCGAAAATGACCTATAATCTCACTTTCCCAAAATACCCCTGACTTGTAAACCTCATAACTTGAGTTCTACAAATCAGATGGAAGACTTCTAGTACAATTTAGAAATCTAAGATCATGAGGAACAACTTTCAAGTTGGCCAAAAGTTCAGGTGAAACCTCCTTCTAGGTTAAAAATAGCTATGAAGTCATATGATTTTCACAGACAAATTTCAGAGGCATCTGAGGACTTGTAACTTGTCTGGGTCATAACGTGAGTTCTATAAATCCCCTTGAGGACTTATAGTACTCAAATTAAAGGTATTGAGATTCTATACAAGTTTCATGTTGGCCAAATATCCCTTTGAAACTTGTATCTTGACTTATGTGGTCTTGAAGTTAGGCACTAAATAGGGAATTTTGCACTGAACCCCTAATTTAGCAACTTCCCACACTCTTGATTCTTCTTGATTTGATCTTGGCACAACACCAAAAATGTCTCATCATATCATCTCATGAATTCCATGACCTAAAAGTAGGCTTTGATACTCTTCAATTGCACAGCTGATCTAGGATTGACCCAGATGAAACCCTAATTGTTTGCACCTCAACTGTGACTCTTGCATTTGACACAATGACTTGATTAAACTCTCCCATGGCCCTCTAGGCATTATATGAGCTCTATACACATACTCTTCTCACATTCAACACTTCACAACCCTCTGATAGTCTTCAGTTGATCCTCAAGTTAGGAGAAGATTCACCCCCAAACATCTAAACCCTTAGGCACTCAAACCACCTTCTGATGACTTTGACAACTTCTCAATCTTGAATGAGACCTCTTGCTAGGCTTCTCTTGATGAGAATCACACTTGATCCCCTGCTATATGAATGATACCATGATATGCAAATGATATAACTATGCAAATGATAATGCAATGAAACATAAACCAGGTAAGAAAAGGTTGGGCAAATTTTGGGGTACAAAACCTGTGAATATTGTTCCAAGCATGCTCAAGTATGGCTAAGGCATCACCCTCCAACAATCTAGTGAGATACAGAGATTCATGTATCTCCTCTTCTTTAGGAGGATCTCTCAGCGCGTATCCAAACTGCCTAACCAACAAAGATGGGTTATAGTTGATGCATCCTTTCCTTCCGACCAAAGGGACGTTAGGAAATCCACTGCAACTATAAATGATCTTTGTACCAAGCATATCCCTGTCAAACCAGATAATGTTCTCTGCAGACAAACCCACCAGCCTCTCCGACCACTCTGAAGTACCAGCAGTAGTAACAAACGGACTTGTCTTGGGCCTATGACTGGAAAACCATCTGTACAACAAAGGAACACAGCAGGATACATTCTTTCCCCTTCTGTTCTCATTCTTGTAGTGAATAGAATGATAGACGTCTCTAAGAAGAGAAGGTATTGGGTTCCCTGAAGCAAAAATATGGAATGCATCCAAGTCTATAAAATCTGGAAGATTAGGGAACAATATAATACCATAGATATAGAGAGCTAGAATGATGCTAAACACAATCCAACAACCATCTTTGGCGAACTGATGAGCCTTATCAACCAGAAAAGACAAAGGAAAACCAGGCACCCCATTCCACTTGGTCAACTTTCCCTCTAACTCTGAAACATCCACATGCAGTGCAGCAGCCAGCTTAACCAGATCACGCTTAGCGTCAGTATGGAAGAACGACATCTGATCAAGAATGGGCACGCCTAACAACACATAATACTCCTCCAAGGTAGGCGCCAGGATATAATCAGGGAAAACAAAACACCTAAGTTGTGGGTCATAGAACTGCAGAAGATCATAAAGACCATTCATCTCGTATACTGAAGGTTTGCAGACACATCTCAACAGTTTCCCATAGGATTGCTTGAAGTCTTCCATTACCTTCCTATCAGCCATGGCAATCAAACTCAGCAAAGAACTAATATCAGGAGCGGGAAGCTTATATGCCATTGTCCTCTTCAAGGGTTCCATGTCAGAAATAAGGAACAAGAGCACTAGAATCGAGGAAGAAATATGCACATGCAACATAAATACATGTTAATGAAAATGCAGATGAAAATGCAAATGCAAATGTACACAGAGGATCAAGATTGTTGTGCTATTATTCGAGAAGAACCAGCACTCCGCCTTAGCAAGAACATAGCACTGTCATTAGGACCCCTTGTATCAAGAACACAGACTCACGCTGCAAAGAAAACCGGGTAGTCTGGAAGTCAAGGTTTCCTGCATAACCCAATCCCTTTTACAGGTATGGACCTATCCACTAATAAGGTTCAGCATCCTATGTGTTCATCAGCGTCACAGACTTTCAAGAAACGATGATATGTTCACCATTTCTAGTTTGGCATCATGATCTCCCAAAGAGGCATCACTTAGCTGAATCACAAATGATCGGTCCCCAGAGTCGACAACCCTCAGATCCAAAATCCCCTCAAGCCCAAAGGGCTGGAAAGGAAATCATCAAAGAGAATCTCGTCTGAGCTCGAATTTTATAGTGAACTAGTACATGCAAAGCATGCACGCCCACCACTACTTTCCACTACTAATGCTATGTTTGTACTCAAGCCTGGGTTTTGGCTTATCTCTCAATGGAACATTCCCTCCCCACAGCACAGCAATAATGATACAATGTGGAAAGTAAATAAAGTACAACACATATGTACACACCCAAAAGATAAACAAACAAGCGGTGGGATTGACTCGCATATGGGATGTTTCTCGTCCCTAGCAGAGTCGCCAACTGTCGCTACTGCGAAAAAGGTGCCAGCAAAGATAGAAGAGTCGCCACCGTTCCTTATTTATCCCAAAAGAGGGAAAGGAAACGATCATAGAAAACCTAACGAAAAGGGGAAAAGACAAGGTCATCGCAACCAAGTCCTAGGTTCGGGAGTCGGTTACGCAAGGGGAAGGTATTAGCACCCCTCACGTCTGTCGTACTCGACGGGATCCATGCTTTTTTGTTTATCTAAAGGGTGATTGAAACTATCTAAGCTACGGCTCAGGGACAAAAGAAAATAAAAGAGACTCGATAGAGCATCGCCGCTCTATGCCTACATATTCCCTCGTGCAATGGGAAAGTCAGAGTTAACGTAGTTCGGCTAACTACGGGTGAAAGGTGGGGAAGGTTGCTCGCCAAGACATCACCATCTTGTGCCTACGTATTCTCATCTGGTATGAGAAATCAGAGCAAGCGTAGTTCGGACTAACAAGAACACCGGTTTCAAAATGTTTTACCCGAGTAGGGTTAAAACTTAGTTCTAGCAGTTAGGTGTATGCAGCTCGACCATTGGAGACTTAGGCGTTACCTGTTTGCGGTAGAACCAAGAGTTAACAAAACTCTCCTTATGAAAAAGTTTTTCCACATTAAGTCCCGAAGGATAAAATGATTTGAAATTTATATTTTTGTGTTTTTTAGACAAGAAGGGCATTGATTATTGTTTGTAATTCATGTTGCACTAAAGACTATGACCTAGGAGTGAATGCGTCGCATATCACCCAAAGGGTGTACACTAAACACTCTAGGCCATTGAGAGGAAGCCCCCCAATCACCATTTCCCAAGTAGCTTAAGGATCGTAGCGTGCAACATTCATTAACCTTTATTAAGTGTATTGAAATTATTTAAAGATGAGAAGAGAGAGACACTCTAAGGGGAGACTAAGACTCAACCTAATGTTCTCATGCAAAGTGTACCTATAGTTGAGGTAAAAGGGAATGCTACCTAATGTTATCATACATGGTTTAAGTCCTAAGGTCTATCATAATCTCAAGAGATTAGAGATCCTAAGGGAACATGGAAAAGAAGAAAGAAGAAGAAGAAGAAGGAAGCATAAAATATATACAATGCAACACACAAGCAAAGGGAGGAAAAGTGTGGGGTAAACACCTTCACAAGCACATCTCAACCTTTATTAATGCAAGGAGGAATGCAAAAGCAAAGAAGAAAGCACTCCAAAAGAAAACACACAATTGCACACAAAAGTGGGATGAAAATGGGAGAATAAATCCTACAACCATTCACACATCAACCACAATGCCCAAAGGAAAACCAAATGAAAAGAAACGAGGACACAAACCAATGAGAGCATGGGAGGCAATATGAGAACCAAGGGAACTCATAAGGGCAACTGTTGCAGTGAGAATCGTGATACCAAGCTATTGATTAACTTGAATCTTTAATTCTTTGAATTCAAAACCGGACTTTAATTTATCCAAAGGAAAGGTCTAAAGAGAGAAAGAACCTTTTGCACGATGTAACAACAACGCTAAGAGATTCGGGGATCGGGGGTTGGTTATGCATAGGGTAGGTATTTCACATCCTAAACATCTGTAGTACTCTACAGGAACCTTTTGTGTGTTGTATGCTAAGTTTGCTAAGTGTTTGCTATGGATTTGGATTGGGTAAAAAGGTGTAGGTTAAGACCTAAAGATAGTTTCTAAGTTTGCTCACAAAGACATCGCGTCTTCTGTCTACGTATCCTAACTAGGATAGAATCAGAGCAACCGTAGTTCACCTCACTGGGGTTGAAGAATACTTGATTACGATCAAGGTTCAAAGGGGAACAAACATAATAATGTTTGTGTAGAGTTTAACAAAACTCTCTATTCTAAGTTATACACTCAAAGGAAATGACTTTGACAAAAGCCAAGAGGGGAGTAAGTAATCATGACAATGATTCTTACATAGAGTTTACCAAACTCTATCCTAAGTTCTAGTTGAAAGAGCACTCCTAACAAGGGGTAGGTTTATTAGACTTAAGCAAAGTCTAAAGGACAGGTTTTAACTTAACTAAGGCGTATGGATGACTTAACAAAGTCAAGGGAGGGTGATGAGCTATCTATGACCCAAAGGTCAACAGAAAGAAATTCCTTTGGAAGGATAGAAGGGGAGGCAACTTGGATGAGAACTAAAGAGTTCCATCACTTGGGGAAAACTAAACTTAACAAAGCAATAAGCAATCAAACAAACATGATGAATATATAAGAGGCATGGTTACAACCACAAGGGAATCAATCACAAACAAATCTTACAAGATAATTTAAACATGGCTTAAGAGAAAATTCAACAAGAAGCAAGGTAAGCAACCTTAAGGATAAGCAACTTTCAAGTGGAAAAAAAGTATCACAACCATGAACACCTTTGAAATATTTTCTCATTAAATTAAACTAGACAAAATTAAGAGCATTTTGCAAAAAGAATGGATTAAAAATAATAAAGCATGAGAAAATTATGAAGTTTTGAATTTTGTGAAGAAATCAGAAAAGAAACAAGTGATAAAAGAAAGGATGGTCAAGGCAGGTATTGAACCCATGCCCTCATGCTCACAAACTCAAAATAACCACTCAACCAACACAGACGCATGTAAAAACAGATGTAAATAAAGAAGAAAATAATCAATCATGGCAAACAAAATAAAATAACAAAAAAATGTCCCATTCAGGGATCGAACACAGGACAAGCATGAAACAAGGTATAACGCGCGCAGGTAACAACCACTGGGGTGGAAATACATCCGTGTATTAAGCCACCCCTAAAAACACTTAACCTTCACAAGGCAAATAAATCTGGGCCAGGCCTCACAAGCAACCAAGGCCAATGCGTGAAGGTTTCAAACTCTACCAAAACATCATCAAATTTCACAAACTAAAATCCTAACACGCTTGAAATTAAATGAGGATTACAATGGTGCCTTTGGTTTTTCAAAACAATACACATAAAGAGGAACCCGATGGTAGATGCAAAAAGGAATTTTGAGATGCACAATGGAAGTCAAGGCATAAACTAAGCAGGTTCAAAACATGCAAAAATCACACACAAACTTTAAACATGTAATCCAATGATTTCCAGTTCAGAGAACAAACAAATACTACTCAAAACAAGAACTGGCATGTTGATTGCAACTATGGTTGAAAATGCTGTTGGAAACGAAGAAACAGGCTATGATGCAACATGCTATACTCAAAACAACAAACACCTTCAATGATTCATATGCAGTCAGGTGATGATCTTAAAACAAATGCAAGGACTCACAAATGGATTCATGTATTTCACAAAGTAGACAGATTTTGATACAAGAAGTAAATGCAATTAACCAATTCACATACATCATCAAAGTTTTCATGGCAGCAGATGCAAACAGGGCAAGTCATGGTGTTTTATGCTTACAAGAAATCATAAACATTTCACATGGATAATAGTTGAATAGGACAGATGCTAGTAGCATGGCATGGCAGATGGATTTGAAAAGACATAGGCAGGGCACAAACATTTGGCACATTGATCAAGCAACATCATAGCTTACAAGACATACCAATCTACATGGGCAGGTGCAAAACAATTCAACATACTTGGCAACACAAGCAACATGATTAAGAACAAATGGAAACAACTTAATGTACTGCCTAAGCAAGATAATCACATACTTCACAAAGCAAGCCTATTCTAGCACACAAGCCTCATGTTGACAGCAGTACAAGTGAAATGCACAAAAGACATATTGTATACCTCATTTTCATGTTAACAAACATAGGTCAAGTTGTAGGCAAAAAGTTCAAAACAGAACAGATATGCACATGATAATGGCAAGCATCATATTCAAAGTATGTATCTCATGGTGATTACAAGTATTTGACAGCAAGAAAGGTATTATGAATCAAAACCAGTTTCATGAATCATTCCAAAGTTTAAGTTTCAATAAGATCACAACCTAACAGCAAACTAAAGCAGACATGGCAATGCTAAAACAACCAACAATTTTCCTTTTCAAAATAGTTGATGCATAAAGAGGTCAAAGCATGAAACATGGTAGTCAAGTGCAAAATAGATAGGCATACATTACAATCATGGTATATGCAGATTTCACATAAAGATACAACAACAAGGCATTTGGTTTAAAAAAATGGCATATGCACACAGCTGCCACAAAAACTGTCCTATGCTAGATTCAAGCAGCAAAAGATCAAATATATCAAGAATCATGTTAGGCACAATCAAACAAGATGCTCAAAAGCAAACCAAACATTCTGACTTGAACTAAAAGCATCAACATCAATATGTTCATGGAAACAACTCAGCACTCAAATCCAAATTTAAGCATAACAATTGTGAACCAAAATCTCCTAGGGTTCAAACATGACATGAATAGAACATATAGGGACCCTAATAAAAAATTATCAACAAAAGATCAAAGTTGTGTGAGGATGCAATGATACCTCCCAAGCTGTTTGCAGCAAAAACCAAGGTAAAACAAACATGACTTATGATAACAATCCAACAATAACTTATGAAAGAAACTATCTCAACATTCATAAGACATATACCAAGGCAAAGGCACATCCAAGGCAGTTACATGCTCAAAACAGTTGGCACAACACAAACTGGCAGATTTACATATGGACTACATTTTGCATTTAAACACCGATCATGCCAATCATGTTCATGACAGAAATGAAAGGGATAGTGACCACTAACCTCTTGTAGACCTCCAAGAAAGCTTATTGCAGTAAAGAATACCTTGAAAACACTCCAACTGTTGTCCAACCAATACTTTGATGAAAACAACTTTTCTTGCACTTGAAGGAAATGTGAAGAACTTGTGACAGATCTCAAAATAAATGAGGATGAGGTTATTTTAAGTTATGGATAGTTGGTACATTATATATCAAATGTGTATGGAGGGTTAGAATGATCAAAATAGGCCTGAACAGAGGTTTATTTGATTTTGTGTGTGAGGTCAAACTTTTCTTGGTTGAAAGTTGACTTTTGGGAAAATGGAGTTTTTGAGTGGTTTAAGAGTATGAACACCTTCCACACATCATTTATGGATTGTGCAGATGGTTTTTGAGGGATTGGAATGTGTGGAAATGGATTTGGGAAGCCAACTGCCCAAGGCAGATTTTGAAGAAACTTGGAATTTTGAAAATGAGGCAAGCAAGAAAGGAATGAGAGTTGTGGTTTTCTCTTGGTTCTAAGAGTGCTCTGCTGTGTGGAGTAACATAGAGGGAGCCTCTATTTATAGGAAAAATGAAGGGTGAGGACAGATTTGTAACTTGGTACTTTTGGAGGGATTTTGAAAAGGTGATCTTGCTTGATATTTTGAAGCAGCTGCAAAATTCAAATCTTTGGCTCAACTGATGCATTGCTCAAGTGGCATGAATGACATAATAGTGATTAGAGTGGCTAGGCAATAGGGGGCTGTTTGCTGCAAGTGTCCCATAAAGTTTCTCTTTCTTTTCTTTCTTTGATTAAAATAATCCCGCTTGCCTCCAAGTTGCAAGACTTGCTAAACCTTCTCATTTTCTGCATTTCTTCTCTTCATATCCTTTAAATATCATATAGAAATATGATCCAAGGGCTGAGAATAGCTCAAGTGATCAAAGGATGAGTTTGTGAAAAATTGAAAGTGTGGGACTCAAGTGTTGAAACCTCATCTTGTGGAATTCATAACTCTCAGCTCATAAGGGCTATGAAGGAGTTCTAATACATTTTGGAAAGCCCTCATGTAGCTATACAACTTTCATGTTTTCATGAGTTTCAGATTCCTAAAGGAACGTGGCCAAAAAACCTCTCAAAGTTGCTGAAAAACATGCCTAAAAAGTGAAATAACTTAGAATTTTTCTAAGTTACTTTTCCCTCTTGTAATGAATTTGGTCATAACTCCAAATCTATGCATTTTCTGCTCATGGACCAGTGAGGGACTTTTGTAGGACTTGTCAAGAGCTTTCCAATAAGCTTTTAACCAACTCAATTGGATGTGTGGTTAAGGAGTTATGGTATTGCCCCTTTCAAAACCCTAATTCCCGATTTTTGCGATTACTCCCCAATCCTTGATCCATCGGTCATGAAAATTCATGGGTAGGTGCAATATGTCATTAGGAACATTTTTGATTCATATCTTGAGGTCAAATTCCTTATGAGTGAGAGTTGACTTTTCGGTCAACCGGACGATCGATCGGTGACTACCGAGTCGACTGTTGATGCTCCGGGTCTTTTGAGGCCTTGAAACTTCTTGAGTAGACTTTACCAAGCCATATGAACTTTATGGACCATGATCCCACCATTGTAACACCTTTTGAATCAAAAGTCAACCCACAGTTGATTTTTCCTGATCGGGTATCCTGAACTGCACTGCTCTCAATCTTTGGGTGACAACCTCAAATTGGATTCATACTTGATCTAATGGAGCATGTTTGATTCATGGAGAACCAATCCAATACATTAACTGATTAACCCTCGAAACCTCGATTTTCGGTTGTACGGAACCCTGATTCTTGTATCTTAACAAAGACAAATTTGAAACAGGTTAAGGTTAGATAATCAAATGAATATGATCCTAAAATGATGATGAAGATCTAAGGGGTCAAAATTTGGGGTATGACAGTTGCCCCTATTTAAATATTTTCAATAGATGGCAATGAGAGATGACAATCCTCGTAGAATCGTAGTGAAAGGTATTTAAATATAGGAAACCAAAAATTTTATCCCTTAGATCCGATGATATGCAAAAGGACAAATGCGAATATGCCATGAATCTAAATGATGATTTATGATGTTTGAATGCAAGACCGATGCAGACGCGCGAGCAAAGATAAAAGAACGGCAATACAACGAGTAACTACTCATGGGGGACCCAACACTCTGGGGAATGATCCAAGGCAAAACAAAGCAAAGTAGTTCAAACGTGACTAAAGATGTTGCTCAAAGGGAAACTTTCACACAGGGGCTCAAACTCCACCAGGGAAGACAAATCTTCATTGGGGAAAAGAAGACACACACTCCGCTGGGGAGGAAGGCAATTCTCCACCGGCGAAACGAAAGAGAAGAGACGCACACCTCACTGGAGATAACCAAATGAGGAATTTCCTATAACAAAGAGTTCGAACGGGATCTTCAGGAAAAGAACAGAAACAAGACCGGACACACTAGGGATGCCAGTATCCACTAGATCTCCGAGACTCAAATGGGAAAGCAACGCTTTGCTGGGAACACTGGTGACGACCAGAACAACAAACATTTCGAATGGAGGGCTAGTTTCCACTAGACTCACTAGGGGGTGATGGTGACGACCAAACCAATAATTGGGAACTCCGAATTGCATTGATACAATACAGGACTTCAGCTGGGGAAATTGGTAACAACCAACTCTTGGTACTAATAACGATTAACTTTCAAGCAAAGCCGGTAACCACTGGACTTTAGAAGATATGATGACGACCAAAGCTACAATACCAATAACGATTGGATTTTAAACAGTGCCAGTTACCACTGGACTTTCAAAAGATATGGTGATGACCAAACCAACAATACCAATAACGATTGGATTTTAAGATGTGCCAGTTACCACTGGACTTTCAAAAGATATGCCAATTACCATTGGACATTAAACAATGCGGATTGCTAGTAACGACTAGACTTCAAGGAGGGAAACTGGTGACGACCAGGCAAACGATGTCAGTAACAAATGGGAACATCCAAAGGTACTAGTAACGACTAGAATCAAAAGGGATACAGGTGACGACCTATAACCATAAACAAAATCAGTAACAACTGAAGTAGAGAAATTGGTGACAACCAACACCCTAAAAAAGACGGAGAATGCCCAAATAATAACAAGCAAGACTACTGATAATAAACAGGAAACAATCAAGACAAAAGGTAACATCCCAAGACAACAGGGGCAAGGTAGATGCACATGATATGTCATGATGCCAATGATTAATGATATGCAAGGGCCGACTCTGACGAGAGACAGAAGAATATGGAGACTCAAGAGGGAAAGATAGACAAGCAAATCTATCTTGCTAGGGACGCAATCAATTACACTGCATTCCTAAAACAAAGGTGTCTGTAGATTCTCTGGGAAATAAAACAACTTTGCTTGGGAAATAAAGCTTAGGGAAGCTTGCCAGTAACTTTAAATAGAGGCTCTGAATGCTTCCACTGAGGATGAGTCCACCATCATAAGAACGTATCTTGTAAAGAAACCTGGGGAGATGGTCTTCAACCTTGATAACTACACACGACCGAATGAGAAACCTAACAAAACAATTCAACTGACGTTTCAATGGGAGATGTATTGAGATTGCACATCAAAGCTTCTGCTACATTAAGACTTTCGAGGGGTATGATTTCCACCGAATCTTTCTGTGAGCCAAAGTACTTTATGTTTTGTTAACCTTCCAAAAGTTATTTTTTTAATTTGAACCTGGTGCTTTCAAAATTATCATTGATTAATAAACGATGTTTTGCATAACAAAGAAAACAAAGGAAATGGTAAATTGCAAAAGAATGGTCCAAAAACTGATTTCATTTAAGAATGGAAATTTGTCAATGACAGAACTCCATGGAACTTTTACAATTGAAAATGGAAACATGAAAAAGGTTACATTGAATCCACTGACAATCTATCCCTAAAGACTAAAACTTTCCAAAACCTTGCTTCTAACAAGAACGGTTGAAATGGACTTCCTGTAAAATCTTCTGCAGAGGTGATAACTCATCTGATGCAGTGAAACGCCTTTGTCCCTAACTTTTGCCTGGATTGCCCTTTCAGGTTTTCAATCCACCGGGACGCTCTTTTTTTCCTAAGCCGCCCTTTCGAGTTTTCAACTTAGCGAGCTCATCATTTTTTTTATCTCATCCCTAAATTTTGCCTGGACCTCCTTCATAGGTTACGATCCAGCGGGATACTCATTATTGCAAAATCCGCCCTTGCGGGTTTTCGACTTATCGGGTTCTTTAGGCGTAATATTTTCGTACTGCATCAGAATTTACCGGATGTGTAAGTTGTTCCCCATCCATTGTTGTGAGAATTAACGAGCCCCCTGAGAAGACTGTTTTTACAACAAACGGGCCATCATAATTGGGCATCCATTTTCCCCGTGCATCTTTGTGAACTGGAAAAATCTTTTTGAGTACAAGCTCCCCTTCTCAGAATTCTCGGATGCAGACCTTCTTGTCAAAAGCTCTCTTGATCCTTTTCTGATATAACTGACCGTGACATACCGCAGCCATGCGCTTTTCATTAATAAGGTTCAACTGATCAAATCTTTCCCTCACCCATTCTGCTTCTTCAAGCTCGGTTTCCATTATGACCCGTAAGGAAGGTATCTCAACCTCAATAGGAAGTACTGCATCCATCCCATACACCAAGGAAAAAGGGGTTGCCCCTGTTGAAGTGCGAATGGACGTTCTATACTCATGCAAGGCAAATGGCAGCATCTCATGCCAATCCTTATATGTTTTCACCATTTTTTGCAAAATCTTCTTGATGTTCTTGTTTGCAGCTTCGACAGCTCCATTCATTTTGGGACGATAAGGAGAAGAGTTATGATGTTCAATTTTGAAGTCACCACACAACTCTTTCATGGTTTTGTTATTCAAATTAGTATCGTTATCTGTTATGATTCGGCTTGGGATTCCGTATCGACAGATAATCTCCTTTTTGATAAAACGGGCCACCACTTGTCGAGTAACATTGGCGTAGGATGCGGCTTCAACCCACTTTGTGAAATAATCAATAGCGACCAGAACGAAACGGTGTTCGTTAGAAGCCTTTGGCTCAATTGCACCAATCATGTCAATGCCCCACATAGAGAATGGCCAAGGCAATGTCAACACATTTAACAACATTGGAGGCACATGCATCTTGTCCGCATAAATTTGGCATTTGTGACATTTCCTAGCATATTGAATACAGCCAGTTTCTAAAGTCAACCAGTAATATCCAGCCCTCAAAATCTTTTTGGACATGGCATATCCATTGGCGTGAGTGCCAAATGTTCCTTCATGAATATCTTGCATTAACAAATCTGCTTCTCGTCTATCGACACATCTAAGCAGGACCATGTCATGATTTCTTTTATAGAGCACATCATTACTGAGAAAGAACTTAGATGCCAATCTTCTCAAGGTTTTTTTGTCAAGTGACGTAGCATCAACTGGATATTCTTGTTTTAACAGATAATTCTTTATGTCGTGGAACCATGGCTTGTTATCAATTTCTTCTTCAACCATCTGACAGTAGGCAGACTCAGTCTTGCATTCAATTCGAATGAGAGAGGCATCATTGAGATACCTGACTTTCCATATTGAGGCTAACATGGCTAGAGCATCGGCAATATGATTTTCAGATCTCGGAACATGCTTGAAAGTGATCTCATCAAAGTATTCAATCATTTCAACGATGTAAGGGATCAAATTCTCATGTTTGGTCTCCCATTCACCTGTAACTTAATAAATAACCAAAGCTAAATCTCCACTTACTTTGAGAAGTTTGATTCTTAGGTCAATAGCTGCTTCGAGGCCAAGAATGCATGCTTCATATTCGGCAATATTGTTTGTACATTCAAAGTCTAACCTTGCTATAAATGGGGTATAACCACCTTTTGGATTCATCAAAATGGCACCTACGCCATGCCCACTGTAATTTGAGGAACCATCAAACATCATTTTCCACCAAAGACCCGGCTCGGGACCTTCATCAGGACCTGGCTCTTTATAATCTTTTACAAACATAATGTCCTCGTCCGGAAAATCAAACTTGAGAGACTCGTAATCTTCAACTGGCTGATCTGCAAGATAATCTGATAAGACACTGCCCTTGATAGACTTCTAGGCCACATACTGGATGTCATATTCTAATAACAACATATGCCAACGGGCGAGCCTTCCTGTCCGAGCAGGCTTCTCAAAAATATACTTTATCGGGTCCATTTTTGAAATCAATAAAGTAGTATGACAAATCATGTACTGCCTCAAACGTCTGGCAGCCCATGCCAAAGCACAACAAGTTTTCTTTAAAAGTGAATATCGGCTTTCACAGTCGGTGAACTTCTTGCTCAAATAATATATGGCATGTTCCTTTCGTCCGGACTCATCCTGCTGACCTAACACGCAACCCATTGAATTCTCGAGTACCGTTAAATACATGAAAAGAGGTCTTCCCAGAACAGGAGGTATTAAGATCGGAGGCTCTTGAAGATAGCCCTTAATCTTATCAAAAGCTTGTTGGCAATCTGAATTCCAAAAAAATGTATGATCTTTGCGTAACAATTTGAAAATAGGCTCGCAAGTAAGAGTCATATTAGAAATAAATCTGGATATATAGTTCAATCTTCCAAGGAAACCTCTGACTTGTTTCTCAGTTTGCGGAGCCGGCTTATCTTGAATGGCTCGAACTTTATCTGGATCTACCTCAATCCCTCGGTGGCTAACAATGAAACTGAGCAATTTCCCAGATCTCACTCCAAAAGTACACTTGGCTGGGTTTAGTCTCAATTGATACTTTCCGAGTCTCTCGAACAACTTTAAAAGATGAGTCAAATGGTCTTCCTCACTCTGAGATTTGGCGATCATGTCATCGACATACACCTTTATCTCTTTATGCATCATGTCATGAAATAAAGTCATCATGGCTCTTTGATAAGTGGCACCAGCATTCCTCAAACCGAAAGGCATGACTTTATAACAGTAAGTTCCCCAAGGAGTAATGAAAGTAGTCTTTTCCATGTCATCCGGATCCATCTTGATTTGGTTGTATCCGGAGAAACCGTCCATAAACGAGAAAACTGCAAAGCGAGCCGTATTATCCACCAATGTATCAATATGCGGCAAAGGGAAATTGTCTTTTGGACTGGCCTTGTTCAGATCCCTATAATCCACACATTCTGACCTTCCCATCTTTCTTCGGTACAGGTACAATATTAGCCACCCATTCGGGGTACTTGAATACTGCCAAGAAACATGCATCAATCTGCTTCTTCACTTCATCTCTAATCTTAAGAGCCATATCATATCTAGTTCTTCGGAGCTTTTGTTTGACTGGCGTGCATTATGGTCGGAGCGGTAACTTATGGACCACTATGTCTGTGTCTAAACCTGGCATATCCTGATATGACTAAGCAAATACGTCCACATACTCTTTTAAAAGCTTCACCAATTGCTGCTTGACTTCTGCCCCAAGTGTTGCCCCAATCTTGACCTCTTTCTTGTCTTCCTCGGTGCCAAGATTAATAACATCTACCTGCTCCTTGTGAGGTTAAAACTCTGGGTACTCGTAACATGCCATTTTTACTAGTTCATCAGGAATCTCAAAATCTTCGACCACAGCTTCGGCTTGGTATACTGGTGAGTCAAAGTCAGGAGGGAAAGCAAAGTCAATGGATCCAACAGGTTTTGGGGTATCACTGTATGTTGGAATGGCTTAATTTATTAAAACACACACAAGGACAAATGCAGCAACAAGAAAAATGTTTTGTTGATTTTTTTTAGAAAAATGCCATCTTCTTTTTTTTTAAATGAAAGCAACAACAAATAAGGAAACAACAACGAAGGATTTAACAAAATAGTTCATTAATCATAATATTCTTAAAAGCACGAGGCCCTTACAAAATACATCCTATAGCCTTGGGCATGGCTATGGAGGTTTAAAAATAAAACAACAACAAGTAAAGAAAACAAACAAATTACTTCGACACAGGAAAGATCACGGGAATCTCAACAGCCTCCCAATTGCCTAAAGCAGTCTCGCAATGATATACCAAATGTTTAACATCCTCGTCTTCAAAATCTTCTCCCACGGCATTGACTTGGAATCCTCCACTGATGAACACCTCTTGGATAGTCTTCGGACGTCCTTCGACGTGTGTTGATGCTTCGACATGAGTTGGTTTGTAACCCAACCCTTGGTGACCCAGTCTTGCTTTCACTTCAATAACCTCTCCCCAACCTGTAGGAGTACCTTCTTCCAATGTAGACTTAATGCTCTGGGCGGATGTAAAAGATGGACCACTCTTTGCCACTGTGTCTTCTATCATTACTGCATTAGCTATTTCAAGCGCTTGGAAAGAAGTTTCCAACGCATCCTCATCTGCCTCAATATCCCTGAATGACGATAAATTACTCACCATCAAGTCCTCTTCGCCATGCACAATTACCAGTTTGTCGTTTACAACAAATTTCATCCTTTGATGCAAAGTGGAAGTCATTGCCCCTGCTGCGTGAATCCAAGGTCGTCCCAACAAACAGCTGTAAGTCGGGTTAATGTCCATTACCTGAAATGTGATATCGAGCACGTGAGGGCCTATCATAATTGGCAATTCCACTTCCCCAACAACCGTTCTTCTTGAACCATCAAAAGCCTTCACAATTAACGACGTCGGCTTCATCTCTGCTCCTTCATATGCCAACTTGGCGAGCGACCTTTTAGGCAACACATTCAACGAAGATCCCATATCAACCAAAACTCGCGCCAACGTGTCCTCTTGACATCTAATAGATACGTGCAAAGCACGGTTATGATTACGTCCTCCCCTTGGCAGCTCTTCATCACTGAAACTTAGAGTATTGCAGGCTGTAATATTGGTTATCACAGAATCAAATTGGCCAGGGGATATATCCTTCGTCACATGTGCTTGCATTAACACCTTTTGTAGAGCCTCCCTATGGGCCGGGGAATTCATCAGGAGAGACAAAATTGATATTTTTGAGGGGGTTTGATGAAGCTGATCAACAACCTTGTAATCGCTCTTTCGGATAATCCTTAAGAACTCCTCAGCATCTCCTTCAGTGATGGGCATTTCTTTGTCTTTGTCCATCATGGCAGGGGTAACCTCGTTTTGAGCAACCACTGTTATCTTGGGTTGATATATTCGTCCACTACGGGTCATCTTGCTTGTTCCTACAATATTTGTCACATCAACCTGATCATCCTTCACTTCCTCATTCTGAATAATCTTTCCAGATCTTTGGTCTAACACAACCATATCATACTTCCACGGGACTGCTTTTGTATTCTCAAAAGGAAACGATCTCGACTTCTGAATAACAACTGGTCGAGGCTGATCAACAACAGCTTTGTCAAAAATAGGCTTCACATTTTTGCTGATCATATTGAACACAGGGACTTTCTCGCTTTTCTTTGGTAGATTGAAAACAGGCTCAACCACCGAAACTTCCTCCTTCTTTACCTTGATACCCACTTGCAATAATCCATCATCAATCAGACGCTGCACATCTTTTTGTACCACACCACACCCTTTAGGATTAACAGAACATTCCTCACAGTCACTATGGGTACCTTTAACCAGCCCTGCTTTCAACAGTTTCTCATGAAGTGACCTCAACAGAGTCTTGATTTCTGACACATTACAAACTAATTTTTCATCTGAAGCCTCTTCTATAGCATTAACTCCTCCATGATTTGGCAATGGGTTACTTTTAACATTAGGCGGTACATCATCAAAGGACAAAATCTTCTTCTCTATGAGCCCCCTGACAATATGTTTCAAGGCGAGACACCCCTCTAAGTCATGGCTGGAAACACCTTCCTGAAAAGCACAATGAGCATTCGGATTGTAATGAGGTGATGAAGTGTCTGAAGGTGTATTCAATGGTCACGTTGTTATCAGCCCTTGTTGCACCAAAGTCGGGTACAACTCTGTATAAGTCATTGGTATCTGAGGAAATGGAGGCCTCGTAGCTGGTCTTTGATTTTGGTAATTTTGCCTTGGTGCCTGAGCCCTAGGCTGCTGATATTGCTGATAGGGTGGAGCGTTGGGCGCTCGTTGATACCCTTGTTGTTGAACTGGTTGATACATGGGTGTTGGTTGCACTGTCTGATAATTCGGAACTGGGTGATTGAAAGCAGGCGTTATAGCTGCCACATATGGTTGTTGAGCATATTGTACTGGATACATCGGTTGTTGTGTCAAATTTTGTTGAGGTTGCTAAACATAGCCTTGTGGAGGCTGCTGAATATAGCCTTGTGGAGGCCGTTGAACATAGCCTTGTGGAGGTCGTTGATATCGTTGGTAGGGCTGCTTCCAAGTCTGATTCCTTTTCCCCACTGTTATGGTGTTTGTTTCTCCCTCCTTTTTATGAAAATTACCACTGAACTTCTTAACATTGTTGTTGTTGGAACCACTAGAACTACTAGTAATTTTACCATTCTTCAATCCCAATTCCACTCTCACCCCCACAGCCACTATATCGGAGAAACTCGATGTTACGCTGCTAATCATCTTCTCATAAAATTCTGGCCTTACCGTGTCCACAAACCAATCGGTCAACTCTTTCTCATTTAAAGGAGGTTCCACTTGAGAGGCAGTCTCCCTCCATCGTTGTGCATACTCTTTGAACGATTCAGAATTCTTTTGTGTCATACTCAACAACTGTCTTCTGTCAGGGGGCCAAATCCATATTGTATTTGTAATGCTTTATGAAAGCATCGGCCAAGTCTTGGAAACTGTGAATGCGAGATTGATCTAGGCTCAAGTACCACTTAGCAGGGGCTCATTTCAAGCTATCCTAGAAACAATGGATCATCAGCTTATCATCTTCTACATGTGCAGCCATTCTTCGGTAATACATGATCAAATGCGTCCGAGGACAAGTAGCACCGGTGTACTGATCAAAGTTGGGGATTTTGAATTTTGGCGGGATTACCAATCCAGACACTAAACACATATTTATGGCATCAGTACCAAAGATATCATTCCCTTCCATTGCTCTAACCTTCCTCCCTATAGTTTCTACACTCTCCTTCAATTTCTCATGTCGTCCACTTCCTTCTTCAGACCCACCAGGAACTTCAAACACTGATGGATGGTTGTGAAAAATAGGGCGCACTTGAGCTTGTACAGAGGCTGGAGTATAAGTCAGAATAGCTCAGAGAGACTCTGCCCCTAGAGGAACTGATTGTTGACTGACTGGTGGCGGAGGTACAAAACCTGGTATCAATCCATACGGCAGTATACTTGCAACAATGACTGCCGTTGGGATCGGCTCCACAGCTACGTTGGTGATCTCAGAAACTACAGTGGCCTGAGTGTCCATTTTTGCATTGATGACTTGTAAGACTTCCATGATTCGTCCTACGCTTCCTCGTAACTCTTCAAGTTCGTTGTCAACCCTATCTAGAGCCACATTGTGCTCTTCCATTCTTTGACGAGCTTGGGCTCGTGTGTTGTATTGATGTCGAGGATTCAGTATGATTCTGGAGATAAGATAGCGAGATGAGACACAACACAGGAAATGCACATGAAATGCTATGGGTGCAGATGCAAAATGCAAAATTAATCATTCAAGGAATCCAAAGAAATATTTTCAAACATTATAACGATGGGGAAATAAAGCAAATTCAAAGTCTTCATATATTAATAACTGAGAGTTTTACAACAACAATTCGAAACTGAAGCACAAATCTTCAATACATATACATGATAAAACACAGAAAACAAAAAGATCCTAGATCTTCTGGTTGGAGGGTCCTTCGTCTTCTGGTTGACTCTTCTTTCCACCTTGATGGACCAACTCTTGAAGCTCTTCCTTCTCTTGCATAACCTTGAAATACTTATCCCTCCAAGCTTTTCCTTCTCTTTCAGCTTTTGCCAGAGTAGCTTTCAATTCTTCCACAAGAGTAAGTTTTGTTGGGTTAGGCTCAAAGCGGGTATAGAATATCTTCAATGCTGCTTCTTTCACCCATGATAAGTAGGATTCTGAAACAGCAGTGTCAGGGTAATCCAAAGCAGTCATTCCTCTTGTGTGGATGTGACGCCAAGCATACACAGCCCGAGCTTTGTAGGTTGGATCCTTCCCTTCTTCAATGTAGAAACTTCTCAAAAGAACTGGGTCTGGTTCATTCTTCATTGGGTACCCCAACTGGTGACGAGCTAAAATGGGATTATAGCTAATGCAACCATCAGTGCTGATAAGCGGTACATTTGGGAAATCCCCACAGCTCTGAATCATGGCAATCCCTCCATACACGGGGTCATACCATTTAATATCTGAATTTTTGAGTAACAACAACCTCTCTGTCCATGAGAGTCCATTCTGCATATCCCAGAGTGCTGGTAGCCTTGGCAAGTGCGAAATAAACCACTTGTATAGAAGAACGGTGCAACACACAATCTGTCCAACTCCATGACGGTTTCTGCGATGGATGGAAAAATACACATCAGCCAACAAAGTGGGTACGGGATTTTTGATTAAGAAAAGGTTGATTGCACTCTCATCCACAAAATTATCAGCAGTTGGAAACAAGAAAAGTCCGTAAATTAGCAAAACCAGAATGGTCTCAAATGCTTCAGAATTCTTCGACTTGGCATAACATTGAGCTTTTTCATACAGGAACATAGCTGGAAATCCGTATAGCTCTCCCTTAGCAGTCATATGAGATCGTACTTCATCCACCTCCAAATGTGCGGCCTCTGCAATTACTCTTTCTCTAGGAGTCCATTCTCTTCCAGAAAATGGTCTGGGAGTAACGTCTAATCCCATCAGGGCAGAATATTCTTCCAAGGTTGGCAGCAATTGGTAATCTGGAAATGTGAAACAATGATAGGTCGAATCGTAAAATTGCACGAGCGCTGACAACATCTCTTCATCCACTTGAATTTTTAGCAGAGACAGCATATTCCCATACTTCTCTCTGAACGCCTCAGGGTCTTCTACTAAACCTCTCAGTTTCCTCAGGTTCTCCAAATTTGGGCTTCGGAACACAATCTCTGCAGTTGCCTTCTTTCCAGAATCCATCCTATAATATCTGCAAAACAACCTTTAGTTCCTTGAATGATTAATAAATCTGAATGCAAATGCACAAAGTATCATGGAACTCAGATTCTGTAAACATCAAAAACGTCATAGACTTAATTTCATTGAATTACAAAATTTTAGTACATCTTACAAAAGTCTTAAACAGAAAGCTAAATAAAAGCTAACAAAAATCCCCATAGGGTTCTCCTAACAGCCTCAAGTTGAGCTTCTCAGTCTCCTTTTCCATCTGGGCCTTTTCAAGAATAAGCTTATCCATGATCAACTTCCACGTGGTCGACTGAGGACCAGAAGAAAATAAATCTTCTTGCGCCTTTCTCTTCTTGCAAGAGAGTACTTCTTCATTCTTCAACTCTAATTGCTTCTAAAGATCTGCATTTTCCTCAACAACCACTTGATACTTGTGCTTCCAAGCGTTTTCGGTTTGTCGTGCCTTGCTCAAGGCAATCCTTAGCTTCTCCTCTTCAGACATGAAGATCAAGGTGTGCTCCTCCTTTAAAGCCATGGGTTCTTGTCAAGAATAGGGCATCTTCAACTCGATGGCTCTCTTTCGAACCCATTGGAGATAAGGTTCCAAAGAGACACAATTGGGTTTTCCCAGGTCTTTCTTTCCCTTTTTGTGCAAATGACTCCAGGCTTTTAGAATCTTCTCTTTTTGCTCCTGACTATTGCTCTCTTCCTTGAAGAAAATATTTTCCACATGAATACTGTTAGGCTTGTCTTTCAAAGGATATCCCAACTGTCGACGAGCAAGGACCGGGCTGTAACTGATTCCTCCATTAGTACCAAGAAGAGGTACATTACCAAAATCTCCATAGTTGTTAATGATCATTATTCCATCATATTCACGATTGTACCAATCAATATCAGAGTGCGTGAGAGCCATAATCTTTTGTGACCACCACCCTTTCTTCGGATCCCAAAAAGCATTAGCCTTAGGCAATTGTGAAATAAACCACTTGTATAGTAAAGGATCACAGCAAGTGACCATCCCTCCCTTGTGGAAATTTCTAAGATGAACAGAATGATACGCATCCGCTAACAAAGTAGGCACAGGGTTTTTCTTCAAGAATATTTTAATGGCATTAAGGTCTACAAAGTTCTCGAAGCTAGGGAACAGAAAGATACCATAAATGAGCAAGGCAAGGATAGCCTCGAATGCATCCATGCTCAAATGATCTGTATAGTATTAGGCTTTTTCAACCAAAAATTCTGCACTCAACCCAAAAACTCCTCCTTTTGTAGTCATGTTCTTTTGAATATCAACCAATCCCAAACGTGTAGCTTTGGCATTATCTTTCTCCTTAGGGTCCTTCTCCATGATTGGAAAAGGAGAATATTCAAGAATGGGCAACCCAACCAAGTGAGAGTATTCCTCTAGCGTGGGCACTAGCTGATAATCGGGAAAGGTGAAACAATGGTAGAGCGGATCATAGAACTGGAGAAGCGTAGAAAGAAGTCCACTATCCATTTTTATCTTCAATAGTAACAACAGCTTCCCATACCTGCTTTGAAACCCCTCTAGATCTGTCACCAAGGTGCCCAACCTCCTTAGGTCATCTAGTTTAAAACCTTTGTAAGTGTACTTCAAAGTTTTCTTTCTTTCACCATCCATAGTGACCTTGATATTTACAAACAAACAGTATGAGTTCCATGAAACCTTATGATATGATGTTTATGAATGCAAGAATGCACAAACACAGGTGTTGCACCCTAAAATTTGCTCAACCTTATTCACTTGCTTTATGTTTCAATTGCATTAGCATTTGCATATAGAGTCACATACATAGTCTAATCATCTGCATAGCATAGCATAACAAATCATCCAACAGGGACCAAGCACTATTCTCATCTCTATGAGCCTATCAAGAGGTTATTGTTCAAATTCAAGCATATCCAAGTCATCAGAAAGAATGGGAAAGCTAAAGAGGTCAATGAATCAAGCATTGCATCTATCTCCTATCTGAGGGTATCTAAGGATCATTAAAGAAGTTGTGAGCTGTGAATTGAGCATGGAGAGTATGTAGACATCATGGAAGACTTAGAAAGTCATTTGGAGAAGGAGACAAGTCATTGATGTGATCACAAGAGTTGTAGTTGAAGACAGTCAACTAGGGTTTCATCTGGGGTCAACTCTAGGTCAACTCTAGGTCAAAGGATTGATTGAAAGGCATTAAGGTCTATTGGAGAGATGTGGGGTTCATCATTTGACATGTAGATAAGGATATGATGATGTGCCAAGAAGAAATCAAGAGAAATCAAGGAGAAGAGGAGTTTCTAAATTAGGGTTTCTGTGTAAAATCCCCTGATTTAGGTCAAATTTCCAAGCAAGATAAATCAAAATGCAAGCTTCAAATGGATCCTTGGCCAACATGAAACTTGTAGAGGATATCAAGACCTTTAATTTTAGTGGTGGAAGACACCAAGGGGATTTATAGAACTCAAGTTATGGTCCTTGCAAGTTACAGGTCATCTGAGGTATCTGAAATTTTGTTTGTGAAAGTCACTTGTCTTACAAGCAACTTTTACCCCTCAAGGAGATTTCAAATGAATTTATGGTAAACATAAGAGTTGTTCCGCATTGTCTTAGCTTTCTAGAATGGTATGGTATGCCTTCATATGATTTGTGGAACTCTACTTATGGTCTTGGCAAGCAAAGGGTATTTTGGTCATCTAAGAATTACAGGTCATTTCAAGCCTATGCCCAAAACTCATACAAGGAAGCTTCAAATGAAAAACTTCACAACATCAAACTTGCTCCAAATGACATTTTGAGTCTAGAAAAGTGACCATGAAAGATTGGAAAGGCTCATAGCATAAGGTTTCAAAATTGGTGGATTTAATGAATAAAAATGACCTAAAAATGAGATTTTTCATAATTTGGCCAAATGGGATGAAATTATAGGTCATTTTGATTGGAAAAAATGTTTTAAGAACATTGGAAAAATTAGAATTTTGATTTTGGTTCAATAATTGAAAGATATGCATGGTTACTTACAAATGAAGTTACATAATCCAAATCCAAGGGAAAGTGTGCATGGGAAGGTTCTACAAACTTCTAGGGCTTTCTATTCTCATCTATATATTGAATGAAGTAACTCCATTCCATGGTTGGTGATTCATTATGATCAAAACACAAGTTACACACAATTCTTCCATTTTTGCAAAACCTCTCAAACTTCATAAAATCTCCATCAATTTCCACATTTCTTGATTGGATCATCATCAACATCCTTCATAGATCAGAATTCCATCAAAGATTTGGTTGAATTGAGCAAGAATCGTGCCATCCATCTTCATCATCCAAGGTGCAAGAACTTTGGGATTGTTGAATTCAAGAGGATTGAACAAGAATCTTTGCATACAGAATCAAGATTTGAGTGTGTGGATCAAGTTCAGACCATTGCAAGCATCAGATTCAAGGATTTCCATAGCTGTTTTCATCATCATACCAGGTTGGTTCTCTCATTAGAATTGCATGATTTAGTTAGAATCATAGGGAATTGTTAGTATAGAATTGTTAGGATAGGTTAGAGGATTAATTTCACAAAGATTGGAGAAGTTTCATGGAGGTTGTTAATGGTGTATCAAAACTGTTAGAGCTTGTAACATCAAGAATGTGGCACTACAATCTTGCATATATGGCTTAAAATGATCAGTGTGAAGTATAGATTAGGTTAGGATATGATTTGGTGAGAATTGAAGAGATTGATCTCAGGTGAAAATGGTGGAATCCGAATGTTGCACCTATCGGGTTTGATTTGTGGTTGAGTTTTAGAAAGAACCATTGGCATGGCTGTGTAGAGGGGAAGGAATAGACCAAGTTTGCTTTTCATATCGAGTGATTTCATGGTGAATGGAGGGAGAACAGAATGATGGAAGGTTCGTTCATGGTGAGAGGATTTTCTGAAACCCTAGGGTTTCAAGGTTGAAGACAACCCCAGAGCCACACGATCATGTTTTTGACCTTGACTGGGTTCTTAACCTGACGGTCACGATTTAAAAGAAATTTGGAGGGAGAGACTCAACCAGAACGCACCGTTTCATTTATTTTTCTGACTGGGCTCAAACATCGTTGCTAATGCCACCCCCGTTCCCAAGGCCCAAACTAGAATGAACTGAAAATCTTACTACTTGCACCGTTGCCTGTTTTTTTTATTTTTTGATGAAGCTTTCTGAGTGATTGGGCCCAGACGCGCTTGCTATGCGCGCCCCCCAGTCTGGGCCCATCTTTGCATTTTAACTGATTTTATTGCTTATTGCACCCTTAGTCCATCTAATTCCATTTAATTTCTTTTAAAAATTTTAATTCTTTGAAAATTCATAACAATTTGAAAAATGCATGATTTTAATTGGTTCTTTTTGCATATTGTCCATAATTTTGTTAAGAAAATTATCATTCAAAAAAATTCTAACTTCATTTTATTTTCATATTTTTAGTATATTTTTCTTTTTAATAGGTGTAAATATTGTTTAGTTTGATGCATGAAATTGTTAATTTTAGTTTGATTAGATGCTTTAATATTTTTGATCCATTCTTTTTAGGTTGATTAGTATAGAATGTTAGCTTGTATATACAATTTAGTTCATATTTTTAGGATTAATTTTTAGGTGATTTGTTTAGGTGTGAATAACATGATCAAAACTAGGGTTTAGGGGATAACTTAGGAGAGTTAAATCATTTCCCTTAGGAGTTGTAGTTTGAATCTTTGGGGTATGGGACTATAGGGATTATGGGTAGTTAATAGATCCCTTAGAAAATATTAGGATTCCCCTACTGCTATTAGTATACTGCTTATATTTGTTTGACTGTGTGGTGTGCCCTCTCTAGGGTTATTTCATTTGTCTGTGTGGGGTATTGGGTCTACTTGGGGATTGGGAGGACTGAAGACCTGTGATGATGAAGTCCATTGGAGATCAAGAGATTGAAGACCAACTTCCAGAGTTGATGAAGAGATCCTTTGCTAGCAGCTGTTGAAGGCTATAGGGTTTAGGAGCTAGGCAGAGCTCTAGAGTAGTAGACTTGATTCTCAAACATGGAAGGTCTTGATTGCCTCCATCCTTCTCTGTGATGCAGAGTCTCTCTAAGACATTCACCCCCTTCCTTTGGAAGGCTTGGTGATAGTGTCTAAGAGATAGAACTCTTGAGAGAAATATTCTATGTGTTGTTAGCAGTCTGTTTGCCACCTTTGGTGGTCAACTAATTGCTTAACACCCAGTTCACTCTTGTGATTGATTCCTCAGCTTGGAGATTGAGACTTGAAGAAAAGTCATTGCAGATGGAAGACTGATAATCAAAGCCCTTGCTTGAAGGCTGTAAAGATGAAGACTGATGCTTGCTGAAGCTTGTAGCTGATGGGAGATGGTTTGAGGACAGATGTTGATCAGAGCTGCTGTGGCTGTTTATTTTTGCTGTTTATATTTCTGATGTATTGATTGGTTTTCCCTGACTGTATTGTTTGCTGTTTACCCTGTGAGGATTGAAAGTGAATTCTGTTCACTTTTGCCTATTGTTTTCCAGGTTCGAGGTTGAGTGGGACTCCCTTGCCTCGCTTGTATTGCTGCATCCATGCATTTTACTGCTTTATTGTATATATCTGTTGTTTCTGTTTCCGTCTATTCCCTTAGGATCTCTGTTTCTCTCTGTGCAAGAGAGGAGCATGATAGACATTAGGTCTTCACCCATGCATGATAACAATAGGTTAGTTTGATTCCCTTCGCAGCCGTAGGTTAGAGTTTTGTCTCTTCTTTCTCAAAAACAAACAGAAAAACACAATAAGATTTCAAACACAATAAAAGCCACTTCTTCCGTAAAAGAATGTGAACTCATCAAAACGTCATTTTTGTCCGCTTGGACTGTTAATCAGGAAAACCCTTTTTCAGAAGGAATAAAAACAATCAAGACAAGCCTGTGTCTTCCGTAGCCCGAACTACGTTTGCTCTGATCTTTCATGTTGTATGAAAGTACGTAGGCATAGGATGCGATATCCTAGCGAGCAACCTTCCCCTCCTTTCCCGTAGGTAGGCGAACTACGTTGACTCTGATTTCTCGTTCCAGACGGGAATACGTAGGCATAAAGTGCGATACTTTGCCGAGTCATTTTATTTTCTTTTTAACCCCTGACCTGTAGAGTAGATAGAATAACAATCCGTACCAGAAAACAAGTGTGGATCCCGTCGAGTACGACGGACGTGAGGGGTGATAATACCTTCCTCTTGCGTAATCGACTCCCGAACCCAGGATTTGGTTGCGATGACCATTCCTTTCCCATCTTTGCGGTAGGTTTACTCTGAGCGTTTCCTTTCCCTCCTGTGGGATGAATAACGCACGGTGGCGACTCTTCTGTTCAGCCGGCGCCGATTTTCACAGTAGCGACAGCTGGCGACTCTGCTGGGGACCCAACGTCCCCTGGCTGCTAAGGACTGCGATAGTCCTTATGCATTTGGGCTCCAACGTCCCTTAAGAGAGTCAATCCTAACGCTTGTTTTCCCATTGAGGATTTTGTATGGATTTACATTTCTGTATTTACCTTTCAGCATTATATTATCATTATTATTGCTGTATTGTGGGTTTGATGGGTGTTCCATGATGGAGAGATAAGCCGGACCTGGGCTTGAGTGCACCTAGACTTAGAGTAGAGATTAGTGGGCGCGCACGTGCTTTGCATGTCCTAGTGTCCCGCGAAATCTACACCCAGACGAGGTTCTTCTGGTTGGCCTCCTGTCCTGCCCTTTGGGTGGCTCGGGTTGCTGGTTAGTTGGATTGTCGACTCTGGGAACCGATCATTTGGAAGTTGGCTAAGTGAGGCCTCTTCAGGATTTGATGATGCCACTCCTTCTGGGAATCGTATCATCAACCCTGAAAGTCTGTGACACCGACGACCGCATAGGATGCCATACCTTTGTCAGTTATTAGGACATCCACCTGTGAGAGGGTTTGGGGTTATGCAGGTAACTAGACCTTCAGATACCGGTTATTTCTTGATCTGAGATCCTGGGTATTTATGGAGAGTTCTGAGGTCTGTCAGAGACCAGTTGGAGAGTTCAGAGGTCTGTCAGAGACCAGTTGGAGAGTTCAGAGGTCTGTCAGAGACCAGTTGGAGTTGTGTTTGAGGTCTGTCAGAGACCAGTTGGAGTTATGTTGTGGGGTCTATCAGAGACCAGTGTTGGAGCTTTGTTTTGGGTCTATCTGAGACCAGGGTTTGAGGAGTTCTAGAGGGTCTATCTGAGACTTCTTGATATGGTTCAGGCTTCTCAGCCACGGCATTTGGTCCCTGTTGCATGTTACTTGCATTGCATTGTTTGCATACCCATTATCATTGCATCCCATTAACGTGTGTCTGTGCTGCAGGTGCATTTGCACATCCCCTGGTTCTAGTGTCTGGACTTCTGAGTATTGATCATGGCTGGTTTGAGGATGACAGTTGCCTACAAGCTACCTATTCCTGATATTACTCCACTCCTGGGTTTGATTTCTCTGGAAGATGAGGATGTCCGTAGAAGCTTCAGGCAGAGTTACGGACGGCTGTTGAGTTTGGTTCGCAAATCCGCTGAGAATGAATTGAACGGGCTGTACACGCTGATGCAATTCTACGACCCGGCTTTGAGGTGTTTCACGTTTGCTGACTTTATTCTGGGGCCTACTATTGAAGAGCATGTGGAGTTTACTGAGCTACCTGTACAGAATGCAGTTCCTTTTATTCACTCTGCCGCTGAGCCCAAGTTGGAGGATTTAGCTAAGGCCTTGCACATGAATGCTTCTGAGCTGCTGATGACCTCTTGGCGAGGGGTTCCGGGTTTCTCTCTCCAGTTTCTGGTTGGTAAAGCTCAAGAGTATGCCAAGAATGGGTGTTGGGTGGTCTTTAACGCTATTTTGGCTCTATGCATTTATGGGATAGTGTTGTTCCCCAATTTCCCAAACTTCGTGGACATGGATGCATTTCATCTATTTGCTGCTGGTAACCCGGTACCAACACTGATCGGAGACTTCTACCATTCGATGCACTATAGAAATGAGAACAGGAGAGGCAAGAACGTCTCTTGTTGCGTGCCTTTACTGTACATGTGGTTTAAGAGTCATCTTCCTCTGAAGGGACCTTTTGTGGATAGTGAGACTGCAGCTAGCTGGCCAGAGCGCCTGATGAGGCTATCTTCTGAAGACATTGGGTGGTTTGATCGAGACTTGTTGGGGTCTGAGCTTATTTTCAGTTGTTCTGGGTACCCTAATGTTCCATTGATAGGAAGAAAAGGGTGTATCAATTACAACCCTTCTCTGTTCGTTCGCCAGTTCGGATATGCGTTGAAGAACCCACCAAAGGAGGAAGAAGTACAGGAATCTCTGTACTTCACCGGTGATTTGAAGGGGGAGTTACTTGCCAAGATTCAGCATGCCTGGACGCGTATTAACAGAAGAGGGAAGCCACTGTTAGGGAATAACGATTGTCAGGCTTATGCACCCTACAGAGTTTGGATCCAGGAGAGAGCCAGACAGTTATTGATGCCATTTCCAGCTGCTCCAGGCCCTGTTCATATTCCCGTGGAAGAGCCAACTACTGTTACTAGGGAGGCCTACGAGCAAGTTGTGAAAGAAAAGGAATCCTTGATGAAGGTCAATGAAGGGTTAGAGCAAGAGCTAGCTCAGATACGCAGTGAGAAAAACAAGGCGGTGCATGCTTTCCAACAGCAGATCGAACTGGTAAACAGACTAGGGGCTGAGTTGACTGAGGAGAAAAAGAAGCGCGAACGTCTGGGGCAAGAGTTCAGAAGCTCCCATGACATGTTGGAATCCAAAAAGAAAGCACTCGACGCAGCACACCGAGAGATCTCTTCTTGTAACAAGACTTGGAATGCTACGCTAACCAACAATAAAAAGAGGGAAGATAAGTTGAAGCAGCAAATTTACAACCTCGAAGAGCAGTTGAAGGCTAGCATTAAGAAGTATGAAGAAGAAGTGATGACCCGGTATAGTCTCCAGAATGCATTGAACAAGGCCATCGAGGGCAGAAACGAAGTCGTGTCTCAAAAGCGGAAGCTAGAGGATCGCTTCGGAGAAGGGGCATGGGAGGAAACTGCTGGAGACGTGCGACGTGTTCTCAAGAGAAGAAACCAACTTGTTGAGGGTCTTCTTACCCGGCCAGGTCATCCAGAGACCAAGAAGTTAATAGAAGAGTACCGGGCTTATGGGAGTACTTGATCATTTCATGTATTAACTTGTATGCTTTATTTGCATAGTGCTGACCATCACCAGGATTGTTGGTTGAGGTCATGCCTTCTTATTATACTCAGTGATATTGTATTCTTGGCTTATTGGATCTCTCTGCAATATATGAGGCTTTCTATGATTCAGCTCCGATCTCCATATTGCTAGCACTGTCACCGCACTGGCACCTTCGCACTAGAATCGGGGAATGAATTTCCCTAATGCACAGACACACATTGCATTGCATTCATATTCATATTGCATTACAGGTGATCATTGGATGGTATCTTATTTCCTGCTCTGCACCAGGTCTTTTCAGGATTGAAGATCAGCGCCCGCACCGCTACTCCACTCGTACCAATTGTCGAAGAATCATGGATCAAATGCAGAACGAGATGCAAGATATGCGCGAGAAGCTAGCGCTCTTCATGCAGACTATGGAGACTATTGCAAAAGGTCAGGAGAATTTGCAAGCTATGGTGCAGCCTCTGTTGGCAAGAAATGCTGGTCATGGAAATGAGGATCATCAGTCTATGCGAGTCGACACTGTTCATGGGGATGGTACTCCCACACTAGTGGCTCCACCTGTAGTCAACATACCTGCTGTTAACGTCAACAACGGTACTGCTGCTGGGAACGGTAACGTTGGAATTGGGAACGAGACTGCTGTCCATAACGTTGGGCTTGGTGATGTCAACTTGGGTGATAATATGGGAGGCAACGGCTTCGGTAATGCTGGATTCGGTTTCAATGATCAGGGATTCGATAATGCTGGGAAATATGGTTTCAATGCTCAAGGCTTCGGGCAGGACGGATATGGTATGACCAATCAGGGTTACGGAGGATTCGGAAATGGAAATGGCGCTGGGTTAATGACTTTTGGACCTGCTGGAGTTGCTCAGGGGTATGGCAACAGAGGGCGGGGCCCGATAATGAATCAGATCAGAGCTGGCCGTAACAACGGATACGATGGGTATGGAGCTGGTAATGGTATGTGGCAAGAGGATCAGCAAGAGGACGCTTTCTCCGGTGGAGGTTTCGAAGGGCCGATGGATGACTCCCAAAGGATCAGAATGCTAGAAGAGCAGATGAGGGGGGTCGTAAACCAAAGTGCTGTGGGCTTAGACATGTCAACAATGGGTCTGGTGCCGGGCCTGAGGGTGCCAATCAAATTCAAAGCTCCTACATTTGACAAGTATAAAGGGGACACCTGTCCGAAAGTGCACGTGCGGTCATATTACCGAAGGATGTCTGCGTATTCAACTGATGAGAGGATGCTAATGCATTTCTTTCAAGATAGCTTGTTAGGTCCTTCCCTCGAGTGGTATATGGGACTGGAACCAACTCATATAAAGACATGGAAGCAGCTGGCAGAGGCATTCGTAGCCCACTATAAGTATAACAGCGACTTGGCACCCAACAGGGTCCAATTGCAAGGGCTGTCTCAGAAGAAGGGTGAGAGCTTTAAAGAGTATGCGCAAAGATGGCGCGACATGGCTGCTAGGGTCCGTCCTCCTTTAGAAGACAAGGAAATGAATGACATGTTCATTGGAACATTCACCGGCATGTTTTATGACAAGTTGTTTCACACATCTTTGGCCAGTTTCTCAGACTTAATTCTGATGGGAGAAAAAATTGAAAGTAACATTAAGCAGGGAAGATTCCAAGCTGAGGAATCTACTGCATCTGGCAGTAGCAGAAAGGCTTTTGGTGGGCGCCGTCAGGGCGATGCAAGCGCAGTGTTTGGGGGCCGAGGTCGAGGCAGAGGCAGAGGTCGAAACCAGTATAATCAGCCGCAGCAGGTGGCAAGCGTTACTATTCCTTTTCAGCAACAACCATTTCAACAACAGCAACAGCAACAGCAGCCACAATAGGGGGCACAGCCTGCCCAGCGCAGATTCCAGGGGGGTAAACCAAGGAGAGTGTTTGAGAAGCCTCCTTCAACGTATGCAGATTTGTTACAGACGTCACTAGGGCTGAACTTGGTAGAGAAGAGAACTCTGGCGCCAATAACAGGCACTCCTCTGTACGGTTATGATGCAAGCAGGCACTGTGAATTCCACTCTGGGGCTCCGGGTCACGATGTAGAGGGTTGCCATGTGTTTAAGCATGTTGTGCAGGATCTATTGGATAGTAAGGCTATCAATTTTGGAACAGCAGGTCCGAATATAGTGCAGAAGCCCATGCCCAACCATGGGGCAAACGCCATTCTGACTGAGGAGGGTTTGGATTTGATTATGAATGTCGACGATTTAAAGACACCGTTGTGCGAGATAAAGAGCCGATTATTGCAAGGGGGTGTCTATCCAGGATGTGACGAGTACTGCTTAGAGTGCTGGACCCTGGCTGGGGGGTGTGATGACTTAAAGAAAGGTATTCAGGCTTTAATAGATGGCGGCACACTGCAATTTGACCGAGCAGCAGTTGAAGAACCTGCAGGGGCATTAGCAGACTAGCAAAGTGATGTGGCCACTGTAACAATTCCTCGAAAAACAATCACTATAACGGCACCGGTCCAGCGACCACCGATCACTATAACTAAAGCCGGACCAATCCCGTACGAGAGCACAAAGGCAGTCCCATGGTCATATGGGTTGGAAGTGTATTGTGATGGGATAAAGATTGATGTTAATAAGCAGCCAGCTGAGACTGTGGATAATGTTGTCGGTGCCGGAGGCATGACAAGAAGTGGTAGAATCTTCATCTCGCCTGATGTAGAGGCCGAAAGACTGGCAAAGGGGAAAGGAAAGATGATTGAGAACGTCCCAGTGCAGGGGAATGGAAAAGAAGTAGCATCGAAGGATGTAGAAGAGTTCATGCGCTTGATCCGTAAAAGCGATTATAAAATTGTTGAGCATCTGCAACAGACGTCGTCAAAGATATCTATACTATCGTTGCTATTATGTTCTGAAGCTCACAGAAATGCACTGTTGAAAGTCCTGGATACTTCCTTCGTACCCTAAGATGTTTCCGTAAATCAGCTGGAAGGAGTGTTGGCACATGTGAATGCAGGCCATAGCTTGGGCTTTACAGATTTTGACTTGACCCCTAAGGGGAGAGATCATAATATGGCGCTGCACGTCTCTGCGGAATGTAGAGGATCAGTCATGTCGCATGTACTGGTAGACACCGGATCGTCCTTAAATGTGCTACCCAAGAAAGCAATGATGAAGCTAGATGTCAGAGGAATATTGTGCACGCCCAATGACTTGGTGGTTAGGGCGTTTGATGGTACGCGAAGAACAGTTTTTGGATCTATAACATTGCCTATACAGGTGGGGCCGGAGGTTTTCGCGACTGAATTTTATATCATGGACATCCAGCCTGCATATAGCTGCCTTCTCGGAAGACCCTGGATCCATGGTGCAGGGGCAGTCACGTCTACCTTGCATCAAAAGTTGAAGTATATGGTAGGAGACAGCGTGGTTACTGTATGTGGAGAAGAAGACATCCTGGTCAGCCATCTGTCGTCATTTAAGTATGTGGAGGTCGATGGAGAGATTCACGAAACACCCTACCAGGCATTTGAAGGGTTGCGCATCAAGGATAAAGGTCTCGGGCCGAGCAAAGCGTCGGAGATAGCCGTCTCGTCATATAAAGAAGCTCAAGCTCTAGTAGAGATCGGTGAAACCAAGGGCTGGGGCAAAGTGCTGAATATTCCTGTGAAGATGGACCGATTCGGGTTGGGATACCAACCGTCGTCATCAACACCTGCCGTGGGGGGCCCCCGTTTCAAAGGGCCAATAACTATCACTGCCAGTGGAGTATGTCATGAGACCATCAACGCTGCTTCAGAGTCTGACGAAGGAGACAGCGATTGCGATATGGACGCCTGGATTCAGCCGAGCGTGCCAGGACAAGGACTGTGCAACTGGTCTATCCAGGAGCTTGTTCCTGTGACTCTTAAACAGTAATGCTTTGTTTTTAATTGTTGAACAATCTGGTGTCTTGCCCGGGGCATCATGATTTGCTTAGGGTTGTGCTGTTATGAACATTGCGTGTTTATCATTAAATAAAAGGCGTTTTTCATGTGCAAATATTGTGATCTCTATTTTTCTTGTTTTGTATTTTTCAATAAAATGGCAATGCGGTTATTCGCTTTACACACATTTTGAAGTATTTAACCATTCCTTTTGCAGGATAACATTTTCAGATGACATCCTTGAACCACCTATGACTCGTCCCGACTTTGAACACCCAGTATTTCAGGCCGAAGAAGAGGTTGTTGAAGATGGTGACGGTCCCGAAGAATTGTCTTGATTGGTGAAGCAAGAAGAGCGTGTCATTCTACCTCACGAAGAGGTCATCGAAATTATTAACTTGGGGTCGGAAGGGGTTGAAAAGAATATTCGTATAGGAGCCGCGCTGCAGAGCGACGTCAAGCGAAGACTGGTTGAGATGCTCAGAGAGTATAGTGATGTGTTCACTTGGTCGTATGAAGACATGCCTGGGCTCGATACAGATATGGTTGTGCACCGTCTGCCGTTGAAAGAAGAATGCCCGCCGGTCAAGCAAAAACTTCGCAGAACTAGACTCGATATGGCAGTGAAGATTAAAGAAGAGGTTCAAAAACAGTGGGATGCTGGTTTCCTAGCTGTGACAAAATATCCCTCATGGGTCGCTAATATTGTACCAGTGCCAAAGAAAGACGGTAAGGTGAGAATGTGTGTAGATTACCGTGATTTGAATAAAGCGAGCCCGAAAGATGATTTTCCACTTCCTCATATCGATGTGCTAGTTGACAGCACTGCTCAATACTCTGTATTCTCCTTCATGGATGGCTTCTCGGGCTATAATCAGATTAAAATGGTGCCATAGGACATGGAGAAGACTACCTTCATTACGCCCTGGGGAACATTTTGTTACAAAGTGATGCCCTTCGGATTGAAGAATGCTGGGGCAACGTATCAGCGTGCAATGACGACTCTTTTCCATGATATGATGCATAAAGAGATCGAAGTTTATGTTGATGATATGATTGCCAAATCCCAGACGGAGGAAGAGCATTTGGTGAATCTGCTGAAGTTATTCAAAAGGCTTAGGAAGTTCAGGCTGAGACTGAACCCTAACAAATGCACCTTCGGGGTGAGATCGGGTAAACTACTGGGGTTTATCGTGAGCGAAAGAGGAATAGAGGTTGATCCTGCAAAAATAAAAGCAATTCAAGAGATGCCGACGCCTAAAACAGAGAAAGAAGTGCGCAGGTTTTTAGGGAGGTTGAACTACATCGCTCGGTTCATATCTCACCTAACGGCTACGTGTGAACCATTGTTCAAGCTGTTGAAAAAAGATCAAGCTGTGACGTGGAACGAAAATTGTCAAAAGGCGTTCGATAAAATAAAGCAGTATTTGCAGGAGCCTCCTATTTTGATACCTCCAGTGGCAGGGAGACCCTTGATTATGTATTTGACAGTTCTTGAGGGAAGCATGGGTTGTGTTCTCGGTCAACACGACGAGACAGGAAGAAAAGAGCATGCGATCTACTACCTGAGTAAGAAATTTACTGAATGTGAATCTCGATATTCAATGCTTGAGAAAACTTGTTGCGCGCTAGCCTGGGCCGCCAAGCGTTTAAGGCAATACATGCTGAATCATACAACCATGCTCATCTCGAAGATGGATCCTATCAAATATGTATTTGAAAAGCAGGCGCTATCAGGGAGAATTGCCCGTTGGCAGATGGTCTTGACTGAATATGACATCCAATATGCCTCGCAGAAGGCTATAAAGGGGAGTGTACTGTCTGAGTATCTGGCGGAGCAGCCTATTGAAGATTACCAATCGATGAGGTTTGATTTTCCTGACGAGGATATCATGTACCTAAAGATGAAAGATTGCGAAGAGCCATTGCCAGACGAAGGACCAGAATTGGGTTCCAAATGGAAGATGATTTTTGACGGAGCTGTAAATGCTTACGGTAGCGGAATAGGGGAAATCATCACTACTCCACACGGGTCGCACATCCCGTTTACTGCCCGATTGACCTTTGCAGTTACCAACAATGAAGCCGAATACGAAGCTTGTATCATAGGGCTTGAAGAAGCCATTGATTTGCGAATCAAAAATCTGGACGTATACGGAGACTCAGCTCTGGTGGTGAATCAGATAAAAGGGGAATGGGATACACGTCAGCCCAACCTGATACCGTACATGAACTATGCGAGGAGATTGTTGCCTTTTTTTGACAAGGTTGAATTGCATCATGTACCGCGAGCGGAGAATCAAATGGCTGACGCCCTGGCCACTTTGTCTTCCATGTACAAAGTCAACTTCTGGAACGAGGCTCCTAGAATTATTATCTCTCGGCTTGACAGACCTGCCTTCGTGTTTGCTATTGATGAAGCATCCGATGATAAACCGTGGTATTTTGATATCCTTAATTTCCTGAAGAACAAAGAGTATCCGGCTGGGGCATCCAGTCAAGATCAGAAGACTCTCAGGAGATTGGCGGGTAATTTCTATTTGAATCCGGATGGCGTCTTATACAGAAGAAACCACGACTTGGTGCTACTGCGTTGCATAGATGAAAAAGAGGCGAAACTGCTCATGGAGGAAATACATGAAGGTACATTTGGTACGCATGCTGGTGGGCATGCTATGACGAGGAAGCTGCTGCGGGCAAGTTATTTTTGGCTGACTATGGAAACTGATTGTTTCAAGTTTGCGAGGAAGTGCCACAGGTGCCAAATCTATGCTGATAAGATCCATGTGCCTCCGAGTCCTCTGAATGTGATGTCATCGCCATGGCCATTCTCGATGTGGGGAATCGATATGATTGGAAAGGTCGAGCCGACGGCTTCTAACGGGAACAGGTTCATTCTAGTAGCAATCGATTATTTCACCAAGTGGGTGGAAGCGGCGTCTTACGCAAATGTAACCAAGCAGGTGGTGGCCAGATTCATCAAGAGAGATATCATTTGCAGATATGGAATCCCCGAGCGGATAATCACTGACAACGGTTCAAACCTGAATAACAAAATGATGAAGGAGCTCTGTCAGAATTTCAAGATCGAACATCACAACTCCTCCCCTTACCGACCCAAGATGAATGGCGCTGTCGAAGCGGCCAATAAGAATATCAAGAAGATCATTCAGAAGATGGTGGTGACCTATAAGGATTGGCATGAAATGCTACCTTTTGCTTTGCACGGTTATCGTACGACGGTACGCACATCAACCGGGGCAACCCCGTTCTCGTTAGTATATGGAATGGAAGCAGTGTTACCATTGGAAGTTGAGATTCCTTCTCTGAGGGTATTGCGAGATGTCCAACTAGATGAGGCAGAATGGGTGAAAGACAGGTTGAACCAATTGAGTTTAATGGATGAGAAGAGGCTAGCTTCTCTAGCATACGGTCGTTTGTACCAGAGCCGAATGAAGAAAGCATATGATAAGAAGATACATCCGCGGAGCTTTCAGACGGGTGACCTTGTGCTGAAAAGGATTCTCCCGCCGCAGGCAGATCACAGGGGCAAGTGGACCCCCAACTACGAAGGGCCATACGTTGTCAGAAAAGTCTTTTCAGGAGGAGCGTTGTTGTTGTCCACCATGGACGGTGAAGACTTTACGTCGCCTGTGAATTCGGACGCAGTTAAAAAATACTTTGCTTAAATTTGACCCGCTGGACGGAAAAAAGAGAGTCCAGGCAAAAATGGGACATCCTGGCGAACCAAAAACAGAATGAAAGGTTCGGGCAAAAGTTAGGGATAAAATTGAAAAAATGTACACCCGTGAAGTTGAAAACCTACACTGGGCGGCTTCGACAAAAAAGGGTATCCCGGTGAACTGAAAACCCGTAAAGGGCGGTTCACGCAAAAGTTAGGGATTTGAAAAGCAAATGACTGCGGTCCGAATTTGATACTGCATTGAGCGTTGGTGCGGGAGAATATACTCGAGTGGTCGATTATCAGATACAATCTCTTCGGAAGCGTGGATACCGGGAAAGCATTAGAGTCGGGCGAGTCATAGGAGGATCAGTTTGTGGTGCTCATCTGCATCCCGTTGCCGACATGTGTACAAATTTAATTTGTCAATATATTTATGCTTCTTGTGCATAATTGTATATTTGCTGTGCGTAGCTTCCTCTTTTCAGGAGTTACATCTCGTGTACAAAACTCCGCCCATTCAGGGGCCCAATCAATAAAATATGTTATTCAGTATGTGATGCTGGTTCTTTACTGTTTTGTGCATGATAAAACGCCTAGGTTTGATGAAACTAGCATGTGCATAACGTCGCTGGCCCTTGCCAATAATTGCTAAAACTTTGAATTAACTGAAAACGATGTCACTAATGCTAACCTGAATAGATTTGGTTGCATAGGCTTGTCTTGTCTTGTTTGCGTTGTTGCAGGGTTCATAGCCGTATGAAGAGGACAATCAAAAGATTGCAGTAACGAAAGACTCGCTCCCCATGCAGGCCGTGCTTCCAAGACAGCAATGTTCCTTACTGAAGAAGGATCGAATTCCCCAGCTAGTCGTAGCTTATCCAAAGGACATTCTCCAGCCCAGTCATTCATCCTCAGCAGAGTTTGGTGAGTACAAGATCGCAGGCTGTGTTCAGACGGTGTGGTGTCCCCCAGAAGGATTCCCTCATCTCAAGCAGAGTGGTTTAGCCTCAGAAGGTTAATATTTCCAGTTGGTGAGCTGTATTCAGGCAGTTTACCTTTCCCCGCAGGGTCATTTACGCTCCTCCAACGGAGTCAGTTGATTTTCCCAAGAGAATCATCCCATCCCCAGTGGAGTTCTCTTTTCATCAAGTGTTTTCTTTCCTCCCAGTGGAACTTGAAGATTAAGACTCTCCCCGGCAGAATTGGTTGGGCGCCCTGGCATTTATTTTGTCAGAATACCGTGTGATATCCGTTCACTTTCCAGCAGAAGTTCAATCATATTGGGTTCATCTGCTATTCCCCAGCAGAGTTATATTCCCCAGCAGGGTGTTACTTCAATGAGGTGATTGGTATTAAGTTCCCAATTTCCCAGCTGAGTCGACTTCACTCTTCCAGCATTTAGTTTGCTGGAATAATTCTGTAGCACCTGGCTATCCCCAGCGAAGTTGGCAGTATCTTCAGCATGTATTTTGCTGAAGCAGCTTCTGTATCCCAGCAGTTCGAGCCTGCATTTGCATCAGCATCTAGTGTCATATTTGCATCAGCATATAGTGCCATATTTGCATCCACCAAATAAAAGCACGTAACATTTCCATGTCAAATGGAGCATTGCGTCATTATCAAACATACGCATTTTTGAAACATAAACTAGGTTGATTACCCGTTTGTTTCAAGTATTGCTCTCTTGCAGGTTGAGGGAGCTCTTGCTCAAATGAATTACCGAGCATTCAAGATCTCGACGTGAGACATTCAACGAAAGTGTCAGCTTTGGCATTATCCCCCACAAAGCTATTTGATTAAGGTCTCTTTGTCTCCGAGCAGAGTTATTTGTGTAAATTTCTCTTGTTTTCCCCGCCAGAGTTGCCATGATGAATATCTCCTTGTCCCCAAGCAGAGTTATTCGCCATCAAAGGGTTTCAGGAATCGGAATTTCAGAGGCTGCCGCCAGTTATCAGAACAGGCGTCCGGTAGTTTGGTTTCCAAATATCCCCAGCAGAGTCGCCAGCTGTCGCTACTGCGAAAATCGGCGTCGGCTGAACAGAAGAGTCGTCACCGTGCGTTTCCTTTCCCTTCGTTGGGATGAATAACGCACGGTGGCGACTCTTCTGTTCAGCCGGCGCCGATTTTCGCAGTAGCGACAACAGGTAATGCAAATATTACACACATGCACACAAACACAAGCCTAGGTTTAGAAGGCATGAGCGAGAAGCCATGGTCTACCCACCCCAAAAGGTGTGTAATATGGATTTTTCAAACCTGTAGAGCAGGGTTCTAAACGGTTCTCAGAGTCAACAACCTATCTTTCGGATATTATCAACTTCCCAAATCACTTGGCAATCGATAATATTCTCAAGAGAGTCTAGTCCAAGTGTAGTATTGCGTATCAACTATTTCGGAAATACTTCCTTATAGTCATCGCACTACGTCCTAGTAAGGCCAAAGTGGGGTAGAATGTAATCTAAAAGTCCACGGTGTCATGGGCTCCTTCGTCGAAAGTAGCATTGTTTTCACGAATACTTGTTCAACAATACTAAACTCTCAAGAGGGCCTACACTGAGCGGTGGTTTCTCAAGTTAGCTTGGTCGGGAATCAACTCCTTATAAGCCTTCTTGAATATAATACCATCCTATCATAATTGCACTCGAGTCCGGGTATAGGACCGTCTCACCACTCAAAGGTCCCAATATCCAACAATCAAACAAATATATTGACAAAAATACATGTTAAGAAAATATTCACAAATCAAACAAAATAGGCTAAACCCTCAAGTTTAAGAGTTATCCCCAGTGAAGTCGTCATTTCTGTTGCGGTGAGAATCGTGATACCAAGCTATTGATTAACTTGAATCTTTAATTCTTTGAATTCACAACCGGACTTTAATTTATCCAAAGGAAAGGTCTAAAGAGAGAAATAACCTTTTGCGCGATGTAACAACAACGCTAAGAGATTCGGGGATCGGGGGTTGGTTATGCATAGGGTAGGTATTTCACATCCTAAACATCTGTAGTACTCTACAGGAACCTTTTGTTTGTTGTAAGCTAAGTTTGCTAAGTGTTTGCAATGGATTTGGATTGGGTAAAAAGGTGTAGGTTAAGACCTAAAGATAGTTTCTAAGTTTGCTCGCAAAGACATCGTGCCTTCTGCCTACGTATCCTAACTAGGATAGAATCAGAGAAACCGTAGTTCACCTCACTGGGGTTGAAGAAAACTTGATTACGATCAAGGTTCAAAGGGGAACAAACATAACAATGTTTGTTTAGAGTTTAACAAAACTCTCTATTCTAAGTTATACACTCAAAGGAAATGACTTTGACAAAAGCCAAGAGGGGAGTAAGTAATCATGACAATGATTCTTACATAGAGTTTACCAAACTCTATCCTAAGTTCTAATTGAAAGAGCACTCCTAAAAAGGGGTAGGTTTCTTAAACTTAAGCAAAGTCTAAAGGACAGGTTTTAACTTAACTAAGGCGTATGGATGACTTAACAAAGTCAAGGGAGGGTGATGAGCTATCTATGACCCAAAGGTCAATAGAAAGAAATTCCTTTGGAAGGATAGAAGGGGAGGCAACTTGGATGAGAACTAAAGAGTTCCATCACTTGGGGAAAACTAAACTTAACAAAGCAATAAGCAATCAAACAAACATGATGAATATACAAGAGGCATGGTTACAACCACAAGGGAATCAATCACAAACAAATCTTACAAGATAATTCAAACATGGCTTATGAGAAAATTCAACAAGAAGCAAGGTAAGCAACCTTAAGGATAAGCAACTTTCAAGTGGAAAAAATAAAGTATCACAACAATGAACATCTTTGAAATATTTTCTCATTAAATGAAACTAGACAAAATTAAGAGCATTTTGCAAAAAGAATGGATTAAAAATAATAAAGCATGAGAAAATTATGAAGTTTTGAATTTTGTGAAGAAATCATAAAAGAAACAAGTGATAAAAGAAAGGATGGTCAAGGCAGGTATTGAACCCATGCCCTCATGCTCACAAACTCAAAATAACCACTCAGCCAACACACACGCATGTACAAACAGATGGAAATAAAGAAGAAAATAATTAATCATAGCAAAAAAAATAAAATAACAAAAAAATGTCCCATTCAGAGATCGAACACAAGACAAGCATGAAACAAGGTATAACGTGTGCAGGTAACAACCACTGGGGTGGCAATACATCCGTGTATTAAGCCACCCCTAAAAACACTTAACTTTCACAAGGAAAATAAATCTGGGCCAGGCCTCACAAGCAACCAAGGCTAATGTGTGAAGGTTTCAAACTCTACCAAAACTTCATCAAATTTCACAAACTAAAAGCCTAACACGCTTGAAATTAAATGAGGATTACAATAGTGCCTTTTGTTTTTCAAAACAATACACATAAAGAGGAACCCGATGGTAGATGCAAAAAGGAATTTTGAGATGCACAATGGAAGTCATGGCATAAACTAAGCAGGTTCAAAACATGCAAACATCACACACAAACTTTAAACATGTAATCCAATGATTTCCAGTTCAGAGAACAAACAAATACTACTCAAAACAAGAACTAGCATGTTGATTGCAACTATGCTTGAAAATGCTGTTGGAAAAGAAGAAGCAGGCTATGATGCAGCATGCTATACTCAAAACAACAAACACCTTCAATGATTCATATGCAGTCAGGTGATGATCTTAAAACAAATGCAAGGACTCACAAATGGATTCATGTATTTCACAAAGTAGACAGATTTTGATACATGAAGTAAATGCAATTAACCAATTCACATACATCATCAAAGTTTTCATGGCAGCAGATGCAAACAGGGCAAGTCATGGTGTTTTATGTTTACAAGCAATCATAAGCATTTCACATGGATAATAGTTGAATAGGACAGGTGCTAGTAGCATGGTATGGCAGTTGGATTTGAAAAGACATAGGCAGGGCACAAACATTTGGCACATTGATCAAGCAACATCATAGCTTACAAGACATACCAATCTACATGGGCAGGTGCAAAACAATTCAACATACTTGGCAACACAAGCAACATGATTAAGAACAAATGGAAACAGCTTAATGTACTGCCTAAACAAGATAATCACATACTTCACAAAGCAAGCCTATTCTAGCACACAAGCCTCATGTTGACAGCAGTACAAGTGAAATGCACAAAAGACATATTGTATACCTCACTTTCATGTTAAAAAACATAGGTCAAGCTGTAGGCAGAATGTTCAAAACAGAACATATATGCACATGATAATGGCAAGCCTCGTATTCAAAGTATGTATCTCATGGTGATTACAAGTATTTGACAGCAAGAAAGGTATTATGAATCAAAACCAGTTTCATGAATAATTCCAAAGTTTAAGTTTCAATAAGATCACAACCTAACAGCAAACTAAAGCAGACATGGCAATGCTAAAACAACCAACAATTTTCCTTTTCAAAACAGTTGATGCATAAAGAGGTCAAAGCATGAAACATGGTAGTCAAGTGCAAAACAGATAGGCATACATTGCAATTATGGTATATGCAGATTTCACATAAAGATACAACAACAAGGCATTTGGTTTTAAAAAAATGGCATATGCACACAGCTGCCACAAAAACTGTCCTATGCTAGATTCAAGCAGCAAAAGATCAAATATATCAAGAATCATGTTAGGCACAATCAAACAAGATGCTCAAAAGCAAACCAAACATTCTGACTTGAACTAAAAGCATCAACAGCAATATGTTCATGGAAACAGCTCAGCACTCAAACCCAAATTTAAGCATAACAGTTGTGAACCAAAATCTCCTAGGGTTCAAACATGACATGAATAGAACATATAGGGACCCTAATCAAAAACTATTAACAAAAGATCAAAGTTGTGTGAGGCTGCAATGATACCTCCCAAGCTGTTTGCAGCAAAAACCAAGGTAAAACAAACATGACTTATGATAACAATCCAACAATAACTTATGAAAGAAACTATCTCAACATTCACAAGACATATACCAAGGCAAAAGCACATCCAAGGCATTTACATGCTCAAAACAGTTGGCGCAACACAAACTGGCAGATTTACATATGGACTACATTTTGCATTTAAACACCGATCATGCCAATCATGTTCATGACAGAAATGAAAGGGATAGTGACCACTAACCTCTTGTAGACCTCCAAGCAAGCTTATTGCAGTAAAGAATACCTTGAAAACACTCCAACTGCTGTCCAACCAATACTTTGATGAAAACAGCTTTTCCTGCACTTGAAGGAAATGTGAAGAACTTGTGACAGATCTCAAAATAAATGAGGATGAGGTTATTTTAAGTTATGGACAGATGGTACATCATATATCAAAGGTGTATGAAGGGTTAGAATGATCAAAGCAAGCCTAAACAGAGGTTTCTTTGATTTTGTGTGTGAGGTCAAACTTTGCTTGGTTGAAAGTTAACTTTTGGGGAAATGGAGTTTTTTAGTGGTTTAAGAGTATGAACACCTTCGACACATCATTTATGGATTGTGCCGATGGTTTTTTAGGGATTGGAATGTGTGGAAATGGATTTGGGAAGCCAACTGCCCTAGGCAGATTTTGAAGAAACTTGGAATTTTGAAAATGAGGCAAGCAAGAAAGGAATGAGAGTTGTGGTTTTCTCTTGGTTCTAAGAGTGCTCTGGTGTGTGGAGTAACATAGAGGGAGCCTCTATTTATAGGAAAAATGAAGGGTGGGGACAGATTTGTAACTTCGCACTTTTTGAGGGATTTTGAAAAAGTGATCTTGCTTGATATTTTGATGCAGCTGTAAAATTCAAATCTTTGGCTCAACTGATGCATTGCTCAAGTGGCATGAATGACATAATAGTTATTGGAGTGGCTAGGCAGTAGGGGGTTGTTTGCTGCAAGTGTCCCATAAAGTTTCTCTTTCTTTTCTTTCTTTGATTAAAATAATCCAACTTGCCTCCAAGTTGCAAGACTTGCTAAACCTTCTTATTTTCTACATTTCTTCTATTCATGTCCTCTAAATATCATATAGAAATATGATCCAAGGGATGAGAATAGCTCAAGTGATCAAACGATGAGTTTGTGAAAAATTGAAAGTGTGGGACTCAAGTGTTGAAACCTCATCTTGTGGAATTCATAACTCTCAACTTATAAGGGCTATGGAGGAGTTCTAATACATTTTGGAAAGCCCTCATGTAGCTCTACAACTTTCATGTTTTCATGAGGTTCAGATTCCCAAAGGAACTTGGCCAAAAAACCTCTCAAAGTTGCTGAAAAACATGCCTAAAAGTGAAATAACAGAATTTTCTAAGTTACTTTTCCCTCTTGTAATGAATTTGGGTCCTAACTTGTCCAAATCTATGCATTTTCTTCTCATGGACCAATGTGGGACTTTTGTAGGACTTGTCAAGAGCTTTCCAATAAGCTTTGAACCAACTCAATTGGATGTGTGGTTAAGGAGTTATGGTCTTGCCCCTTTCAAAACCCTAATTCCCGATTTTTGCGATTACTCCCCAATCTGTGATCCAAAGGTCATGAAACTTCATGGGTAGGTGAAATATGTCATTAGGAACATTTTTTATTCATATCTTGAGGTCAAATTCCTTATGAATGAAGAGTTGACTTTTCGGTCAACCAGACGATCGATCGGTGACTACCGAGTCGACTGTTGATGCTCCGGGTATTTTGAGGCCTTGAAACTTCTTGAGTAGACTTTACCAAGCCATATGAACTTTATGGACTATGATCCCAGCATTGTAACACCTTTTGAATCAAAAGTCAACCCACAGTTGACTTTTCCTGATCGGGTATCCTGAACTGCATTGCTCTCAATCTTCGGGTGACAACCTCAAATTGGATTCATAATTGATCTAATGGAGCATGTTTGATGATGTGGAAACTTATTTCATGGAGAACCAATCCAATACGTTGACTGATTAACCCTCGAAACCTCGATTTTCGGCTGTACGGAACCCTGATTCCTGTATCTTAACAAAGACAAACTTGAAACAGGTTAAGGTTAGATAATCAAATGAATATGATCCTAAAATGATGATGAAGATCTAAGGGGTCAAAATTTAGGGTATGAAATAAACTCAACCATAAGCAAACTCAATGATTATGCAAGAGACAAACAAAAGAAGTCCTCAAGGAAACACCATTCATGACATGCTTCAAGTATCTCCAAAGGAGGGACTAAGCTATCTCAAATGGGATTCCAAAGTCATTGGGCAGAAGTAGGGATGAGAGGAGAAGATGCATAAAGCAAATTATCAATCACACAAAGAGGAATGCAAGAATAAGCAAGGCAAAACACCTAAGTCTTACACAACTTCAAGATTTAGAAACCAAATGGAATGCCCTAAAGGGAATGCAAATTCAACAAGAAATGAACACATTTAAGACCTATAATTGAGCATTCAAACACCTCAATATGGTAGAAGTATGAATAAACAAGAATTGAGAGCTCAATGGATCCATAAAAGTCATTTCCAAATCAAACTAGGTCACTTGTATGTGTGAGCCTCCCCTAAAGGTAACCTAACTTGAAAATTACCCCAAAAATAGGAAAAATGCTCAATTAATTCCAAATAAAATCTCAAATGACCCTAAAGGAGTTGGCAACCAGGGGCCAAAAGGTTAAAATCAATGTTCCATGAAAACACCACCAAAGGAAATAAATCCCTAAGGTCTACCACTTTGAAATGGAAGAATCGAGGGTCAACAAAAATGGCACAAAAACCCAACCAAACATGATCAAACCAGGGGCAAAATGGTCATATAAAATTCTTCAACTCATCATGGATATAAGGACAAAATTTCAATCATTGGAACAAAAGGATGATCAAGAAATAAAATCAAGAACAAACATGATCAAGAAAATAATCAAATAAAACACTTCCAAATGATTAATTCCTTTTTAATTGAAAAATACAGGTGCTGGCACTGCCTGATAGCTGGGAATAGGATGATTGAAAGCCGGAGTTACAGCTGCCACGTATGGTTGTTGGGCATACTGCAACGGATACATTGGTCGTTGTTGCTGGGATTGTTGAACATAACTCGCTTGAGGCTGCTGAACAAAGCCTTGCTGAGGTTGTTGAACATAACTCTGCGGATATTGTTGGTAAGGTGGTCTCCAGGTGCGATTCTTTCTTCCCATGGTTACTGCATTTGTCTCCCCTTCCTTCTTTTTATGAAAATTACTGCTGATCTTCTTGACATTGTTGTTACCAGAACTGCTGGAACCACTAGCCACATTTCCATTCTTCATTCCTAACTCCACTCTCACCCCCACTGCTACTATATTAGAAAAACTTGCGGTCACACTACTGATCATCTTCTCATAAAACTCAGGTCTCACCGTATCGACGAACCAATCTGTCAATTCTTTTTCACTCAAAGGAGGTTCCACTTGAGATGCGGTTTCCCTCCACCTTTGTGCATACTCTTTGAAAGATTTCGAACTCTTCTGTGACATACTCAGTAACTGTCTTCTATCAGGGGCTAAATCCATATTGTACTTGTAATGTTTCACAAAAGCATCGGCCAAGTCTTGGAAACTGTGAATACGAGACTGGTCCAAACCCAAATACCATTTAGCAGGAGCTCCTTTCAAACTATCTTGGAAACAGTGAATCATTAACTTATCGTCTTCTACATGAGCGTCCATTCTCCGGTAATACATAATCAGATGCGTCCGAGGACAAGTAGCTCCAGAATACTGATCAAAATTGGGAACTTTGAATTTTGGCGGAATTACCAATCCAGACACTAAGCACATATCTCTGGCATCAGTACCAAAGATGTCATTTCTTTCCATTGCTCTGACTTTCCTGCCGATAGTCTCTACACTTTCTTTCAACTTATCATGTCGTCCACTCTCTTCTTCATACCCATCAAGACCTTCGTACACTTGCGGAGGATTATGAAAAACAGGGCGCGCTTGAATCTGAACAGAAGGCTGAGTGTAAGTAGGAATAGCTTGAGGAACTTCTGCCCCCAGGGGAACTGCTTATTGATTGACTGCTGGTGGAGGTACGAAGCCAGGCGGTAACCCATATGGTGGAACATTTGCAACAGTGACCACCGTTGGGATCGGCTCTACAGCTATGCCAGTGATTTCAGAAACAACAGTGGCTTGAGTGTCCAACTTTGCACGAATGACTTATAGGGCTTCCATGATCTGCCCCATGCCTCCTCGTAGCTCTCCAAGTTCATTATCAATCCTGTCCACATCCAAATTCTGTCCTTCCATTCTTAGGTGAGCTTGGGCTTGGATGTTGTATCGGTGTTGAGGATTCAGTGTGATTCTTTCTGGAGACAAGACAGCGAGATGAGACACAACACAAGAACATGCACATGCGATGATTATGAATGCAAAATGTAACAATGCAAAATTAATCATTCAAGGAATCCAAAGAAAATATTTGCAAAAACTATACAATGGGGAAATAAGCAAATTCAAGAGTCTTCATAGATTAACAAACTGAGAGTTTTACAACAACGATTCTGAAACTGAAATACAAGTCTTTAATACAGATACATGATGAAATAAAACGGAAAATAAAAGGATTTTAGATCTTCTGGTTGGACGGCCCTTCGTCTTCTGGCTGACTTCTCTTTCCACCTTGGCGGATCAACTCTTGAAGTTCTTCCTTCTCTTGCATAGCCTTGAAATACTTATCCCTCCAAGTTTTTCCTTCTTTTTCAGCTTTTGCCAAAACAGCTTTCAATTCTTCTACGAGAGTAGGTTTGGGTGACTCAGGCTCAAAACAAGTATAGAGCATCTTCAACGCTGCTTCTTTTACCCATGATAAGTAAGATTTTGAAACATTAGTGTCGTGGTAACCTAGGGCAGTTACTCCCCTCGTGTGGACATAACGCCAAGCATACACAATTCGAGCCCTGTAAGCGGGATTCTTCCCCTCTTCAATGTAAAAGCTTCTCAAAAAGTCTGGGTCTGGTTCATCCTCCATTGGGTGCCCCAACTGGCGATGAGCTAAAACAGGATTATAGCTGATGCAACCATTAATGCTGATAAGTGGTAGATTCGGTAAATCTCCACAGCTTTGGATCATGGCAATCCCTCAATACATAGGGTCATACCACTTAATATCTGAGTGTTTGAGCAATAGCAGCTTTTCTGTCCACGAGAGCCCATTTTGCTTATCCTAAAGGGCTGGAATTTTTGGCACGTGCGAAATAAACCACTTGTGCAGGAGAACGGTGTAGCACTCAATCCGTCCAACTCCATAACGGTTCCTACGGTGGATGGTAAAGTACATATCAGCCAACAAGGTAGGTACAGGATTTTTGATTAAGAAAAGGTTGATTGCATTTGCGTCCACAAAGTCATTAGCAGTCGGGAACAGGAACAGTCCGTAAATTAGTAAAACCAGGATGGCCTCAAATGCTTCAATATTCTTTGACAAGGCATAGCTTTGAGCTTTTTCATATAGGAACATAGCTGGAAATCCATACAACCCTCCCTTAGCAATCATATGAGATCGTACCTCGTCCACCTCTAAATACGTGGCCTCTGCAACTACTCTTTCATTAGGAATCCCTTCTCTTCCAGAAAATGGTCTGGGAGTGACGCCTACCCCCATCAGGGCAGAATATTCTTCCAAGGTTGGTAGCAACTGATAATCTGGAAAGGTGAAACAGTGATAGGTTGAGTCATAGAACTGCACGAGTGCGGATAACATCTCTTAATATACTTGAACTTCTAGCAAGGATAGCATATTCCCATACTTCTCTCTGAATGCCTCGGGGTCTTCTACTAAACTTCCCAGTTTCTTCAAGTTCTCCAATTTTGGTCTTTGGAACACAACCTCTACTTTCTTTCCAGAATCCATCCTATAATATCTGCAAAACAATCTTTAGTTCCCTGAATGATTAATTAATGAGAATGCAAATGCAACGGCAAAGGTTTCATGGAACTCAGATCAAAACATCATTTCATTTCATTGATTTTCAAGTTTACAAAATAGTACATCTTACAAAAGTCCTAAGCATAGAGCTAAAGATATTCTAACAAACGTCCTTTCTTGCTTTGATCCTCTTGAGTTCTTCTTCTATCTGTGTCTTTTCAAGAATGAGCTTGTCCACCATTAACTTCCATGGAGTTGACCGATGGCTGGAATAGAATAGATCTTCTTGCGCCTTTCTCTTCTTGCAAGTATTCATTTCTTCATCCTTCATCTGAAGTTGTCTACGGAGTTCATCATTTTCTTCCATGGCCACTTGGTATTTGTACCTCCAGGCTACTTCAGTTTGTTGTGATTTCCTCAAAGCAATCTTCAACTTCTCCTCCTCAGACATAAAGATCATTTGGAGTTCCTCTTTCAACACTATGGGTGCCTGCTGAGGATAAGGCATCTTCAGCTGAATAGCTCTCTTTCGGGCCCATTGGAGATAAGGTTCGAGAGAGATGCAATTAGGTTTCCCTAAGTCTTCTTTTCCTTTCTTGTGTACATGACCCCAAGCTTTTAGAATTTCTCCTTTCAATTCTGAACTTCCCTTAAAGAAAATATTCTCCACATGAACGCTATTTGGTTTGTCCTTCAAAGGATATTCACGCTGTTGGCGAGCGAGAATAGGGTTATAACTGATTCCTCCATTGGTACCAAGAAGAGGTACGTTGCCAAAACTTCCACAACTGTCAATGATCTTTATCCCATCATAATTACGGCTGTACCAATCAATATCAGAGTGAGTAAGAGCCATATCCTTCTGACACCACCAACCTTCTTTCTAAAAAGCATGAGCTTTAAGTAAGTGAGAAATAAACCACTTGTATAACAAAGGGACGCAACAGGTAATCATTCCTCCTTTATGCAGATTCCTCAAGTGAACAGAATGATAGACGTCAGCTAGTAAAGTAGGCACAAGGTTTTTCTTCAAGAAAATCTTAATGGCGTTGAGATCCACAAAATTATCAAAACTTGGAAACAAGAAAATCCCATAAATGAGCAAGGCGAGGATAGCTTCGAATGCATCCATACTCAAATGATCAGCATAGTATTGGGCTTTCCCAACCAGGAACTCTGCAGTCAAACCAAATACTCCTTCTTTAGTAACCATATTTTTCTGAATATCTACCAATCCCACACGTGTAGCTTTAGCAATTTCTTCCTCCTTAGGGTCCTTCTCCATGATTGGAAAAGGAGAGTCTTCAAGAATAGGCAAACCAATCAAGCAAGAATATTCCTCAAGTGTAGGTACCAGCTGGTAATCAGGAAAAGTGAAACAATGATAGAGTGGATCATAGAACTGGAGAAGTGTGGAGAGAAGTCCCAGATCCATCTTCCTTTTTACCCTCAACAATGACAATAAGTTCCCATACCTGCTCTTGAATCCTTCTAGATCTGTTATCAAAGTGCTCAAACTTTCTATGTCATCCAAATTAGGACTCTTGTAAGTGTACTTCATAGTTTTCTTTTTTCCACTATCCATGATGATCCTAATGTTTACAAATAAAAGATCTGAGTTCCATGCAACTTTTATGATATGATGTTCATGAATGCATGAATGCACAAACACAGGTAAGCACAGATTCACATATACACATGGGTAAACAGATAAAGGTTTTGGTTTGGAGAACATGAGCATGGAGTCAAGGTCTAACCACCCCAAAGGTATGTACTAAGGCTTTTAAAACTGTAGAACAAGGTTGTAAAAGAGTTCCCAGAGTCCTTGACCCATCTTTCGGATATTATCAATTTCCCAAATACTTGGTGGTCGATAATATTCTCAAGAGAGTCTCGTCTAAGTGTAGTATCGCGTATCAACTATTTTGGAATTACTTCCTTATAGTCATCGCACTACATCCTAATAAAGCCATAGTGGGGAAAAGGCAATCTAAAGGTCCTCAGTATCATGGGCTCCCATGTAGAAAGTAGCATTGTTTTCACGAATACTCGATCAACAATACTAACTCTTAGAAGGGCCTCTACTGAGCGGTGGTTTTCTCAAGTCAACTTGGTCGGGAATCAACTCCCTATAAGTCTTTTTGAATATACCACCATCCTATCATAAGTACGCTCAAACACTGGTATAGTGTTGTCTTACCACTCAAAGTTCCCAAGGTCCAACAGAGCACAAATGTACATATTTACAAGTATTCACAAATGAGCAAGTAATCCAACAAGATAGGCTAAACCCTCAAAGCAAACCTCCCCAGTGAAGTCGCCATTTCTGTTGCGGTGAAAATTGGATATCAAGCTATTAAATTAACTTGAATCTTAATTCTTTTTACAACCGAACTTTATTTTATCCAAAGGAAGGGTCTAAAGAAAGAAAAACCCTTTTCGCGATGTAACGACAATGCTAAGAGATTCGGGGATCGGGGGTTGGTTATACCTAGGGAAGGTGTTAGCACCCTAAGCATCTGTAGTACTCTACAGGAACCTTTTGTTTGATTGTTTGCTAAGTTTGTGAATATGTACTATGGATTGGGATATGGATTAGGGATAAGTTGAAACCTAAGGTTATATACACTAAGTTTGCTCGCGAAGACATCGCATCTTCTGCCTACGTATCCTAACTAGGATAGAATCAGAGCAATCGTAGTTCACCTTACAAGGGAAGAAGAACACTTGATTATGATCAAGGTTAAAGGGGAAACAAACATGACAATGTTTATATGGAGTTTGACAAAACTCCCTATTCTAAATTGTAATGCTCAAAAGGGGAAGTAAGAAATCATGACGATGATCCTTACATAGAGTTGACAAACTCTATCCTAGGGTTCTAGCTGAAGAACTATCCTAGTACAGGTGGGTTTTTTTAGACTTAAAGAAAAGTCTAGTGGCTTCTAAACTAAGGTTAAAGTGACTTAACAAAGTCAGGGGAATGGGTGAATGAGTTATCCATAACATAAGGGTTATTGGAGAGATCTTTTCCTTTAGAGAGGGACAGGAGAGGCAACTTGGATGAGAGTTAACAAACTTCATCACTCGGGGGAAAGAAAATTTTGAAAAAGATAACAACATAATAAACATGCATCCATGGTGACAACCATTAAGTGAGCATGTGAAATGATAAAAAAAAATGAAAATGCATTGATGACAATCAAAGCAGTTGATTAAGCAGGAAGTGTGACGACAGATCAAGCTTAAGTGCATTTAGCAGATGAAGTAAAATGAACATGGTAACAACCAAAGATGAAATCCTAACATATTAGCTAACATTTAATAACATGAATGCAAACAAATATTACAAGCAATCACAAGTATATTAAAAGAAAAATTCATCTGCATACGCGAAAACGATCACAAAATGTACGTAACTTGCATATAGTCAAAAGAGATGAAAAATTAGGAAAATGTGAAAATAAAAAATATGACATGAAAGTAAACATCCAGATGAACAAAATTCAAAAAGAATGGGTGAAAAATGATTAAAATTGAGAGAGATATGAATTTTTGAAAATGGGATAAAAAATGACAAAAATAAATAAAAGGGTTGCCCTCCTCAAGGGTCGAACCCAGGTTCATGGCATGCAAGGCGTGTTTTGGCTAATGTTCTTACCACTGGGGTGACTATACATCCATTGATGAAGCCACCCCTAAAAACATATAGGGCGAATTTTCAAAGCAAGCTGGGCACTTTCAAGGCAAAAACAAGTGAAATTTCCAAAATACGTTTTGATGCGTAACTCTTCCAATACTTGACCAAATGGGATGAAATTTTTATCAATCTTGCTTAGAATCTCATGAGGAGTATGATGGCACAATTAGTTTTCTCAAAATATGCCTACCTTTTAAAACTCGAATGCACATGCTCTTTGATACTTTGATATGCATTTTGAATTTCAAAACATGAACCAACTGTTATTAACATCAAGTAAGGGCCTGAACAGGTTACAAATGATATGTTTGATGAATTCTCACAGTTTGTTTAAGCAAAACACAGTTAGAATGAGAAATGGTATGGTAATTGCAAGTGTAATGTTGAAAATGCATTTTGAGATGAAGATCATATTTCAACAAGTTTCAAATCCAACAAACCATATACACACATTACAAATACACTGATGAATGACTGTGAGCATAAAGATAGATCCAAAACAGGCTTTAATACAAATTGACATGTGAGTTGAAAAATTAACATATAGATGCATGATGGATATCAGTTCAATTTCAATGCATAGTTTTGGCAAATTAATCACACACACACATCAAGTATAGGTTACTAAGGATGTTCAAACCTAATTTGAAGTTAAAAACAGACTGTAGCAAGATATGTCTTCCAAAATGCACTTTGGTTATTTGGCAGGGCATGAGAAAACCTAATTCATGGTTCTAATCATTTTCTTATTGAACCAACCTTATACACACCATACATACATGCAAACAAATAAGTTCAAGCAAGGAAAGTGGCTTCAAATTGACTGGTATGAAAATTGGTATACCAACTGCATCTTGGTGTTTTTGGAAAGCATGAGAAATTTAGTTTCAATCTTAGTGTGCATTTGATCATTTAACCTATGTGTATACCTCTTATATACATTAACAATCATGTTCAAACACACAAATGTTTTTAAAATAAGTCACAGTTGAAAATGGCATGTGGGCTGCATTTTGAGGTTTAAAAGTATGCATGACAAGGTTCAAAACAGGTTCTAGGCATATTATGGCCAAGATAAGCATACATACACATTATATACATACTTTTAAATGACTTCAAACACAGAGAAAGGCTAGAACCAGACTTTCATGAGAAATGATACTCTAAATGCAAGTTTGGCAAGTATTGATGCATGAGCATGTTCAATTTCAATTCAAAATAATTTCAGACCAATTCAGTTACATACACACCTCATATTCATGATATTGAGTGAGTTTAAGCACAATTTGAAACCAGAATCAAGCTGCTACAAGGAATGATAACAGAGTTGCAAAAATTGGCATTTTGATGGAAAGTAAGAATAGTTCAAATCCAAGTTCTGCATATTTTGATCAAACCAGCTATGTACATAGCTCACACACATGTTATTGAACAAACTTGAGCACACAAAATGGTTTAAAGATGGCTGTCATTAGAGATTGCATACAAGCTGCAATTTTGGGTTCTTTGTTCATGAAAATTCTCAATTCAGTTTCCAATCATGTTTAAATCAAACCAATAGCACACACAAGTCATAAATGCATGAGGGAATGATTCTGAGCTTAAACTTAAAACAACTTTAGCCTTTAACCAAAACTAGCATTTTCAAGGCACTAATATGCAAAGTATGGCATTTTGTGAATGATCAAGCCAACCAGATGTAAACAGCTCTAAACAAACCTACATATCCAACATGTTCATGATTTTAAAGGTGTCTCAAACCAATCAAACAGCCACTCCTTGTCATGACAGAATTTATGCACAAGACACATACATGACATATTTTCACATAATGAACTCAAAATGCCAAATCATGGAATCATGGTATAAAGCAAGAATGGAGTGTTTACATACCTCTAGTGGACTGTGTTGAGTGGGTTAGAACACCAAGAAACCCAGAGAGACTTCCAAATAACACTAGCTTTGAAGCTTTCTTCTTTTTTGAAGCAAGAATGCAATCTTTGAGACAGGTGGAGAAATAAACTCCACCAATGATCTTTAACACTTTAGACAGTTGAGAAATGATATATGAGAGGTGTTTGAGTGATTATAACACCAAGCAAATGCATAGAACCAGTTTTGGCTGATTTTATGGCTTTTGGTCAAAGTAACTTGGTATGGAAGTTGACTTTTTGAATGGTGAGGTTTTTGAATGGTTTAAGGTCTTGGACACCTTCTATATCATATTTAGAGAGTGTGTGGATGATTGTTGGGGTGTTTGAATGGGGAGAAATGAGTTTGGCAGCAAATGTACCAAGACAGATTTTTGAAGCTTTTGGCAATTTCGTGATTTTGGTGATTTTGAATCAAAGAGAGGAAAAGTGAGAGCTTTGTGTTTCTCTGGTTTTTAGAATCAATCTTGTGTGGAAAATGAAGTGATGAGGGCTCCCTTTTATAGGCAAATGAGGAGAGGGGGCAGATTTGGAGATTTCTTCACATGAAAGAAAGGTTTTGCACTTTTGGATCAAACCTCCACAAAGAGGTTTCCTTGGCGGATAGGTAAGCCCAATAGTCAAGCAAAATGATGATTTTGAAAGGGCTAAATGCAGGCTAGAGGGCATAGCTTGATGGTTGTGGCAGATTTCACTTTACACCTCTTGCTTGGTTTAATCATTTTTAAATGCAAGTTGCAAGGCAACTTGCAAGCTTGGAGAATTCCCCTCTTCTGCATAATCTTCTCATTTCTATGCTTCATAATCTCTCCATATCATAAATAATATCATTCAAGGGCTGAGATTGTCTAGTTTGATCAAAGGAATGATTTTTGAACTTTGGACAATGTGGGACTAAAGTGTGAAATCACCAACTTGCCATAACCATAACTTTCAGCTCACAAATCCTTTTGAGATGTGCTAGTACTTTTTAGAAAGCCCTCAAATAGCTCTAAAACATTCATGTTTTCATGAGTTTCAATTTCCCAAAGGAACTTGGTCAAAAAGTCTCTCAAAGTTGCTAAAAAATGAACTTAAAAGTGAAATTTCTCTAAGTCTTTTTCCCTTCTCAAAATGAATTTGATCATAACTCCAAATCTATGCATTTTCTGATCATGGACCACTTAGGGACTTTTGTAGGATCTGTCAAGAGCTTTCAAATGAGCTTTGAACCAACTCAATTGGATGTGTGGTTAAGGAGTTATGGTTTAGCCCCTTTCAAAACCCTAATTTCCCGATTTTTTGATTACTCCTTCATTCTTGATCCAATGGTCATGAAAATTGATAGGCAAGTTCAAGATGATATAAGGAACATTTTTTATTCACACTTTGAAGTCCAATTCCTTAAATTTGAAGAGTTGACTTTTTGGTCAACCGTACGATCGATCGGTGACTACCGAGTCGTCTGTTGATACTCTGGACCTCTTGAGACTTTGAAACTTCTTGAATGGACTTTATAAAGCTATATGGACTTCATGGATCATAATCCCACCATTAAAACATCTTCCAACCCCAAAGTCAAACTACAGTTGACTTTTACTGATCAAAAACCCTAATCGGGTGCCCTGAAATACATTGTTCTTGATTCTGGGGTAACAACCTCAAATTGGATTCTCAATTGACATCATATGATACCCTTAATCTTGTTTCATGATTGAATTAGCCTACAACTTTGATTGATCACAAACCCTGAAGCTTCGATTTGACTGTACGAAACCCTGATTCATCTGTAACTTGACAAAGACAAACTTGCACTGGGTTAAGGTTAGATAATTCATGAGTATGCTCCTAAAATGATAATGAGAATCTAAGGGGTCAAACCCTGATTCATCTGTAACTTGACAAAACTAAAATTAGCAAGAACATGATTCTATCTTATCCAGACTTGGCCTACATACGTAGGGCTTCAATATGCAGCAAAAATGGCATGAAATGAGTGCGTATAGAGTGATAATTTTGAGCAAGAAGAATACCTAACAGAACCTCTTCGTATGGGCTTCTAATGCAGTTGAGCTTGTGCAAAACGATCCAGAATCACTCAATGAACTTCCCTGAAGATGTTGCTGATCTTGATTTACCTTGAACTTACTTGAATTTCAGTTTTAACTTTTCACTTTGTTCTTGACTTTTGCAACTGTTTCCAAGCTTCTCCTTTACCAAAATGCATGAATGAAGCTTCAGAATTGATCAGAAGCTTTTATATTTTGGATCCATGATGATTTGGAGGCCCAATTTGGCCTGTTATGATGAATTGGAAAATTTCAAAGTTTGAACTTCAAGCTTCAAATTCACACGTGAAATGGCTCCAAATGCCTTGGATTTTGATTCAAATTGCTTGCTGGTGATGAGTAGTAATCCAATGGATAAGAATTAACCCTTGAATTGATCTAATGGTTGGATTTGAATGGGAAGCTTCACCATGAAGTTACTTTAAATTACTCATGTGTTCCACTTCATGAACCAAAAACTCTTGGTGCATTATTCTTAGTATGATAGAGTGAATCAAAAAATGCACAAATATGATATGAAAAGGAATTAAATCAATCCAATTCAAGTCATGCCATTTAAAGTCCTTTTTCCATGAAATTCCTTCACCTATCCTTACAACCAAGCAAAATTCATGAAAAATGAGTGTTCAATGATGGAATTGAGATCATTTGAAGCAAGTTTCATGTTGGGAAAAGTTTCATTTGAAGTGTGCAAGATCATGAAAATGACATATAATCTCATTTTCCCAAAATACCCCTGCTTTGTAAGCTTCATAACTTGAGTTCTACACATGAGATGAAGGACTTCTAGGACTTTTTGGAAAGCTAATATCATAAGGAACAACTTTCATGTTTGGGTCAAAGTGAGATGAAACATGATTCTAGGTCATAAATGCCTTGGAATTCGGTTGACTTTTGTTGACTGAAATTACATTCATCTGAGGACCCATAACTTGTCAGCATCATAACTTGAGTTCTAGAAATCAGATGAATGAGTTCTAGTACTCAAAATAAATCTAGAAACATTCTCTACAAGTTTCTTGTTTACATCAAAGTTAGATGAAACTTGTATCTTGAGATATGTGGTCTTGAAGTAAGGCACTAAATAGGGGATTTTACACTAGCAAGCCTGGAAACCCTAATTTAGTAACTTCTCACACTCTTGATTCTTCTTAAATTGATCTTGAAATAACATCTTAGATCCTTCAACACAACTTTCCATGATCACAATGACTTGGAACTAAGTCTTAATCTCCCTCAAAATCACAGTTGATCTTGCACTAGGCAGATGAAACTCTAAGTGTACAATCCTCTGACTGCAACCTCTTGCACATGATATATACAAGAAAAACGATGGATTGCGACGGTTATTTTGGCAGGTTACGATGGTTAAAACCACCACCAATTACATTCTACGACGGTTGTAGTACCGTCGCAGAAACGTGTGTCCCCAGGCTGTTTAGCGACGGTTGAAAAAACCGTCACACACAATCGTCGTTATATTTCACGACGGGCTTGAACTGACCTAAACTGGAGATAGCGACGGTTAAAGACCGTCGTTACTAGCCTTTTGATTTTTATTTTCATTGTTGATTGTGACGGTTTAAAACTGTCGTGAACTCTATTTCACGACTGGTTGGAACTGACATAAATTGGAAATGACAACAGTTAAATACTGTCGTGAATATCCTTTTGATTTTTGTTACCATTGTTGATTGTGACGGTTTAAAACTGTCGTGAATGTGATATCTTGATGGTTCATTATTAATTTTTATATATTGTATTATATTGTTTTATAATATATTCTTTTATTTAAATTATTATCTACTAAAATAGTTATATTATTTTTTCTTTAAATTATTTATACAATAATATTTTTATTTATAGTTTTTTTTTAAAAATATTTTTCTATTGCTTTTTAGCATAGTAAAATTAATTCCAAAACTTAATATCAAATAAATATTATAATATCGAAAAAACGTGAGTTTCATAATCATGTAAAATGAAAGTTCCATAATCATGTCATGTAATACAAAAATCCGAAAACATATCAAATCATAATCTTATAAAATAAGTATCATTGTGTCAAAAATGAATAAGTATCATTGTGCCAAAAATGAATACAAAATTGTCATCAAATTTTACAAGATCTTGTGAAGCTGTTGCGACCTCAGAAGCCTTTACTAATAGATCAGCTTCAGGCGAAAATCCGACAACCTTCTCACAATAAGGTGGTGATAGTAGTCCTGGACAGCCTGAAATTTCAAAAATTAAATGAATGAAGATTAACTATCACAACTCCTTATTGTTTTGCCAACACAAAAAATTATCAAAATAAAAATGGTCACTGATGTTCTGTATCACCCGATCTCGATACAATGGTCACTGATGTGCTAATATTGTGACTGCAGCAAATTCAAATTAGTGTTAGAGATTACCTCGGTTCGACCAGGCATAATAGGCCTTCCAGCTAACAATTCAACAAGGATACAACCAGCACGATGAGACCCATTAAGAAGAATTTGAATGGTATTACTGCTAGTAAGAATGCTAATCCACCCATTGCCACCATCTCTGTCCTTGCATGCTGCAATAACACCAAAAAGTGTTTTTATGTTTGCTATGGACATTACATAAAAGTGTTTCAACTATCACCAAGATATCTTATCTTACAAGAAATTGTACCTTGTCTGCCTTGGAAATAAGTATAGACCATATCTTTAACATTGCTATGTTTGCTATCTGCATCAGTTCATGAACTGTGTATGATCCATGTTGAGCTGAGACAATGTTATCCATTATAGATTTATCAGAAGCCATATTAGCTCTACTGATTACTATCTCATTGCATTGCTCATTAAGCTTTTTCTCTCTTTCCTCAAGCATCTCTGACATTGTAAATTGGTAGTGATGGTAGAAGAACTCAACCAGTCCAACTGCAGTGAACATCTCTGACATACCAAATATAATGAACTATGGTGCAATCCAAAATATGGACAGAGTTTCGTTCAGATTCAAAGCTGCGTCCCTTCTCTTTTCTCCATAATAGCTGCTGATACCATAGAAAATGTAACCAGAAACAGGCCAACTCCTATTCTCTGCAAAGGTGTGATTCCCGACTCATGACCTGTTATTTTTCTCGCAAAGGGGACAAATAAAGTGTCATAGAGAGGGACTATAAGAATGAGCAAAATGTATTGAATGGCCTGAAGTGATGCTGGAGGGATATGAAATGACTCTGTGATGTGTGTGTCCATGGCACTTCCTTGCTGGACTGAGAATGTTTGAAGTTGTGCTAACACAGTGTTGAAAATGATAGTGCATGCAAATATGGGAATAACAGACAGTAATATCTTTGCTTGTTCAACACTGCACAATCTCCAACGGCTTTCCTTTGTGGTGTTTCCGGCCTCTTGTTGTATACAAGCCTTCTCCAAGAATCTCATCTTGTTGCTATGTTGTCCATCAATTCCTTGTTGGGTAGATGGACGATTCTTGTTTCTTTTCAATATTGCAGCCACAAAAACCTGATCATATATCATATAAGGATCATTCATATTTATATAGAATCATAACAAACTATACATAAAATGAGGATGATACATACTTGAAGAACGGGGAGGAAGATGGTGGGTTGTGGAGGTTTTTTCCTATAATATAGAGTCCCAGATATGAAGAATATGAAGGCCATTGCCATGAAGGCGGCGGATACGGAAAAGTCGGCGTCCATGCCGGAATGAGTTTGAACCCATATAAGAAGTGTTAGAGCAATAAGCTCACCCAATGAGAATGCAAAATAGGTTGCGTTGAAGTATGTGGAGAGCTTCTTGGATTAAGGATTGAATTGGTTAGCTCCATGAGAAATCATGCTTGGCTTAATACACCCACTTCCTAATGCCACCATATAGATTGCTATATAGAATATCAAGGTGTTAAACCCCTTTGCTTGTGTGCATACCGAATTTTTATGACAGGGTGGTGGTTTGAGTTGAGGAAAATGAGCTTGTGCCGATAGCAATATAAACCCCTGTGCATATGCATAATTAATATTTAAGAAAAAATGAATAAAGTAGTAAATTGGTAGTGCTGGTATAAACTTACAGAAAGTTCTATAAGGGCAAAGATAAGGATGGTGGAAAAGGTGCCAAGAAAAGAGTCAGATAGAAAGCCACCAAGGAGTGTGATGAGAAAGATGGTACCAACAAAGTTAGTGACAATGTTTGCTGAATGAGGTAAAGAAAAGTGCATGTCGTTAATGAGATAAGTAATGAGGTTGTTTCCAACAGCAGCTATTGCCATTATTTCAAAAGCTTGAAGTCCTGAATATTATTCAACATATAGTGAGTGTGATAAATTGTACTAAGGTAGTAGTAGTTAGTGGATTGAAAATGAAAAAGTATATAATATACCAAGAACGAAAGCCGCAGCTCTTGCTCCACCATGATATTTAGGATTGGAGGGTCTGCCTCTCCAATCAACTGTGGTAGACTGTATCTTCTTTCCAAACTCCACCTGGTGGGACTTATTGTTGATTGAAAATTCATTGTTGCAATAATAGTGGCCACTAACATCAATGTTCCCCTTGTTTCTTCTATCCAATTCCCTTGGTATCGCAGATACTCGGACCACAATTTTTCCCACATCTTTACTCTTTCATTTGGAAGTTCTTGATTAAATTGACTTGATTGTTCTTGAGTGGATATGCTTGGTAATGGTGCATGGTGCGGCGCAGAATCCATTTGCGTAGATCTTTGAACCCTGGCTTTGTTAACATTTCTTCAATTTTAAGGCTAAGAAAATCTCTTGGGCAAGGCTCTAACAACTCCAAAGTTGTAAAATTTGACCTGTTCAAAGTAATTGCTGTTGTTCTTATTTAAGGCTGCAAAAGTAAGTATTTTACGGTCTGCAAACACAGTAGCAAAGTTATTGAAAAGCCAAACACCAGTACCTTAATTTTCCATAATCATCCATCAAAATCAAAATCGGAAAATTATAAGTGTAACTAAATCCAAGTAGTACCTTAATTTGTTTGAACCTAATTGCCAAGTGCAGAGTTGTATTTCCTTCTCTGTCTTTGGCAAGCAACAACTGTTTATCTACTCTAACCGATTCCAATAACATCTTTAATGACTCCAAATGGTTATACAAAACACACAAGTGCAAAACAGAACCATCGTCATTCAAAACTCAAATCGAATCCGACTGATAAATTGGCGAGGCTGCACCAGACTGACTAGAGAATGATGTAGTAAAAGAACGCCCAGCATCGTCTGGAATATTTGAAGCAGATTCGTTCAGAGAAGACTGCAAACAGAGCTCTGTTATAATTTGCATCAATAGTGAATGAAAGGCCAGAAAAATAATATGGGCAGACATGATCAAACAAGCCAAGGACTCCAAATCAAGTTCCAATAGTTGACATTAGCCTCGACTTAGCCCCTGATTTTTTGTACTAACACACCAGATTGAAACTTAATTTGGAAATAATATCTAAATAGTAAACAACTATGGATTGATCAAGTAAAACTATTTAACATATGTTTTTATTTCGTAAAAAAGACATGTTAATTATACTTAAATTAACTTTATCCAAAACAAAACAACCGTGTAAGCAAGTTTATTCATACCAAGTAAACTAATCAATCTTGAACCTCAAATACTAATGTTGAAGGAACGTAAAGCCACAGCTTGATACACAGACATAAATGCAAATATTACAGCTCAATTAAAACAACACAACAAGGATTAGCATAATCTGCAAATCTAGCAAACCAACTTACTAATTTATAGAATATTGAATACTAATTTTTGAGGGGTATGGTGGAACTTGCACTTCAACAGTACCTTCAAGCATATGTACCACATTTCTCATGCTTGGTCTAAGATATGGATCCTCTTGAACACACCAAAGAGCAATCATTACCAATTTCTCCAATTTTTCTCTGTCATCCAATGCCTCACTGTCACCCTCAACCAATGCATCTACAAATCAGAACCCTTCTTCAATGAAAACCTCTTACTCTTATTCTCTACAAGTCAAAATCAAACTAAAGGATACATACATATCTTCTGAGACCAACTTTGAGTTTATCCAAAATCATTACACAATTTTATCAATATCCTTAGTCTGGAACATTTCTCTCAAACCAAAATATTCCATCTAGAATAGACATATAAAGTATCAATGGTTTATAAATAAAAGGAACAAAACCTAAATCCAAAAATCAAAACAAACATAACCGACAAATGATTCCATGGGTATTAAAATGAATAAACCCTAAATTTCCAAACCGAAACAAAATCTTCAAAGAAATACAAAACATAAAAACGCGTGAAAATATACCTTCCCTGAGTTTCTTTGTACATGAGATTAGCAAGAATAATGATTCTGCGATTCGATAGAATAAGTTCTACAATTTTATAAAAGTGGAATATGGTTTCAGTTTGGATGGAAAACAACAAGGATTTACGAATCTGAAATAAAATAAAAGGGCGGTAGAATTTGGAAATCATAACCACGTGAATTGAAAATTTAGTATATACGAACGGCTGATGGAGAACGGTAGTGGAATTGAAAAAAAAATTAATATTTTTTTAAAGCTTAAACAAGTTTTTAATCTATAATTTATAATGTATTTATAATCTCCATAAATAATATATATATATATATATATATATATATATATATATATATATATATATATATATATATATATATATATATATATATATATATATATATATATATATATATATATATATATATATATATATATATATATATATATATATATATATATATATATATATATATATATATATATATATATATATATATATATATATATATATATATATATATATATATATATATATATATATATATATATATATATATATATATATATATATATATATATATATATATATATATATATATATATATATATATATATATATATATATATATATATATATATATATATATATATATATATATATATATATATATATATATATATATATATATATATATATATATATATATATATATATATATATATATATATATATATATATTATATATATATATATATATATATATATATATATATATATATATATATATATATATATATATATATATATATATATATATATATATATATATATATATATATATATATATATATATATATATATATATATATATATATATATATATATATATATATATATATATATATATATATATATATATATATATATATATATATATATATATATATATATATATATATATATATATATATATATATATATATATATATATATATATTAACATTGTTATCAAAAATAATTTTAATAAAAATTAACTATTTATATAATAAAAAACAAAATATTTTACTATTATTTTAGACAAAAATATTAAATTACATTGTCATGTAAATTATAATAATTATAATAATTATTTTTTAAATTAATTAATAAAATTGAAAAGGTTAGAAAATAAAAATGAAAGAAAAAAGTGGAAACTTAAAGAAATAAAAAAATAGTGATTATGATTGGCTAAAGTAATTGCGACAGTTCGCATTAACTGTCGCAAGTGTGGAAAGACGGCGGTTCTTTGGTAACTGCCGCATTATTTTATACAACATGCCTAAAAAATTTGCGACGGTTGGCTCAAACCGTCGTGAGAACTGTCGTAGTCCAGGAATAAGGACGGTTTTTTTATAACTATCGCAAAAAAAACTACGACAGTTGACCCTAACTGTCGTGACAACCGTCGTAATCCAGGAATAAGGACGGTTTTGTGATAACTGTCGTAACTCAAGTGTCGTAAATCTCCTTTTTTCTTGTAGTTAACCACTTGGATAAGCTCCACAGTGGCTCTCAAAGCACTTCATGAGCTCCCACAACATTCTCCATCCATAGCCATGGACTCACAATCCTCTGATAATCTTCAATTGGCTTCCAAGATAGAGGATAAACCACAACTATCCATCCACTCCCTCACAGAGCTTTGACCTTCTATGATGATAATAAGCACCTGACCACTTGAACAAAAACTCTTGCTTAGGCTTAGAACCCTTGGTAACCTTCTCTTGCCATGCACACTTCTCCTGATCCCTTGCAAATGAACAATGATATGCAAATGCAAATGCTATAACAATGAGATGAAACACAAGCCAAGTAAATAAAAGGGTGGGCAAATTGTGGGGTGCAACAACTGTGCTCAAGATTGCAGGCACAACAAGTCAAAAAATAAGATCAATGCAGTTCATGCAAATGACAACATAATCGCTACGGCGAGTAAAATAATGGAAATCAAAGGCAAAATGCAAGGATGGTGGTATGACACATGTGCTACAATACATGTTTGTTATGACAATGCTGCTTTCAAAACCTATTCTAATGCATTTGATGGGTATGAAGTACATATGGGAAATGAAGTACGATCTAAAGTTGTTAGAACCGGGCCTATCGAACTCAACTTCACTTCTGAAAAGAAAGTCACTCTTGTTAATGTGCTTTATGTCCCTGACATGACTAGAAATCTTGCTAGTGGAGATTTATTGGGTAAAGCGAGAATTAAATCTATATATGGATCAGACAAACTTATATTAACTTGACCTTGTGCACTCTGATTTGTGTGAATTTAATGACATTCTAACCCCTTGGGGAAATCGATATTTCATAAACTTTATTGATGATTACTCTAGGTTCGCACAAGTATACCTTTTAAAGCATAAAGACGATGCTTGTAATAGAAGCAGAAGTAGAAAATCAATCAGGTAGAAGTACCAAAGTCCTTAGAAGTGATAGAGGCGGTGAATACTTTTCTACGAAATTTGATGCATATTGTGAAGAATATGGCATTACACATGAATGTTATACACCTCGTACCATAACAAAATGGTCTAGCCGAGAGAAAAAAGCAAACATTTCAAGAAATGATAAATATTATATTAATGCATTCTAAATTGCCATTTAATTTGTGGGGTGAAGCATTACTATCTACATGTCATATAATGAATATGATTCCTTTAAATTTTACCAGTATTTCTCCATATGAGATACGGAAAGGTAGGCCACCAAATAGCGTTTATGTTAGAGTGTTGGGTGTGTGGCATATTACAAGAATATGGATCCTAAAAGAATTAAATTGAGTCCTCGAGGGATCAAACATGCTTTCATAGGATATGCATCCAACAACAAAGCATACACACTTTTAAATATGGAGTCTAACATAATTGTTGAATCCCGAGATGTGGAGTATTTTGAAAACCATATCACGAAGGATAAGGAATCTGATATTCCCACAAGTGAAGGTTCCTATGATGAAGACTCTCCATGAATTGTTGAAGTACAACCCAAAAGTATCTATCAGATTGTTGAAACACAACCTGAGTCTGAGGTAAGCAAAAGAGTTCGAAAAGCTAAATTTCTAGGCCTAGATGAATTTGATTCTCAACTCATTTCCTTTTATCTAGTTGAAGGAAATTGCAAGAAGGATGTTCATAAGATCCCTATTATTCTCCAATTAGAAGATGGTCCAAAAACTATAAAGAATCAGTGGCTTCAAGGGACTCTTCCTTTTGGAAAGACGTTATCCAAGATGAAATGGATTTGATTATTTTAAACCATACTTGGGAACTTGTTGACCTTCCAAAGGGTTCACGGCCCATTGGATGTAAATGGGTGTTTAAAAATAGATATCATATTGACAGTACATTAAACACATATAAGACAAGATTAGTAGCAAAAGGATTTAGATAAAAAGAGGGTGTTGATTACTTTGACACATATGCATCAGTGACAAGAACAAAAATAATTAAAGTAATATTCGCCTTAGCCTCTTTGGATGATCTTATATTTCATTAAATGGATGTTAAAACAACATTCCTAAATGCAGATCTCGATGAGGAAATGTACATGGAACAACCATAAAGTTACGTGCTTTTTGGAAATGAACAAAAGGTATGAAAATTTGTTAAATCCTTATATGGTTTAAAACAGACACCAAAACAGTGGCATCAAAAGTTTTACTCTATCATACTTTCAAATGGATTTACTCCAAATTCTTGTGACAAATGTTTGTACAAAAATGTGCTTGGAAACATGTAATATTTTTGTGTCTATATGTTAATGATATGTTGATCATTAGCAATGAGATGAATGGAATTTTAGAAACAAAGAAATTTCTAACTTCCACATTCAAGATGGAAGATCTTGGATTAGTTAACACTATTTTAGGGATCAAAGTAAAACAAAATAGTTGGAGGTTATGAACTTAGTCAAACACGTTATATTGAGAAAAATGTTAGACAAGTTCAAACCCTACACTTTAAGGAAAGAGAATACTCCATTTGACCCTAGTGTCAAACATCAAAAGAACAATGGAAGAAATGTAGCCCAATTGGAATATGCAAGTGCAATTGGATGTCTAATGTATTTAATGCAATGCATCAGACCAGACATAGCATTCAGAGTTAGTAAGATGAGTAGATTTACTAGTAATCCAAATGGTGAACATTGGAAGGCCATAACGAGGATTTCTGGTTACCTCTTAAAGATAAAAAAGCTTGGTCTTCATTATGGTAGATATCCTACTATACTAGAAGGATGTATTGATACGAGTTGGATACTGAGTTTAGGAGATCATAAATCTACAATTGGGTGGATATTTACATTTTGAGGTGAAATTTCATGGAAGAGCGAGAAATAAGCATGCATTACTCTTTCGACCATGGGAATCATAGTTTTTGGCTCTTGCTTCTGCTGGTCAATAAGCATAATGGTTTAAGAGGCGTTATGATTGAAATCCCATAGGCTAAAGAAAATGTTCCAAAAGTGTTGATACATTGTGATAGCCAAGCTATCATAGCAAGAACATTCAGTGAAGTATACAATATAAAGTATAGACACATTGGTCTTAGACATACTTTCTTAAGAAAATTGATTAAAGATGGAATTATTTCACTCACATATATACAAACAAGTTATAGTTTGGTTGATCCATTTACTAAGTCAATGGCCAGAGACTTAGTAAAAACAACATCGAGAGGCATGGGGTTGAAACTCCTTGAGTAAGAGTTCTGACAACAGCAATAACTCAATCTTACGTTAGTAGAACATTAACCTCAAGATTTCAATGGGTAACAACAAGTCATTAATTTGGATGTTTGCCGAACATTTCGTGATAATGTTGACCTTTAAAATGAGGGTTGAGTTTTTATTTAAAATCTTAATGAAGTTCAATACCGAGGGTATGTGTCCCATGGAAAAGGATACAATATGAACTTCACCTATGTGAATTTCAAGATGGTGTCGTCTCAAAGCGAGAGTTAGAGTTTCTCTCATGGAAAATTCACGAAAAACAGGAAAAGCACATGGCTATAAATAGAGGTAGGCGAGAGGTGTAGGCGAAGAACCATTAGAGAGAGAGAGAGAGAGAGAGGAGAGAGAGAGAGAGAGAGAGAGAGAGAGAGAGAGAGAGAGAGAGAGAGAGAGAGAGAGAGAGAGAGAGAGAGAGAGAGAGAGAGAGAGAGAGAGAGAGAGAGAGAGAGAGAGAGAGAGAGGAGAGAGAGAGAGAGAGAGAGAGAGGAGAGAGAGAGAGAGAGAGAGAGAGAGAGAGAGAGAGAGAGAGAGAGCTAACGTCTATATAATCACAAGGGGTAACAGTTCAAAGCATAGCTACCTAACATTTTGATTAGACTTTGTGTTATTCTTACTAAAGTTGAGTTCAAATTGAAAGATACTTAATTGTATTAACATTCTTTATTTCTCTTTTCTAGAGTTGGTTTTGTCATTATTAGAACAAGTGAGGGATTATTGTAATTTATAAATGATAAATGTCCATGGGTGTGTTCCAAAATGACAAGAAAAATGGAAGTAAATGCCAATAAATGATTGGGAAATAGTCCCACATAGAAAGTTTCACTAACTTTAAAAGCCTTTATAAAGAGTCATGAGTATTAACTCAACAAAATGATAAAAGAGGATAAAATTCCACATGGACAAATATGATGGTCCCAAGTATTGTGCCACGTGTTTTCTCTATACACCCCTCAACGGTGTCGCCCCCGGGACTGGGTCCGAGGGCGTGGGTATAGAGGCGCTAGTGGCGGATTGTAAGTGGAACTTAAGCATTTAGGCACGGTGCATTGGAGCAGTTGAGATACTCATAGCATAATGATGCGGTGGTGGAGGTGCTCCGGCGGGCGGCGCTTATTATTGCTTTCGTTTTGGTCGACGCATGCTTTTGAATTTTAAATTTGAAAAGAAGCAACTGTTAGAACAAGATCTTGATTTTGAATATAATCTCTAAGTTTTGATGATAACAATGCATATATTTTATATGTAACAATGTGGTACTCAAATTCTATTCTTAGCACACAGAAATACAATTCTAAATGAAATCAAATTTGTGCGCCACTCAACAAGATTCTGATACATATCAAGGTTTCTGATGAAGAATATACGTGCGTCCCAAAATGGCATTCATTTCTAAAGAAAGGATTCTGACGACTCTAATCAACGCTTAAGTTCAAATTACATAATGAGGATCAAAAGCTCAAAGTCCAAAGCAAAACACGAAGACCAAGAATCCATGCAAACGACTCTTTCCTAAAAAATGAAAAGCTGATATTTTGCTCAGTATTGACTAGAAGGCTTTCTAAGCTTTTACTACTTATGCTCTCTAGGAATTCCACCATTGAAAATAGCTGGCCAAACCAAAAGAAATTCTTATCCTTCAAGGAATATATAAATAGAAGACCATGCTGCATTACAGAGTAAAACAATCTTACATGTCAAAACGCTGAAAGTATATACGATGTCAAAGAATTTCAAAGACACGAAGAGTTGTTGCTCATATCTGTTAGAAATACTGCTCTTAAATTTGTTTTAACCTGCTTATTAATAAGCAATATTGTAAATATTCTTGTAACATTTTCTAAGTGATTCTCCTTGAGTGACTAAGTGTTTTAGTTGGTAGACTCGAGAAGTCTAAATTGTTGTTGAACAATTTAGAGGTTGTTTGTAAGCTTTTCCTTGAGTGACTAAGTGTGATTAGTCAGGAGACTCGAGAGGGATAAGTCGTTGATGACTTAGAGGTTGTTGTAATCTTGTCAAAGATTAGTGGATTAAGTCCTTGTGGTAAGGCAAAATCACCTTGGTGAGTGGACTGGATTAGCTTAGTTAATAGTGAATCGGGATAACCATTTGTGTTCTTTCTATCTATACCTTGTCAGTGTATGTGTGTTATACATTCCGTTTAACAATTTAAAAACCCAATTCAAACCCCCTTTCTTGTGTTTTTCTCAACCTTCAATTGGAATCAGAGCTTCAGCTCTCTTATTGATTTTCATATCAAACACTCTACCGTGTAGAGAGATCTAGGGTGAGAAAAACTCTATGGCCACTTCCAACATAAATCAAAGAGAGAGTTACAACACTAAGCCTCCTGTATTTGATGGAGAAAATTTTGATTACTTGAAAGATATAATAGAAAGTTTCTTTTTAGGTCATGATGCAGATCTTTGGGATATGGTAACAAATGGTTACGAAACATCGTTTTCTACTATTGGGATACCTATTCCAAAAAGCAAAATGAATGATGAGCAAAAGAAAAACTTCAAAAATAATCACAAAGCAAGAAACATTATTCTAAATGCAATCACATACAATGAGTATGAAAATATCACTAACAGAGATACAACAAAGGATATCTTTGATTCCTTGTAAATGACACATGAAGACAATACTCAAGTCAAGGAAACCAAATCCCTTGTGTTGGTCCAGAAGTATGAAGCCTTCAAGATGGAAGAAGACTAAACTATTGAATCCATCTTCTCAAGATTACAAACCTTGATAGCAGAGCTCATAGTTCTGGATAAAGAATATACTACTGCAGATCATGCTAAAAAGATTATGAGAAGTTTTCCTAAAAAATGGAGACTAATGGTTATTGCATTAAAGTTATTCAAAGATCTGAATAACATAAGTCTTGAAGAATTAGTTAGCTCACTCAAAAGCCATGAAATAGAGCTAGAAGAAGATGAACCTCAGAAAAAGGTTAAATATGTTGCTCTAAAATAAAGACTAGAAAGAAGCAAGTCAAAGAGAAATAAGGTCATTCAAAATGAAGATGAAAACTCTGATTGTGAAGATTCTGGTGACGAAGATGAATTGTCTCTCTTATCTAGAAGAGTTAGAAAACTTTGGAGAAACTGACAAAACAACTTTCAAGGATCCAGAAATAGAGGAGATTGTCCATAATCATCTTCAAAAAGAAAAGCAAGCAATGAAATTGCTTGCTTTGAAGTAAAGAACCTAGACACTTCAAACAAGATGGTCCAAAACTCACAAAGGAAAGCTTTAGAAAAGAAAGATTCAAGAAAAATATGTTTAAAGAAAAGAAGAAAGGTCTTATGGCAACATGGGATAATTCTGATTCTGAAGTTCTAAAAATCCGATTCTGAAGATGAGCACGCCAACATAGCCCTAACAGCCACAACATCTGAAAAGGTGGCAACAGAAACTAAGTCTGACTCAGAAGAGGTATTTTCTGATCTTTCTCGTACCGATTTAGAATTATGTCTTTCTAAATCACAAGAGGTATCAGAAACTTCAACAAAAGTTCAAGAATCTGAGAAAGACTCTTGAAAATGAAGTTGAAAAGAATGTTAACCTTGAGAAAGAGTTTTTAAAAGAAAAAGATGAAAAGTTTGTCTTAAATAGAGAAAATGATTTTCTTAACAAAAAATGCTTAAAACTTGAAGAAACTCTTTCTAAAGCTACTACTTCTCCTGAAACCAGCATATATAAGTATGATAAGGCTTTTCAAAAATTCTTAAATAATAGTATAGACATAAGTAAAATGGCTTCCATGATCTATGGTGTTAGCCACAATGGAAAAAGAGGAATAGAATATGATTCTGAAAATGATGATCAGAAACCTTTTCAAGAAAACGAACCTATATCTCCTTTTCCTTACCATTATACACTAGCACAGACACAAAAATCCAATGCTACAAGAAAACCTAAGTTTATCAGAAACTCTAGGAACACTAATTTAAAAGGGCCCAAAAGTTTATGGGTACCAAAGGATAAAATAGTATATGTTGCAGATATCTTATGCAGCAGACTTAAACATCAGTCATGGTACCTGGATTTTGGATGCTCGCGATGCATGACGGGAAGAAATCATATGTTCCAAAGCCTGAAACTTAAAGATGCTAAATACGTAGGATTCAGAGGAGATCAAAAAGGAAGAATCAAAGGTTCTGGAACATTAGGTAGTGGATTTCTTCCTTCTATATCTAGTGTACTTTATGTTGAGGGATTAATGCACAATCTATTATCCATAAGTTAATTAAGTGATAACGGCTATGATATTATTTTCAACAAAAAACGTGCAAGGTTATTAATCAGAAAGATGACATTGTACTCTTCACTAGATAGAGGAAAAACAACATTTATAAGATTAAACTTTCTGATCTTAAAAACCAAGATGCTAAGTGATTAATGTCTGTCAACGAAGAGCAATGGGTGTGGCATAGACGCCTGGGTCATATTAGTATGAGGAGAATTTCTCAATTAAATAAACTTGAGTTTGTTAGAGGCCTGCGTAAGCTAAAGTTTACTTCATATCCACTTTGTGAAGCATGTCAGAAAGGCAAATTTTCAAAAACATCATTTAAATATAAAAATATTGTTTCCAGCTCCAGACTCTTGGAGCTTCTACACATTGACATATTTGGCCCTGTCAAAATGGCATCGATCAATGGAAAGAAGTATGAACTTGTCATCGTTGATGATTATAGTCGCTGGATATAGGTAAAATTTCTTAGACACAAGAATGAGTCGCATTCTGTGTTTACAAATTTCTGCTCTCAAGTGCAAAATGAATTTAATTTTAAAATTGTTAGAGTTAGAAGTGATCATGGTGGTGAATTTAAGAATCAACTATTTGAAGAACTATTTGACTCAAATGGCATATCTCATGATTTCTCCTGTCCTAAAACTCTTCAATAAAATGGAGTTGTAGAAAGGAAAAATAGAACGTTGCAAGAAATGGTCAGAACCATGATCAACGAAACTAATGTAGCTAAGCACTTCTGGGCATAAGCACTAAACACAACATGTTATATTCAGAATAGAATCTCCATTAGACCCATTCTGGAAAAGACTCCTTATGAACTGTGTAAAGGAAGAAAACCCAACATTTCCCATTTTCATCCTTTTAGATGTTTATGTTTTATTTTGAATACTAAAGAAAATCTAAACAAGTTTGATTCTAAAGCACAAAAGTGTATTATGTCAGGATACTCAGAATGCTCTAAGGGCTATAGAGTTTACAATACAAAAACTTGTATCATCGAGGAATCAATCCATGTTATATTTAATGATAAGCTTAACTCTCAAATGTTAAAGCTAGTTGAGAATTTTTCAGATCTAGAAGTTACCCTCACAAGTTCTAGAGAAAGGACAAAGGACTCTGAAATCATAAACCCAAAATCCACTGATACACCAGAAGCAACTGAATGTCCTTCCATATAGAAAGGACAGAGACTTAGACAAACTGTTTCTGAAGACATGATTCTAGAAGACAGAGGTGAACCTATCAGAACAAGATCTACATTCAAACATTCTGAAGAAGTACTCTTAGGATTGGTATCTCTGATTGAACTAACATCTTGTGAAGAAGTACTCCAGGATAATGAATAGATTCTGACAATGCAAGAAGAGCTATATCAGTTCTCCAAGAATGGTGTCTGGGATTTAGTGCCTAAACCCAAAGGAACTCATGTTATTGGAACAAAATGGGTATTCAGGAACAAATTAAATGAGAAAGGAGAAGTTGTCAAAAATAAAGCACGGTTGGTCGCACAAGGTTACAGTCAACAAGAAGGAATTGACTATAATGAAACATTTGCTCCACTCGTCAAGTTTGAATCTATACGCCTTCTCATCTCTTTTGTTGTGAATAATAATATTAAGTTATATCAAATGGATGTTAAAAGTGCATTTCTAAACGGTTACATTTCTGAAGAAGTTTATGTTCCCTAACCTCCAGGTTTTGAAAAATCTAAGTTTCCAGAACATGTTTTTAAACTTAAGAAGTCATTATATGGTCTTAAACAAGCTCTCAGGACTTGGTATGAAAGATTAAGTTATTTTCTTTTAGAAAATAACTTTACAAAAGAAAAAATGGATACTACTCTCTTTTGTAAGAACTTTGGAAACGACCTCATAATATACCAAATCTATGTAGATGATATAATTTTTGGTTCTGCTAATACTTCTGCATTGTTGCAACTGCGAAAAGGGCTGGCAGAAACAAATAGAAGAGTCGCCACCAAATGTTATTTACCCCAAAGAAAGTGAAAGGGAATGATCTAAGAAAACCTAAAAGAAAGGAGAAGACAAGGTCATCGCAACCAAATCTTGGGTTCGGGAGTCGGTTACACAAGGGGGATGTATGAGCACCCTTCACGTCTGTTGTACTCAACGAGATCCATGCTTGTTGTCTAGTTAAAGGGTTAGTTATCTAAAGCCTACTGCTAAAAGGAAACAGAACGAGGGAAAACGAGAGGAGACTCGATATAACATCACCGCCCTATGCCTACGTATTCCCTCGTGCAATGGGAAAGTTAGAGTCAACGTAGTTCGGAAAACTACAGGTGATGAGGGGAAGGTTGCTCGGCCATAACTTGTTCCTTTAGGGCCTTTCTGCTCTTGTATTAGACATCAAATTTTGAGAGTTTGAACGACCATCTGAGCATTCTACTTGATATGTCTGGCCGTCTGAGTAGCTGTTTGACGGGCTGGTCGGTTCATACCATGATCATGCAGTCCAGGAAGTAATGCCGCAACCTCCTGGTCGCATTGATGAGGGCCAGAACGACCTTCTAGATCTACTAGTACCTAAGTTCGGGGTCTTAGAGGGCTTTGCTTGTGAAGTAGGTTGGCTTCTGCCCTTCAAGAGTTTCGTGAGTCAGCGCTCCACTGACGGCCTCAGTTGCGACGACAAGATATAAATACAGGGTTTCCCTAACCTCAGGCCTCGATAGGACCGGTGGATCTTAGAAGACTTGTTTGAGGTGGAGGAGGACCTGCTCGCACTCCTCGGTCCATTTGAACACGACCTCCTTGTGCAGAAGCTTGAAGAATGGGAGGGCGTGTTGGGTTAACAACAAAACGGGACACTGACACGAGCATCTTGTTTAGGGACTGGATGAACTTCTTCGTGTTCGACGTTGCAAACTCAGAGAAAGCCCTGCACTTTTCCGGATTCGCCTTTATTCCTCACTTTGTTACGTAGAAGCTGAGGAACTTGCTTGCCCATACACCGAAGGTGAACTTCTCCGGATTGAACCTCATTCTGCATTTCCTCTCCGTCTCGAAGACCTTTTTGAGATGGGCAGTATGGTTGATTTCTTCTCGTGACTTCACGATCATGTCATCCATGTAGACCTTGAACATGTCCTCGATCTCTCCCTGGAAGAGTTTTTTCATCATCCGCTGGTAGGACGCACCGAAGTTTTTCAAACTAAAGGGTATTACGTTGTAGTAATAGTTCCCCAACTCGGTCATGAAGGTCGTGAATTGTTTGTCAGCCTTCGCCATGGGGATTTGATTGTACCCTAAGTACACGTCCATGAACGACAATAGTTTAAAACCTACATAATTGTCGACGAGTTTGTCGATGTTAGGTAACATATAGGCATCTTTGGGGCATGCCCGGTTGAGATTGGTGTAGTCAGCACATCCTCCATTTTCCATTATGTCTTTTAAAAGTACAACATTGAACAACCAGGTTATGTACTCGAATTCCGATATAAAATTACCTCTAGGAGGTCTGTTATAGGTTTTTCATCAGCCTCTGCTTTCTCGGGAGATTGCCTACACCTACGTTGAACTACGACCCTAGTGGTCGGGTCTATGGTGAGGTGATGGCAGGCTACATCGGGGTCGAGGTCAAGCATCCCGGAGGCAGGCCACTAGTTGCTTCCTCACCAGGTCGGGGAGTCCTGTACCGATCTTCACGCTTCTTCTTGGGTCATCTCCGAGCGTGATGAGCTCGAAGTCTCCATCTGGAATGGGGCACGTTTGATAGGACGGCTGCCCGTTGTCTGCAGGAGGTGCATCTTTAAACTCTGCACTCTGCTTCTGCTTGATGGGGAAACAGTTGTCGAGATTGACGGGGTTAACGCGGGGTAGTGGCATCTGCTCTTCAGCCTGGGTTGGTCTTTCGTTCGTCTTAAGGGTGATGTTGATCGAGTTAAGCCCTTTGATTGCTGCCTCGAAACATCTCCTGACCACCTCGATGTCCCTGTGGAGGGTGACGACTCGACCTCTGGCAGTGTAGTACTTCATCTTCAAGTGCACTGTAGATGGCATTATGGTCAGTTCAGCTAGGGTCGGCCTTCCCAGGATGCACTGGTACAAAGAGGGACATTCAATCACTAAAAAGTGGACCTTCACCTGCTTGGTAGTCTCCTCGACTCCGAATATGATGAGCAGCTCCATGTATCCTCAAGACTTTGTGGCAGTGTCGTTGAAGCCCTATAGGTCAACACCGACATACGAGGTCAGGTGGCTCTCGTCGAGCTGGAGGGTAGTAAATAGATGGGCGTACATGATGTCCATCGAGATCCCTTGGTCGACTAGGATGCGGTGCATGTCAAAGTTCGCCATCTGAGCCCTGATCAAGAGGGGGATGCTGGAGTTGGGTGCGCCCTCTGGCAGTTTCTTGAGGTAGAAGGTAATCGGGTTTGATTTACCTTTGAACTTGTAAAGGGTAGCACTTTTCTTCGAGCTCTTGCTGATCAGCTCCTCGAATTTCCTCTTGGACGACCCGACTAAGAGCTTAATAGGGCCCCTGCTGGATATGACCATCACGGTGGGGAAGTGCTCCCATAGGCTGCGGGCAAACAACGGTACGTCGAGTTTGCCTGGGAGGAGAAAGTTTTCTGGCCGGCAGACGCACAGGGTGATTTAGAGGGTGGTGACACCTCTTTGACCCTCTTAGCTTCGTGAGTCTCCTGTTGAGGAGCCTCGCTTCTTTGGGTGTACTACTTCAGGTGCCCCTCCTTGATTAGGATTTCGATTGCATCCTTGAGGTGGATGCAATCTTCTGTGACGTGTCCATGACTCTGGTGGAAACGACAATACTTGGACTTATCGATGTTGGGCTTAGGGGGTGTCAGTTTTGAAAAATGGATACCACCTCTCTGAAACTCTGAGTTGAGACACTCGAACAGGATGCGCTCGTGGGTAGTTGTGAGTAGCGTGTACTCAGTGAACCAGCCTACAGGCCCCCTTTTGTTCTTGGGATTCCTGGGGTCGATCTTCTATTCTTCTTTCCCTGCCTCATTAGGGAACAATGGAATCCTCGTGCTTAGAGCTCTTGGCACCTTCTTGATTCTGCGATCCGCAGGCGCAGTGGGCAACCTCTATCTCCGCATAGCATACTGGATGTATGCTTGGGCCTTGTGGAGGAGCGCGTCTAAGGTGCTAGGCCTTTCAATGTCGACTACCTTGGCAAACTTGGTGCAAGGTCGCAGTCCTCGCTCGATCAAAAATCTCTTCATGTCATCCAATGTGGATATCTGGACAACTTCTCGGTTGAACCTCTCTATATAATCTCGGAGAGATTCGTTTTTTCCCTGGATGATGGCTTCCAGGGATGCTTCCGTCTTCGGGTGGCGTCGGGAAGCGGTGAAGTGCCTAAAGAACTGCATATTTAGCTCCCTCTGTGAGGTGATGGACTCGGGTGCGAGGTTGTTGTACCACGCCATAGCACCCTTCCTTAGGGTAATGGGGAAGAGTTTGGACTTGATGGCTTCCCGGACGTTCCGGTAGTCGAGCATCGCATTGATACTTTCAATATGGTCATTTGGGTCGGTCGTACCATCATATGTCACCAAGGGCAGGGGTTTTCCATCTCAACGGGCAAGGGAGTCTCCATGATGGTCCTGGATAGCGGTGTGTGCTGGTCGTCCTTGTCGCTCTTGACAGGTGATCGAGACACGGAAAGGTTACCTCGGTCGTTTCTGTTCTGCAGAGAAGGACTCCTTGTCCGGCTCTTTGGCATCTCAACGTATCTGTGAGCTTTATTCCTCTTATGTATGGGGGAGCGTCTGGGTAGCCACGGGCCAAGGTCGTTCCAAGCGAGAGTGACGGCCAGGCCTTCAAAGAGAAGACCTCTGAGAGTCGTCGTGTCGTGTCCTTCGCGGGGGAAAGGAGGGACTGTAAGAGACGGTGCGAGGATGTCTCCATGGAAAAGAGCGTAATTGTCACTCCTTTACGAGTATCCCTATCCGCTCATTCTGTTGGAAAATCGTCAGATTTGTTTAATTTATCGCCACGAACAGGGCCACCATGGTTGGGTCGGTGTTGGCGGGCACATGAATTGTTTGGAAGACAGCTAGGTTGTCAAAGCATCAGGCGACATTGAAGGTTGCGTCGTCCAAGTAGGGAGAGGTAGTGTGTCCGTCCCTAGAGTCGCCCTCTTCGATATGAACGGTCACATTGGGGTCGTGACCGCCACTGTTGGTGAACAGAGTGAAGGTCGTTTCTGGAGCATTGTCGTTAATGCATGGGTTGGCCATAGGGCTGGCAATGAACCAAACCAACTCGAAGATAGTTCGGAATTCGACTCGACAATTAAATCGTTGAACTAGGTTCATGAACCAAATGAGTTGAGTATGAGCGAAAAATTAAGTTCGTTAACTAAATGAGCTGAACTTGAACTATACATAGTTCGACTCGTTAGGTTCATGAGTTAACTCGATTACATATGAAAAGAATTATACTGTCTTTAAGATTAGGTTTAAATATTTACTTCAAATCTTAGACAAATTTAATCTTCAATTTAGTAGTTTTTGAATTAGACTCTCAAATGTATCTCTTGAAAGTTGTGTAGGTTTTGAATTAGTAGATTTCGAAGTTAAAGTTAAATTTCAATATGATAAATTTTATTTTATTTTAATATTTTATTTAAAATATATATATTTATTTAAAATGTCAAATATACTAAAAAATATATATATTTAAAAAAATAGTTTTTAAGTTCGTGAACCATGTGAGCTGAACCTAATGAGATGAACCTAACGAGTCGAACCGAACTGTTCGTGAACTTATAACGAGTCGAGTTTGAGCTTAAACAAAAGTTCGTGTCTAACTCGAACTCGAACTCGAATTCGAACAATTCTTAACGAGTCGAGCCGAGCTGAGGTGAGTTCGACTCGACTCGACTCATTTCCAGCCTTAGTTGGCCATGATAAAAGGGAGGTTGAAAACTGCTTTGGTTCTTGAGCTTCTATGGAAGAAAGAACGGGGAAGCAAGGGTTCCCATTGACGGAGTCACTGATCTTACCGAATCAGAAAAGGATTAGCAGCCTGCCACGCGTCGTGAGCTCTTATGTTCACTGGTGTTGAAGAAGAGGATGGAGGTGTACCTGCAAGGTACTCCGATGCTAATGTGAGAAATAAAGTAAGAGAGAGCAAGTATAGTAAGAATGTGTAGAATTCAGAATACCTGGCCCTCTAGTGAAAGAAGGTATTTATAATGTGCCCCTAACGCTGGGTCAACAGTTACATTGCATTGGGTTGGATTGCCATGCCCAACACAAGTAACTGCTAGGGTCTACCTGGTGTATGGAATGCCAACACGTGGTCTTCACCCAGGTCCAACTGCCCTGTGATCCTCGGAAGGTGGAAGACCGGTTCTTTAGGACACGGGTAGTTGCCTGATGACATGTCCCCACGTGGAGAACATGGGGAAGGCGCATGATCTCTCTCTGTGCTAGGTAGTGGTCTGCCCAACTGTAGACAGTACTAAGTGTGCCCGACAGGATTGAGGATTGCGCCTTGTTGGGCCTCCGCAATGTAGTATTGGGTTGGTCTGTCCGACTGTGGAGCAGGTACTGGCCCAGTCCAAAACAGTTATTATTATTATTATCATTATTATTATTATAACAACCGAAATGTGAAAATGTGATAACTACCTATTTTTCAAATAAAAGGAAAATCTAGAACATAAATGATCTCGTGCATGAGCTCATGGTTTTCCTTACATCATACACGAGCTCATTACTTCCCTTAATAAGCAAGAAAAAGAATAGGTGGCATGTGCTAGAATAATCTATAAAGTAATTTTATATTATTTTTCTAGTAGTATAAATAGAGAAGTTACTACCCGTTATTCTTCACTTTATTCATCAATTAGAACAAATTAGTTTTATATGGTTTAAACCCTCTTTGATGAAATTCTAAAATTAGCAAGACTCTAGTAGTATTTTTCTTTGTTACTGGTAAGTTGTTATAATAATGCGTAAGTTTTAGTAGACATGGCAATGAGGCGGGTCGGGGCTGGTATAACTAGCCTTGCATCCGCACCCGCCTCTATGTAGCAGACCACCCCATCCCCAAACTCAGCTAGGGGTAAAAAATTACTATCCAGACCCGCCCCCACCTGCAAAAACTTTTTTTTAAAATACATATTTTTTTTCATATAAATAAAAATTAATAATTTGATTATATACTTAATCATTTTAATAATAAACATGTTTCTAAATAATAAATAACTCTAATAAACATGTTTTTAACAAGTAAAATAACTCTAATAAACATGTTTCTAAAGATTAAAATAACTATAATAAATGTATAATAAAATAATTAAAATGAGGATATTAAATTAAATTACATAAGACCGGGGCGGAGCAAGTTGCGGGTCGGGTGAGAGTATCCCCCGTCCCCACACCTACACCCGCATCCGTAATAGAAAACCGAGTTTTCCCAGCACTCGCACCCAATTAAATTGTATTTTCCCCGTTAATTTTGGGGCAGGTTCGGGTGGGTCCGAGTTTTCTTGTCATGCCTAAATTTTAGTATTAATTTATTTTAGCTACGATTTATTATCGTTATAATATACAAATATTTTTATTTATTTAAAATGTTATTAAGGTGATACTCTCGGTAAATTTTAAAACCTATCAAACATAAACGAGAGTATAGTCTAATTAACATTTGAATTGAATTAATATTTAAAGTTTTAAAATAAGATTTTATAAGTTATAATTAATTAATTATATATTATTATTTCCTAACAACCTGACGATCGGCGAAAATTAGGTTCTTTTCAAGATTTAAAAGCGACGTCGAGGAAATTTTCACAACAACAGAATGTGGGGGAAAGATTTCGTACACGTTGGGTGGTTAGCGTAAAATAGTTTAATATTTATGTGTAGTGGTGAACCAAGCCCTACTAGAGATAAATAATTAAGAAGAGTCTATTCTCGGATAATGATTTTCAAAAATCACTAAACGAGGTTACAACGACCTTAATTATTTATCATAGGAATAATTTATGACAATTTGAGGTAGTATTGTGATTGCATTATTTGATTAATTTTTTTAATTTTTTATTCCTTGATACTTGAATTATTGTGATTGTTAGACTAAGAAAATTGTCTATTACTCCTTGATATGAGAAACAACAACATTTTTAGATATTAAGTGTAAGATTTCCATAATAGTGGAGAATTTTGATACATTGGGTAGTTATATTCGGTTGGGTTTTGGCTAAGGAAAGACATGATCGACTCTGTCCTTTAGAGTTCGCTTCTCTTTCCTAAGAAATCAACCATACTCTATTCATTTTATGAACTAAAATTACTAGGTAGATGTAAGGTTGTGAGGTGAATTGATAATAAACACATTTTGAGGTTTTAATAGTAATTGGAACTGTGTTTAGCGTATGTAAGAACTAAAATGATGTATTCTTGAAGATTAAACTACTACTTGGGGTTAGATTTGCTATAATTAGATTTAGAGTACATATAGACTGCATTTAGGAATGTGTAAGTCCACTGTTGTGTGTATGGGTGCACGAGGTTGATCAGCTGTCTGAATCCTGACAAGGATTATTATTATGCACATGGCAAGATATTTAGATCTTGGCATATTTTCTCAGGGGAAATCAACTTATAACACTTGGACTCCAAGTGAAGTCAGGTGGCGTTGTTCTTGGTAAATGGGAGGAAGTTGGTGGCATGTGGTCTTGTGACTTTTGATCTTGGTAATTGGGAGGATGTCCTTGACAGCGGTTAGCCTAAGTCAGCATATAGTTTAGAAATGCATCAGGATAGATATAAACATTTGAAGATGTCACGCTTGATTGATTACTTATGTTTGACATATATATATTATTATTTTACACGTCATTCCCACTTTTAAACTTGTACGAAAATCTTAGCCCTGTATTCTTTTATCTTGCATCTTTGGATTGATCTATGGTGATCAGATGACGAACTAGACTCCCTCTTACATTTCGATAGTCCAAGAGTGAAGGCCAGGGAGTGACATGAAATTGGATTACGGTGACATCAAGATTAAAGGTTGTTAGCGTTTTTTCAAACGTTGATCACATCTATACTATTACGTGATATTATGTATAGTCAATATAAGTGTCAGTCTCGTTGGACTTAGGAAGTCCTTTTTGTTATGATTTATTTTGGTTTCCTTTATGTACTTTTCTTTTAAGTTTTATCTACGTAGCAGTGCCACTAGTTTTAGATGTGTCAAACTATATCTAAAAATTGGAAGCATATATATATATATATATATATATATATATATATATATATATATATATATATATATATATATATATATATATATATATATATATATATATATATATATATATATATATATATATATATATATATATATATATATATATATATATATATATATATATATATATATATATATATATATATATATATATATATATATATATATATATATATATATATATATATATATATATATATATATATATATATATATATATATATATATATATATATATATATATATATATATATATATATATATATATATATATATATATATATATATATATATATATATATATATATATATATATAAGTTAAATATTGTTATATAAAAGTTTCAAAATTTTCAGTATTTTTATAAAGGTTTATAGGTTTTTAATTAGATATCCACTAATGAGACATATGATTTCTCATGTTATGGTACCAGAGCTGGTCGACTCAGTTCGGATCGTGAGTGTCTATAGGTATACTGACTTTGTCAATCTAGATTCCAAACCGGATGATAACTTTTCTTCTGTGTGTTGAGTCTTCGTCTTACGAGCTTTAATGGATTGATCGAGGAAGCATCTTTAACATGCTTAACATTTTTTCCTCCCTTCACGGTAATGAACAGTAAAATTAACCTTATTTCCCTCCCCCAAGGGTCACAATCCCAAAGTAACATAACAGACACATCATAAAAGATGCTCCTTATTCACTCTATAAACATTTCGCTCTCATTCATAACTTTCACATAATTCCCAAAATATTTATTCACTTTTTCAAAATGGCTAAATACTCTCTTACATTCATCACTCTACTTGTCAGCTTTGTTCCTTATCGGTGTTATCAATCATAAAGAAATAGGAAAGGAATATGTAGCAATAATGATTATTATCGTTCTACCATTACTAGTCTTAGCTTGGTTTACTGATTGTAGGTAAAACATTATTATGCTCTTTGTAATCATCGTTATTGAATAAGATGATATTTTAAACATTAAATATTGATTATAGTCCTTTGTATTCTAGATATAGTCATGTCTAACATTAAGCATCAATTCAACCTTGTAAACATAACTAGAAAACAACAACCTAATAGAATACCTTGCATGTGAAAGACATGGCAAAATAATTTTTGAGAAATCATTCATGGGGATATAAATATACATATTTGTTATGTTCTTTATATCTTATGAATGATTAAACCAATTAACTTGTCTTTCAGAAAATTATGACTCCAAACACTCAAAACAACGGTAGAGGCGCTAGGCGAAGCGCATGTATAAATAATATTGGTGCCCGTAGAGATGCTACTCTAGAGGGAGTAACAAATGGAACACATTCCCATACCGAAACAAACTCTCGATCTAATGACAGAGATGTACGAGAATTAGTTGTAACTGTGTTGCTCTTAACACAACAGGACGCTCAAATTCTATAAATCATAAGAGAACAACAAATTATTTAATAATAACATAGAGAAGTCATACATGAGGATGCAGGGCTTAACTCTTTTCTTAAGGGAAAGTCACCACAGTTTGAAGGCAACTATAATCCTGAAGGTGCAGAGAAATGGATTCAATAGATAGGAAAGATTTTTGCATTTACTCATTGTAGGGAGAATATAGGGGTTGGTTATGCAACCTTAATGCTGACCGGAGATGTTGAAGCATGGTGGAGGCGGAAACACCGACTTTTGGAAGAGGAAGGAAGAGAAATCACTTGGAATTTGTTTAAAGAAGTATTTTCCTAAGTTATCAATGAAGGAAAAAGAGAGAATTCAACAACTTTAAACAAGGCTCATTATCTATTGGGGAATATACTAGGAAGTTTGAGTCACTACTAAAGTATTCTGAGTTTTATCGATTACATCCAAATGAGGAATGAATTATGAGAAATTCCAAGAAAGGTTAAGGTATGATATGCATAGGGTTGTCTTACCTCTACATATTGAAAGATTTATTGAATTGACTGAACACTGTTTGGAGATTGAAATGATAGACAATAGGAGGAATCAGTATGGGTCAGGAGGACCTCTTTGTAACAACCACAATCGAGGAAATTTTACTTAAGCTCAAAACAGGAGACCTCAACATGGAAGGAGACCATTTCTAAAACCAAAACCGCCTCCAAACAATATTGTTGGGAGGATAGATTTGAAGTGTTTCTCTTACGGAGGAACACACCTAAATAGAGATTATCCTCGTAGGAAACCAAACACTTGCCACCGCTGTGGTCAAGAGGGATATTTTTACAAATATTTCCCTCAAGTGAGTAATCAACGAGGATTCTAAAAAAATTATAATAATGTGGGAATATGAAGGAGCGGAGGTTCAGGAATAAGGCAAAAACCCCAAAATTAGAACAACAAATCAACTAGCAGGAGGGTGTTTACTATTAGAGGTGCTGAAGCCTCTAAAGCTTCTAAGTTAATTCAAGGTATGTGCTTAACTGATGATAAGTTGGTGGTTGTATTGTTTGATTCTGGAGCTACGCATTATTTTATATCTACAACTTGTGTTGATTTCTTAAAGCTAGAAGAAGTTGATTTAGATTAAAGGATAGTCATTTCTACTATGTCAAGAGAAAGGATGGTAGCATGTTCGTTTTATGTAGGTTATCAAATAATAATAGAAAATAGAAAGTTTTCAGTAAACCTTGTAGTTCTCCCATTACATAGTCTAAAAGTTATCTTAAAAATGGATTAGCTATAAGCCAATAATGTAACCTTAGAATGAAAGAAAAAAACTTTAACATTTGGAGAAGATAATGGAGAAGTCAATAAGGTATAAGCTCTCACTCAAAAATTCATGATAATGTATTCTATGTCAGTAGAAGAAACCCCAAGCATTGAAAACTTCCTAATGGTGTGTGAATTCCCAGAAGCCTTTCCAGAAGACGTTCCCGGTTTACCACTAGTTAGGGAAGTAAAGTTTTCTATAGATTTGGTTCTAGGTACTATGACAATTTCTATATCTCCTTATCGAATGTCATCATCAAAATTGGCAGAGTTAAAGAAGCAACTAGATGAGATGTTAGGAAAGGAGTTTATCAAATCAAGTGTATCGCCATGGAGAGCTCCAATCTTGTTTGTGAATAAGAAAGACGATTCGTCTAGACTTTGCATGGATTACCGACAGCTTAACAAAGCTACTATAGAGAATAAGTATCCATTTCCTAGAATTAATAATTTGACGGATCAGTTGAAGGGAGCATCAATATTCTCAAAGATTGACTTGAAGTTGGGATATCATCATATTAGGATGGATGGGGACGATATTCCAAAGACAACTTCTCGATTTCGCAATAGACATTATGAGTACTTAGTTATGCCTTTGGGTTTGATTAATGCTCCAGCAGTATTTATGGATTACATAAATAAGATCTTTAGGCCATACTTAGATCAATTTGTTGTAGTTTTCATAGATGATATTTTAATTTTCCAAGAATAAAGTAGAGCATGAAAATCATTTGAGAATTATATTATAGATATTGAAGGATCGACAATTGTATGCAAAATTCTCTAAATGTGAGTTTTGGTTGAAGGAGGTACAATTCATTGGTCATGTAATCAGTAAGTACGACATTGCAGTAGACCCCAGTAAAGTCAAAGCAGTTACTAAGTGGGATAGTCCAAAAAATGATGGTGAAATTAGAAGTTTCCTTGGACTAGCTGGATATTATCGAAGATTCATCGAAGGATTTTCAAATATTGCTTTACCAATGACTCAATTAACGAGGAAGGGTAAAAACTTTGAATGGATAAAGGAGTGCGAAGAAAGTTTTCAGAAATTGAAGGAAAGATTGACTTCATCACTGATACTTGTCTTATCAGATCCTTTGGGTTAATTTGTTATGTATTATGATGCATTATATCAAGGACTTGGTTGTGTATTAATGCAATAAAGGAAGGTGATAACTTAGGCATTAAGGAAATTAAAGATACATGAGAGGAATTACCCTACTCATGATTTGGAGTTAACGACAATTGTTTTTTCCTTGAAGATTTGAAGGCATTACTTATACGGATCAAAGCTTACAATGTTGAGTGATCACAAAAGCCTGAAGTATTTGTTTGATCAAAAGGATATAAACATGCGACAAAGACATTTGATGCAATTCTTGAAGGATTGTAACTTTGAATTATAATACTATCCAGGAAAAGCCAATGTTGTAGCAAATGCTTTGAGCAGGAAAACACTCCATGTGTCAGGAATAATGTTAAAGGAAGAAGATTTGGTCGAACAGTTCATAGGTTTGAATTTGAGTGCATAATTTTTTCAAGGAAGGATGTTATTAGGCATTACATTAGTTTCTAATGAGTTTATGAACTAGATTAAAGAAGAACATAAGGCGGGTGATCATTTGATGAATATAAAGAAACTAGTAGAAATGATCATGGGGGAGACTTTCATATTAGGGATGATGAGTTACTGAGATTTAGAGAAAGGACTTGTGTACCTCAGAACAAGGAAACTTAGAGATTGATATTGGAAGAAGAGTACATTAGTAAATTATGTTTTCATCCAGGATCCACCAAGATGTATCAAGATTTGAGGAAAATGTTTTGGTGGCTCGGAATGAGAAAAAAAAAAGAAGAATATGTTCAGTCATGTTTGGTGTGTCAAAAAGCGAATATTGGACATCAGAAACCATTAGGGTTATTGCAATATTTAGACATCCCATAATGGAAGTAGTACGGAATAGCTATGGATTTTGTAACTGCATTGCCTAAAACCCATAAGAAATTTGATGCAATTTGGGTGATCATTGATAGATTGACAAGGAGTGCACATTTCATCCCTATCAATCAAACTTACAACTTGGAAAGGCTAGCTTAGCTATATGTTAAAGAGATTGTCAGATTGAATACCTGCAAGTATAGTTAGTGACAGAGACCCCAGATTTACATTAAAGTTTTGGCATAAGTTGCATTTAAAATTAGGAACTAAGTTGAGGTTAAGTTCCACTTATCATCCTCATATAGATGGTCAGTCTAAAAGGACAGTTCAGTCATTGGAAGATCTCTTAAGAGATTGTGTTTTGGAAAACAAAGGAAGTTGGAATGAATTCCTACCTTCGATAGAACTTACCTACAATAATAGTTTTCACTCAAGCATTGGCATAGCTCCATATGAAGCATTGTATGGATGAAAATGTCGTACACTGATATGTTGGTATGAAATGGGAGAAAATAAAATCCTTGGATAAGAATTCGTGCAGCAGCAACAGAGCAAGTTAAATTCATTAAGGGAAAGATGAAAGTTACACACGATAGACAAAAGAGTTACAATGATAAAAGAAGAAGACTGTTGAAATTTGAAGCAGGAGATCATGTGTTTATTAGGGTTAACCCTAGAACTAGGATTGGAAGAGAAATAAAAACTAGAAAACCAACACCACATTTCATAGGGCCATTCTAGATTCTTAGGCCGTGTTGGGCCAGTAGCATGTCATATAGCCTTGCTGCCTCGTCTGTCTAACCTACACGATGTGTTTCACGTGTCGCAATCAAGGAAATCACGACCATTCCCGTGTCATTGAACATGAAACCATTGAGCTTAGAGATAATTTAGAATATGAAGCATTACTTGTCAAGATCATATATCACAAAATCAAAAACCTCCGTGGAAAAGAGATACCACTGGTTAGGATCGTTTGGGACGAGGTTACCAGTGACTCCACATGGGAATAAAAAGAAGAGATACGACAATAATATTCTCATATTTTCTAGGTATGTTAAATTTCGAGGACGAGTAGTAATATAACATCCTTAATTTTTACAAACTCAACTTTAAGATTACTAAATAATTGTTATAAATTTTATGATTATTATTATTTATATTATTATTATAACAACTAAAATGTAGAAATGTGATAACTAGATATTTTTCAAATAAAAGGAAAATCTAGAACATAAATGATCTCATGCACGAGCTCATTACTTTTCTTAGATAATGCATGAGCTCATTACTTTCCTTAATGAGCAAGAAAAATAATAGGTGGCATGTACTAGAATAATCTACAAAGTAATTTTATATT